>PVHT021183585.1:2849825-3000731 GCA_004024745.2 Catagonus wagneri
TTCCCACCCGGGAGGTATGGGGTTGCTTCTATCGCGTAATCGCCCCTCCTACCTCTTGATGTGGTCTCCGCTGTGTCTTCTGGAGCAGAGTATCTTTTTTGGAAGTTTACAGTCCATTTGGTTGAAGGTTGCTCGGCATTTGGTTGTATTTTTGCTGTTATTTGGGAGAGAAGTTGAGCTCCAGTCCTTCTATTCCGCCCTCTTAATCCAATCTCCTCGTTATGTTTTAAAAGCACTAGTATCCACCATTCTCCTGCTCCACACCTTCTGCTCCCAGATCATTCCGAGGACCCAAGCATCCAGGATTAGCTGTCGCTCTCTGCGTGATGAGGTCGGTCTTATGACTGAAGACCCTGCTGTCTACACCGCAGCTGTAGCGCTTCTCGTCCGTGGGGGCCTGAGGAGATGGTAGCCTCTCCTCAGCTTCTTGCGTTTTATTTTATTTTATTTCTGTCTTTTTAGGGCCGTACCTGTGGCATATGTAGGTTCCCAGGCTACGTGTCGAATCAGCGCTGTGGCTGCCAGCCTACACCACAGCCACAGACACGCAGGATCCAAGCCGCGTCTGAGACCAGACCTACATCACAGCTCATGGCAATGCTGGATCCGTAACCCACTGAGAGAGGCCAGGGATTGAACCCGCGTCCTCATGGATGCTAGTTGTATTTGTTAACCACTGAGCCACGACAGGAACTCCCAGTTTTAGTTGGCTTGAGGGTTACCTGGGAGAGTCTGACTCAGCAGATCAAGGAAGGGGTTCCGGAATTTGTGTTATTAAAAACCACTTTAGCTGATTCTGATGCCCAGGGTCCAGAGATCCAAATTTGAAAAACAGTGCTCCTGAAGTTCCCATTGTGGCGCAGTGGTTAACGAATCCAACTAGGAACCATGAGGTTGTGGGTTCAATCCCTGGCCTTGCTCAGTGGGTTAAGGATCCGGCGTTGCCGTGAGCTGTGGTGTAGGTCGCAGACGCGGCTCGGATCCTGCGTGGCTGTGGCTGTGGCGATGGCCGGCGGCTACAGCTCCTGTTAGACCTCCACATGCCGCGGGTGCAGCCCTAAAAAATGACAAAAGGCGAGAAAAAAAAACCCAAATAAAATCAAAACAGTGCTCCAGAGGAGTCCTTGGGTAGGTGGTTTATTGCAAATGAGCTTTGTACAAGAATGCCTTATATTTGGGATTCTCCTCTTTGGCAAGAATCTGGATTGCAGAAATTAAATTTTGCCAATTTGGGAGGCAGCTGTAGCCATGTAAAATCTGACCTTAAATGCTTCCTGTTAAATATACTTAAAAACAAAAACATGAAAAACAGTTCTGCACTCCAATGCATTTCTCCAGGCTCTCTGCAATCAACAAATCCTCTAAATGCAGGATTCTTAGGAAAGTTAGCCTACACAGACTAATTCCTGTGGAAAACACTGATATGAAGAGGAATTTCACAGCTAATGGAAGAATTATTTAAAATATTATCGTAAGGTCAAATTGACAAATACCTCCTACTTAACCATTTAGAAGTGAATAGACTAATTAGTTTAATGTTTTATATGGGATTATTTAGAATATTTGGTAATCTTTTATTTATTCTGTAGCATGGTTATAGTGTGCAAAAAGGAAATGGGCGCCTAGTGTCTTTTTTTTATTTTAAACTGTAGTTCAAAGTAATGTGTTTGATAATAGAAAAATAAGTCATGTGTTTTGAAGCTTTTGGGTCCTTTGGCTGACCTAGCAGTACATGGCGGGGGGTGGGTACCAAATTTCTTAGCATTTGTGTTATTGATCCCCTGAGAGGATGTTTGAACTAACCTCAAAAGAAAATATCAGTCACCTTCTTACAAGTCAGGCAGTATTAAGAATCAGAGGATAAAATGAAAAGAGTATGCTTTGTGCAAAAGAAAATCTTTTGAAAGAAATTCTGAAAAGTTATAGAAAAAAATAGATTCCTTAGCATAATTTCTTTCAATTTTATATATAAATATGAAGTCAAATAATCCTAAATCCAAGTTCAGTTTTAAAAAAGTGGGCCTATTAACTATGACTTTTCTAGAAGTTGCTTTATTTTATGAAACGTATTATCCACAACACACTATACTCAATTTATTAGACATGGGAGAGTTTTTCCTCCTTATATAAATGTTAAGTGGAGATTCTTGAAGCATTATACATTTTTTTCCCTCTTTTTTTGGGGGGGCACGTCGGGGCATATGAAAGTTCCCAGGCTAGGGGTCGAATAGGAGCTGTAACTTTCAGCAAACACTTCAGCCACAGCAGCGCCAGATCTGAGCCACGTCTGTGACATACACCACAGCTCACGGCAACACTGGATCTTCAACCCACTGAACAGGGCCAGGGATTGAACCCTCGTCTTCATGGGTACTAGTTGGGTTCATTATCGCTGAGCCACAATGGGAACTCCCAAAGCACTATACATTTTTAATAGGGAATCTCAAAAGAAAATTGTGTTTTATGGAGTTAGAGCTTGATAGTTCTTGTACACAAAATCGAAGAATCTTAGAGACAGAGAAAACCTTTTCACCCCAGTTCTCTCTTGCCTGTTAACTTGTAAACACATTACCACCACTAGCCGCAAGCAGCAGTAGCCACATTTTGCCTTCCTGTAATTGTCCTCCTTATCCTTTGGTATGGCACAATACAGATGTGCCTAAAGCCATATTTTCAGCTGTTTGAAGACATCTCCCATTTTGCCTTAAGTCCTTCCTCGAGGCAGAACATTCCAATCATCTCAAATATTTCTTACACTACAAAGTTTGCAGATGTGCCCTGGCTTGTGTATTTGGCTTTCTCCCTTGTGGGTCCTATGCTGATTGCAGACATGGACATTTTTATGGTCCTATTTCCAACGACAGTATCATGTCCAGAACAGACTGAAGAATTAAAAACTTACATCCAGGAGAGTTCCCTTTGTGGCTTAGTGGTTAACGAATCCGACTAAGAACCATGAGGTTGCGGGTTCGATCCCTGGCCTTGCTCAGTGGGTGAAGGATCCGGCGTTGCCGTGAGCTGTGGTGTAGATTGCAGACGCGGCTCGGATCCCGCGTTGCTGTGGCTGTGGTGTAGGCCAGCGGCTACAGTTCCTGTTTGACCCCTAGCCTGGGAACCTCCATATGCCACAGGTGCGGCTCTAGATAAAAGGCAAAAAGACAAAAAAAAAAAAAAAAACAAAGCTTATATCCAGAAGTTTTATGAGAAGAACCAGTCACCAGTCACCGCTGATCTTTCTACAGTTTTTCAGTATTCCCCTTAAAAGTAATACCAACATCTAAATGCGACACCCTTAAGGTTACTACTGGTCAGTTCAAATGTGGAGGGATTATTATATTTTAGGACTTGGATAATCAGTGTTTTAAACAATACTGTGTGTAAGTTTCTTTTCAGTAAATCACTCTGTGGGCTAATACTGAGACTGTAGTCAAATACACTAGGATTTGTTTTCAACTGGCTCTTTAACCATTGTCTCCCAGTCTGTATGAATGCAACTGATTTAATTTAAATATAGGACCTTAAACGTTTCCTGTTAAATGTAATGTTTTATAAACAATTTTATTCTGCAATCGAATTTATTTTTCTTGACTCTGTGTTCTGAATAAATATGGTAAACTCGCCTTTAATGTTTCCTCCCAAATAAAAGGCCAATAAGTCAGTAGAACCTTACTGCAAATTTTCATCAGTCTGTTAATCAACATATTTTCATGATAATGATCGTTTACCTAACTAAGCTGTTAACCAGCTAGTTCTTTTTTTTCCCTACAGGTATTTCAGGGAAGATTTTGTCAAAAGATAGGTTAAATCAGCATATACTATTTTATTTTATTTTCGCTGTTCAAAGGATTTTATTTTATTTTTAAAATTAATTTATTAATTTATTAATTCATTTATTATTTATTTTGCTTTTCAGGGCTGTACCCAAGGCATATGGACATCCCCAGGCTAGGAGTTGAATCAGAATTGAGGCTCCCAGCCTACACCACAGCCACAGCAACAGCAACATGGCATCTGAGCGGCATCTGCAACCTACACCACAGCTCATGGCAACATCAGATCCTTAACCCACCGAGTGAGGCCACATATTGAACCCATATCCTCATGGATAGTAGCTGGGTTCGTACCTGCTGAGCCACAATGGGAACTTCTAAAGATTTTTTTATTATAGTTGATATACAATGTTCTGCCAATTTCTGCTGCATGGAAAGTGAAGTATACACTCTTTTACAAAGCGGTATTCCAGGAATTCCGTTGTGGCTCAGTGGTTAACGAATCTGACTAGGAACCATGAGAATGCGGGTTCGATCCCTGGCCTTGCTCAGTGGGTTAAGGATCCGGCGTTGCCGTGAGTTGTGGTGTAGGTTGCAGACGTGGCTCGGATCCCACATTGCCGTGGCTGTGGTGAAGGCCGGCAGGTACAGCTCCTGTTAGACCCCTAGCCTGGGAACCTCCATATGCCGCAAGTGCGGCCCTAGAAAAGGCAAAAAGACTAAAGAAAATAAATAAATAATAAATAAATAAAAAGTGGTATTCCAGACTATTTGTCTTTTAATTCTGTCAAAGAAAGGAGGTCTGGGTACTGTAGCAGGACCTTTTCTTGGTTACTCTGGGCCGATTTCTGGAGATAACAGCTTTCTAAGTATTCGTACGTTACCCTAAAATTCTTCTAGGGATCCAGGCCATTAACATACGCATTGAATAATCTTCTCTTCTTTTTGAGAAAAACACTGACAGTATCTGTCTTTAGTTTTTAGGTTGTCTTACATAAGCTAGGATTCCTTCCTCCTTATTCCCGCCCCCACAAGATACCATTGCAGAGCCTTTCTGAATCTTGTCCTGTTCTCTCTATTGGGTAACATGAAACAGGAAATTGTCAATAAGGAAAAGTCTAGAATTTGCCAGATCTTATGGGTTTAGAAAATAATTACCAGATACAGTTATACCTGAAGTTCTTTATATGTTCCCTATTTTGCCTTCTAGGCAGGTTTTTTTTTTTTTTTTTTTTTTTGCCTTATGTAGAGCCGCACCCGCGGCATATGGAGGTTCCCAGGCTAGGGGTCTAACAGGAGCTGTAGCCGCTGGCCTATACCACAGCCACGGCAACGTGGGATCCGAGCCACGTCTGCAACCTACACCACAGCTCACGGCAATGCCGGATCCTTCACCCACTGAGCAAGGCCAGGGATCGAACCCACGACCTCGTGGTTCTTAGTCGGATTCGTTAACCACTGAGCCACGACGGGAACTCCTACGCAGTTTTGAAATCCGTAACTTTGGTACGGCTAAGTACTCTGTAGGTCATATCCCTAATGATGTTTCCTGTACTCTTTCTTTCTAGTCTTATCTATTGGTTTCCAACTGTGGCTTTGCTCTCAGATCTGTGGACTTCTTCTCTACTGGTATTTTTTTTTCTTTGTCTTCCTTCAAACTCCACTCTGTATTATGGACCCGTTGCTTTTCCCACACGTATGTTCCATTTCCAACCAGTTTTCACTCATATCCGTGAGGTCAACCTAGTCTTTAGATTACATATAAAAATTTAATTTGTGAGACACTCATGTCTAGACAAACCATTCTAAATATAGACTCTAACCAAACCCATAAGCCCTTGTTTTATTACTGAGCTCTTTCCTTGTGAATTTTTTAACTCACTGCCTCATTATTTGTTTTATTCAAATTTATTTTTCATTTTTAAATTATTATTTTTATTTTATTTTATTTTTTTAGTTTAGTTTAGTTTAGTTTTTGGCCATAGCATGCAGCAGCTTGGTGTGGGATCTCAGTTCCCAGACCAAGAACTGAACCCCGGGCCATAGCGGTGAAAGTGCCAAAGCCTAAACACTAGACCACTAGAGAACTCAGACTTATTTTTCACATTTTCACATTGTTAGTTCAGCCTTTTGATCTGGCAATTTTCTTCCCTCCTTCATGTCTTAAGAGCCTTCTTTATCATAGCAAAAAATATTCATTATAAACTTTTTAAGACTTCCAGTATTTTCCAATAATTCAAGATTTAGGGGTCATAAACCTTAGTCTAGAGAGACCAAATCGTGATCATCTTTTATGCAGCTTGATGTTCACTTTCTGTGTGTGTGTGTGTTTTTTTAACTTTTAATTATAGCAATACTTTACAACTGGCAGAAAGTAGAAAAATCCTTAGATTTGCCTATAAGTCTATCAGTTATCTATTTCTGTAAAACAAATTAACCAAAAGCATAGCAGCTTAAAAGAATGGGCATTTATCATTTCACAGATTCAGAGGACCAGGAATCTGGGAGCAACTTGGACAGAGGTTCTGCAACTCAGTCTCTCTGGAGGCTGCAGACAACCTGTGGACTGTGTTGCAGAGATTTCAAGGATCTACTAGGGCTTCAGGGTCACATGAAAATTTACTAATGTGACCATTGCAAAGTGTTGGTTCCCTGCTAGTTTTTAGTTGGAGATTTCAAAGAGAAAGCGAGAGCACAAGTGAGATAGAGAGTGTGTAAGATGGCAGCAGAGGTCATTTATAACATAATCTCACAAGGGTTGCATTGAGCATCCCTGGAACCAGGTGGGCGGGGGACCACAGGAGTGTGTGAGAAACAGGAAGTGCAGATCATGGGGGCCATCTTGAAAACTCTTAGCTACAATGTCTTTCAGTTTCCCATCCAGACCTTCAAATGGAAGCATTCCAGATTTCTTCGGAAGAAAATAGTAATTGCCATGGACATTAATTAAATAATGATAGTAGATTAAGACCTATGGTTAAATTAAAATTGTCACTAAATTAGCATAGTCTGATGAGCTGTGTCACGTGTTTCAGATGATGATTTCAGGCTTTGGCACCACAGATTCCTAATGATTTCATATTTTTCAAAGAATGAGGAGAAGGATCGCGCTTATTAAATTAGAGGATAGCTACATGGAAGATTAGCTCTTCCACATATGGTCTTTACCACATTTAATTCTAGTTCACAAATTTCACTGTATGCAAATATGTCATAATGGTGTATGTTGCAGTGGAATTAGGCAGTCGTGTATGTGAATATAAAGGCGCTGTGGAGGCACAAAGGCCATGAATGTATTAGTTTTTCAAATTGTGCAAAGCAATGTACTCAGCATGGGAGAAGAGATAAAGAGAGATCGTGGTTACCCTCCAGGAGCTTAGGGTTATTAACAGTTTCCGTTGAACTTTGGCCATCATTCTGTTTTCCCCAATATATTAGCTTCAGGGTGACTATTCTATTGGTCAGTTAGGAATGCTGTGAAAACCATTGAGATGATTCTTGAACTGTTGTGATCTATTCGAAAACAGTATTATATAAATGCCTTATTAAAATGAAAAGAGCCTGTCCTAGGCACTGCAATTATCAGATGTCTTTACACAAAATGCCTATTTTCCTCTCCTGTAACCTAAGTGTTAAAATTTCTGATAAAATCACAACTGTAATGAGGTTTTTTTTTTTTTTACAAATGAACCTAAGTGGCAAAATGGAAGTAATCTACTAATTAATTCAACATAGAGCTAAACCCTTTCCCCTAATTATTTGGCAAATAGAATCATTCTATATTTCTTCTGGGGGAATTAGTATTTCAGGCAAAAATGTTTTTTGGCTTGCAGAGCCTTAAATAATTTTCCAATACTTAAAATAATTTGGCGTAAAAAAACCATTCCCCTTTCAAGAAATAGAACAGAGAAATTAAAGGCCTTTCTTAAGCTCACACAGGAATACTGTAAAAGAGTAAAGAATCCAGGTTAATGTTTTTGTTTTACCTTGTATCACTATTAACGTGTCTAATTTCAAACCAAATCTTGAAATCCTCATCCCCAAATGGACTGTCATCTATATATATATATTTTTTTTTTTTTTTTTTTTTTTGAGGGCCATACCTGAGGCATATGGAAGTTCTCAGGCTATGGGTCAAATTAGAGCTGTATCTGCTGGCCTACGCCACAGCCACAACAGCACAGGATCCGAGCTGTGTCTGTGACCTATACTACAGTTCATGGCAATGCTGGATCCTTAACCTACTGAGTGGGGCCAGGGATCGAACCTGCATCCTCTTGCATGCTAGTAAGATTCGTTTCTATTGAGCCATGACAGGAACTCTTTTTTTTTTTTTTTTTAAATGGCTCAACCTATGGCATATGGAATTTCCTGGACCAGGGATTGAATTAGAGCTGCAGCTGCCAGCCTATGTCATAGCCACAATAACGCTGGATCCAAGCCACATCTGACCTACAATGTTGCTTGTGGCAATGCTGAATCCTTAACCCACCGTACGAGGTCAGGGATGGAACCTGCATCCTTACAGAGTCAAGGTTGGGTCCACTGTTCATGAACCACAACAGGAACTCCTCTCTATAGTTTTTAAAATGAGATCTTTTTTTTTCTTTTGGAGGTCTTTTATAGGTGTATCGTTAGATGAAACAGTCAAGCCATACCGAAAATATGTACACAAATCCAAAAATGATACAACATATTGCAGATTTGCATTAGGACTAAAGAAAAAATAAATTAAATTTAGCTACAATAAGACTTATTAATTAAAAAAGAATTGGTATATTATTTCCTCCCCTCTGGAAGTGGAGTGCATACACTAAACTCAACCTGAGAACTAGAACTGCAGGCTCTTTACTGTCTGACCATAGATCTGGTTAATTCACAAATGCTGATTATTTATAATACAGGAAAATAAGAGATAATCAGCTCGTAAAAATTCTTTCTTGCTGTTTTGTATTTTCGAATTCTAAATTCTCAAGGAGTAATTTCTGAAAGCGTCTCCTAATATTTTGTTATTTGCAGATTATGGCTGTATTACTTTAAGAAAACGCAATATATGGAGATCATTATTTACCAAATACACGGAGGAGAGAAAATTGTTACTATTTGCACTATGAAAAGATTCTGTTTTACAAAGTGATGCACCACATGATTCCTATAAATAGGGAGCTTTTGAAGTGCATTGAAGAATGTGAATTGAATAACAGGAGTGTAATGTATACAGAATTTTCCAGTCACACGTTTCCCGTGGAACAAAAAAGAGATTTTTTTTTCATTATAAGACTGTTTTTGATTAATTTGTGGTCAGGAAGAGTTTAAACCATTTAACAAAATTCTCAACCTATCTTTGAGAATTTGTTGATTTTTTTTTTTTTTGCTAGTAATTTCGCTGTAACTTTCACCAGTGTGATCAGATTTAGCTTTCAGTTCGTCCAGGGCTTGCTGAATCTCTCCGAATTATATCAGTCAAGATGTTAAATGAGGATATAGAACATCTATGATCTTCTAATGCATTGGTTGCCATGGAAGCTGCTCTTCTGGCCTGATTTGATCAATTTTTTTTCAAGCAAGTAATCTGATAATTCCTTCTGAAGGGAAAATGTCATAATGTTCTTGTACCAAATTGAAAGAACCAAATTGTTTCTTTTAGTTCCTAATGGCCTCTCCGTTATAACCATAATATTTTGTGGTCATTTTATTTACATTCGGCAGATACTAAGCCTTGAGTTTATGTTTTTTTTTGTTTTATTTTTATTATTTTTTTTATTTTTAGGGCTGCACCCGGGCATATGGAAGTTTCTAGGCTAAGGTTTGAATCGGATCTGTAGGTGCCGGCTTATGCCACAACAACGTGGGATCCTTAACCTACTGAGCAAGGCCAGAAATCGAACCTGTAGCTTCATGGATACTAGTCGGGTTCATAACCCACTGAACCACAATGGGAACCCAAGTTTATGCGCTTTGAAAAGTGTGTCACTAAAAATCTGTCTAATTTTAACTTCTTTTTTTTTTTTCTGTGCTTATCAAAAAGATGATCTAAAACATCAGGATATTTCAAATGTTAACATTGCTGATGTTTTCCTCAGGGAACGGTGGCTAATCGCACCGTTTAGGTAAAATTTAGGTAAAATTACTCTTATTTTCAGCCACCACTACTATCAAACACAGTCACTGGATGCTGCATATGCATATTCACTTTATTGCAGTTAGCAGGACTGGGATCCTTACTCAGAATCTTTTGACCACCTAGTCCTGATAATCTGCTTCGTGAAATGGAATGGAACAGAAATAAAAATGAGCCACACTATGAAATGTTACGTGCAGGGAGGGACTTTTTCAGTTTCCCTAAACCAATTTCAAACTCTAGGCAGCGCTTTTATTTTATGATTATAGACATAAGATCCAGTGTGCATTTGCATAGTTAACTTTAATGCTGCATGAAAAATGGGGGCATCAGGAAATTAATTAGGACATTTACTTCCATCCATGAGAAGGGAAACAAGTTACTGTTTAGCAATTGCCAGGTGTCCTTTAGGTGGCAGTGTGTAGCCAGGAGAGGCTGGCTGTGGTGGTGATGGCACAGGATCTTTAACAACAAAAAGTAAAAGGAAAAAAAAAACGGCAAGATCAGTTTCTTGTCAGAAATGTCTTCTTGCATCTCTTGCATTTGGTTTCTTTCTCTAATGAATCTCTGAACATGCATGCCCTGTATCACTGAAATCACCATGCATTTTCTTTGGTTCAAAACCAATATCTGTTCCTTAATACGTACCTCCAAGTACCCACTCTAGTGTTATGAGCCCCGTGGGTGTTAAGAAAGATTTTTTGCCTGACTGACTGTCAATACTGAGTTGGAAGTAAACATCTCAACTGCTCTATCATTTTCTCTTTCTCAAAATTGAAGCACGGAAGTTATCTGGAGAGTATTAGGCAAGATATGAAGAACAAATACACTGGCACACTGTTTCAAAAATATTCAGTAGTGGGTATTTGTTTTGGAATTTTAAGGAAAATCTCCTGTGGGTTTCTCTCTGTGAAATGCTGTTCCATCTGGTTTTGTTGGAATTAGGCTTTTCCAGATCAGTCCAAATGTTTTGTCATAAATTCAAATATGAAAACATATTTATCTCTTCTTATTATTACTACATATCCATGCTATACCCACTTTCTTCTTATGTGACTATAATTTTCATAACAAAAGCGTAAGTATGGAAAAGTCCCTGAGAATTTTTTCTGTTCTTCTTTTCTCCTATCCTAAATAGGAATTATTGGATTTTGGGAAATAACGCAAGTCAGTGCTAATGTCTTTTATGTAAGAGACAGTAAAGGAATTAGAGCAGTGCAAACATTGCAGCTTCAAATCTTGATCAGAGACTTTTGTTACTTTTTGCATAATTATATTCTGTTCATGTCTGATTCACTTAGAAATCTTTCCAACAAAGTAGGTTACAGCATCTGGAGCTTTCAATCTCCTTTAAGCCTCTGATGTAATTGGACAAAATGGTCACTTCAAAAAGGAACACAAACCCTCAACACCCATCTCCCCAATTTCAAAAGATACTTTTAACCTTCTGTTTTTGTTGCAGCTGTCACTCTAAGGTAACAGCTGGGTTTACTTCCAAGCTGCAAGCTTAACTGTTGTAGGGCACTCAAGGAACTTCTCATGCTGTTTATCAACAATGTATTATTTCCTTTGCCTGCTTTTCAAAAGGGTACTGGAATCAAGCTCCTTAATTCAGTTTATAAAAAAAAGGCAGAACTCTTGCCCAAAAAACCTATTTCAATGGCCTTTCCCAGCTATTTGACGTCTAAAGACCTGCTAAATTGCAAGGGTCTTTTTCTGTCTCCCTGGTCCTTCCAGTGTTTTCAAATTCACATAAACAAGCTTTTTTTTCTTGACTGTAATTTGCTGTTTTCCGTTTTCAAGCTGTAATGCCCTTCTATCAAGTCTCTTGTGTTTCATCATGTCACTTGTTTTTATGCTCTCTATGCTTTATGTACTTTGTGCTTTTGTCCTTTTCAAAATGCTATGGATACTTGTGGGTTTCCGCTCGCTGGTAGAACTGTCCTATTCCTTTGTAAACTTTCTCTTGTGGGGAGAACACAGATCAGCTGCTGTTTAATAAAGCAGGCCTCTCATTTTATTCCTTTCACATTCATTAAAATGTCTTTTCCTAGAACTGGCATTCTTCCACTATTATTTGGTTAACTTGCCACATGCAAGTGATTTTTCATTTCTTGATTGGGGAAAGATGCTCTTAAGGGTGATGTTTTTCTTGTTGAATCGGAGAACACCGGCCTTCCTCCTAGAGACAAAGGCTTGCTTCTCTTCCCTTTTGATACTATCCAGCCTCTAGCACCTTGAAGCTACTGACTTCTGTGAAAATCAGTGATATCTGGAGAAAACATGTCCCATATTTAAGTTCGTTTTGAGTTAAAAAAAATTACAAAGCATAAATTGATGAACTGCTAAAATTAATTACAGTAATAGCGATCCTGAACGTTCATATGCATATATTTTTCTTTATTTGCAAGAATCTCAAATTGTAGCATTTTCCCATAGACTACCATTTATTTTCTTCCTATCGCTGTTAAGAAACAAACAAGAGTTATTTTCTTCATTTTGTGGATGGGCAAAATGAAGCAAGGCTAAGTGAGCAGAAATAGAGTGACAGAGAGGGAATAAACGTTCCTGATTCCAAGCCTGCTGCCTCTAGCACTTTGAAGCTGCTGGCTCCTATGAAAGTTAGTGATATTTGGAGGAAAATGTCACCATTAAAGCATACTATAGCTTCTGCTGGACCAAAGGGATTCTGTGTCTACCATGGGAATGCAACATAGTGATGTGTTTTTGAAAAGTCATGTGGCTCTGTAACTGCTAAAAGGAGGCAATTTTCTTTGATTACTGTAAGAGTCCGTTAACTGATTAGAAAGGGTTCTTAATAATATAGGAGGCAGGAGAATTCCTGCAAGTTTCTCCTGACTGTGCAATCCATTTGGGGGCTCATTACCGAAATACTGTTTAATGCCTAAAATAAGAATATTGAGCATTTTTAGACAACATCTATTGTAAGGACCGTGAATAACCAATTCTCTTTCTCTGAGGATGTCAAGCCTTATATTAAAATATATATGTATATATTTAACATTTTTCTTAATTATACTATGCGTTCATAAAGTAAAAGTTTTGAATATGCAAAGATGCAAAAGCAAATTGTCTGTAATTCCCTCCCATGGTTTAATTATTTTTCAGATTTTTAGGTAAGCATGTACAAGGAATTTTACAAAAATGGGTTTGTGGATCTCTCAAAGGAACTCTAACAAAAGGCATCCTTTCTCCATCTCTAAAAAGTTAGAGAAAAAAAACCCCAAGGAGTAGCAAATGTAATATTTATTACTAACAAAGGGTAGGCAGGACAAGTAACTTTATATCTGTTATACAAATAGGCTTGCTAATAGGAAATCCCAAGATTATGCACAGTCCTTATTCCAATCCCTGGTTCTAAAGTGGGTAGTGGAGTGGCCCACTCTAGAATCCCACCAGGCGAATTTTATAGTGTGGAAAAAAGGAAAGAAAGTCTGTGTTCTTTACAGGAAAGCTCTGTCTCACAAAGAAGTGAGTGGAGCTAAGTGGAGCATGTTTATCACCTAATTAACTTCTAGGGCCAAGAATATGTGTATTATTCAAATTAGTTTCCCTTAACTAGAAGGACACGTCCACATGGTATACTATTAAATGTATAATGTATCCTAATATGTATATAAAAAGTTTCCTTTTGCCTAACATGACTTTTCTTCTCTGCATCATATCTTAAAAGGATGCTTACGAAATATTTAAACTCAACATCATTGGATATTGTATATTTCACACAATCTGAGCATTCTGTTGGCTGATTTTATTTAGGTAATAGACACATCATTGGATATTGTATATTTCACACAATCTGAGCATTCTGTTGGCTGATTTTATTTAGGTAATAGACACATCGATTTAAAGTCTTATGTTACAGTAGTATGATATAATCTAACCCATCTTATTGATTTCCTAATAATCATTTTGGCATCGAATAGCTTACTCCTAAGAATGTATTTATTTATGATATCATTATGGATACCATAATGATGCATGGCTTTATCAACCCATATAAAGGTTTACACTTTTCCAAAAAACCTTACCATAAATTTTTTAAGGGCACTGTACAATTAGTTAATGCTGTTTTTCTTTGTTTCCTTTTTTTGTGTTTTTGGCTGCCCTGCATCGTATGGCGTTCCTAGGCCAGGGATCAGATCTGAGCTGTGGTTGTGACCTACTCTGTAACCACGGGAATGTTGAATCCTTAACTCTCTGTGCTGGGCCGGGGATCGAATCTGTATCCCAGTACTCTCAAGATGCTGCTGAACCTGTTGTGCTGCAGTGGAAACCCCAGTGCAGTATGTTTTAACTTCTTACTGGGAAAATTAAGGAATCAATTCCAGGAAAATCAAAGCTTGATATCATAGTTTTTTGATCATGTAAATTAACGTTCATGATGATATTGAAAGTGACTCCTCTGTGTGGTACAAGTGTGGTAGAAAAAATAGCAATTGTGTCTAGTTGTATATGACACAGAATTCTTGTGAAAGTTGTCCTTTGGTTTGTAACTGTAGTATTATTTCTCTCTCTTTGATTCACTGTCTCTATTTTTGCTCAAAATCACAATGAAAACAATTGTATTCCCATCAGGAATGTGTGATTGACAAGTGAGTCTACGATTTTGGTTTAGTAACCATGTTACAACAATTCCTTACCTTTCAGTATTGTGATTCATTAAATACTGTTTATGGCTCTGCTATTTCTTTCATTGTATGTTAGCTTTTGATCAAATTTCTGTTATTTATTCTCCAGCCAAGACTAACCCAGTGAGGTTATTTGGAAGCCATCATATTTTTCAGAACTACAGCTTGGCTTTGTCCTAGGACATTAATTTGGTGACTTTTTTTTGCGATAAATGTTTTATTACTCATATTTGATTAGAAATCAAGGACACTGTCAAATAAAAAAAGGTTTCTAGGGGACTGAAATAGAGCAGGCTAACCAGGAAGCCTTAAGCTAGAGCATAAACTCTTTGGGGACTCTTAGAGTGATGTTACGTGAGTAAAATCATGTGTCATATCAAAGTTACAAGAAGATAAGAATGTCTGTTGGAATGATAATGTATGGGAACAGTCTAATGTGTGTGTGTTCTAAAAATTCAAAGTTTTGTCAAATACAAGGTTTTAGAAATTTTAAAACAATTCTCCACAGTATACACGTTCACAATACTGCTGTCTATGAATAGAAGAGAGAATGGATTTCAATAGTTTTGCCTCAGGTTAGTCACCTAACACATAAGTTAGTGAGTAAGAAAACATTTTTAACATTTTACCTTCAGGAAGGATGTGTGCTAATTTCCTCATTTTTCAAAGCATCTTTAGATACTGTGCTAGATGATTAATTCAGAGCTAGAGATTTAGCTATATAATTTAGAGTTATAGAGGTGACCGCTAGGGATTTCTCAAATGAATACTACTGGATGGTGGGGAGAGAGGAAAAGGAAAGCAAGACAGGTGCCCCAATTTCTCATCACTCATGATGGGGAAACAAGGGAAACTGCCAGGCATGTATGAATAAAGAGAGACGTATAATGTGAGATACACTGTGGTGATGGCCACCAGTAAAATAACTACAAATAAAATGTTGAAATACCTGTTTTAGAAGAATAGAGCTAGAATGTTACTTCTGGGAGAGAGACCTTCCCTTCTCACTTCATATCGTGTGAATTCCATACACTTCTTAATCGTGTGAATTTGTTTTTTCATGTGTATCCTCTATCTTGATACTCTTTTTTGGTATTTCCATTCTCTAAACTCATTGTACATTCTATAACCACGTGTAGCTTTACCCAAATCTCAAATAGCTTAGATCTCCACATTTCACTATAAGAATGAGACATCTCCTATGGTCTCCAAGAGCATTTTCGCTGGGCATCTGCGAAAATGTGACCCTGCTAGTCAATTGGGTGGGACTGTCTACACTGTGTCTATACTGTCAGTTGAGGGATTAGTAGAGCAAAATAGTTGTTATAGAATATGGTTCCAAAGTTGAGAACAAAGATCTATATGCAAATATAGGAAAAAGGAAAAGTCAGAGATAGAATTAACTCTCTGTGCGAGGTACAGAGGACCTGTCACTGGAAGTTCCAGTTGAGGCTGGTTGCATTAGCATCATTCATAATTGGGCAAGAAGACAAAACTGTGGCTGAATTTCTGCCTTATTGGGGTATCAGGAAGTATTTTTTTCTTGTTATATGTAGAAAACAACTCAGTGCCCAGCCTTCAGGGTGGTATTTCTTCATATATGATCCACATATGTTCTGAGTGAGAATCAACCTGGGGTGTTTGGAAATTTCCAGGCCCCAAACTATACAAGCTACCTCGGAATCTTTTGAGTCCTGAAAGTCTTAAGTTTTAATAAGCTCCCAGGACGGCTCTGGTGCCCATGAAAGTGTAGAGTCTCTTGATGGAAAGCAAAGACACATAAAAATTGTTCCAGATCAGTATGTTTCAAGAATATGGCTCTTGTGTGACCATCACAATGTGTGCAACAAAGTAGCGTCTGGGGAAAAGATGATCAATGCCAAGATGTTTTAAAAATTTGGACCATTTTGTTTTTATAGTTTTATCTTTCTCCTTTTTATATTATTTTTCTTTCACTTCAAGCAATAGTGATGGCTGCTGCTGAGACAAGAGTTAATCCAACCTCAGACTCTCATTTTCAGGTTATTATTTGAAACTAGAACAGCATTGAACAGCACTGACTTACCTGCTTTGGGAGAGTAACTAATTAAAACTCAAGCAAGACAGGCTTCTGTTTTTTGCCTTCTTTTCTAAGTTGGTTAAAGGGAAGAAAAGGAATAAAAAAGAGAATATCTTGCCTTCTGATGATTTTCTGCCATCATTTTATATTAGTAAAATATGGAGTATGTGATTGCTCTGGTCTGAAAAATGGGAGGGCAGATTAATACGAAATGTGGGGGCGGCACAAGTGAAAAATGAATCAAATTTATTTAGCCAGGGTTATTTAAAAAGATTTAGTAGAAGAGGGCAATGTGTTTGATAAATTATTTAAATGATTAAGGGGAAGGGAAAGCAAATACAAGTTTTGGGTTTCATAAACTAAGTGTACTTTTTATACTGTCTCCAACCAGTATACCTTGTGGACTGTAAACTTTAGTTCAGATTATCATTGGCCTAATAAGACAGATTGATGAGACAGATGCTACAATACAAGTAATCACCTCATTGATTATGCAAAAACAAATGCCACGATCTTGTGGCTATAAAGAGAGGGGGCTTTTTGTTTCATTTTCTTTGTTTTGTTTTGTTTCTTTTTTCTTTTGTTTATTCCCCCCTTTTCTTAAGACAACCGTCAAATCAAACCTCAGTATATTTCCCACAGTCTTACACTTAGCCAGGCTAGTATTAAAAATATGTTTTTTCTGAGAACCCTTGTTGCGCTTGGGTGCTCATGTACTTTTGGAGATGTGTAGTGATTTATCAAACCACCTTTTTAAAGCAAAATCCTTTTCAAACAACAGTATCCAATCTTAAAAATGTTTCTAGCCAACTTACCATTTTAAGAAAAGCTGAAATACCTGCCATGGACAGCAGGGTTTTGGCTAAATTTCACACATTATTAATCTTATGATGTTCACTCATAAAGTCTGGGTAGTTCGGTTGCACTTTTCCTTTTCATGTGCACTTTTAAACTGTGTAATGTTGCTCTGCTCCCTCTTCAGCGGTGGCTGAGCTATCGTTGTGTGTGTAATGATCCTGTTTATAGTTTGATGTCATCTTGTTAAATCTGGGAAGTGATTAGGGTTTTTTTTTGGTTTGAGAAACATGTAAAGACACTGCGACTATAGCCATTCAAGAATTCAGATTCCTCCACATAGATTACATCCCTTTTTTCTTTTGCCTTTTAAATGAAAAGGCGAGGGTTTTTAAAAATTATTCTTTAAGGTGGTGTGTGCTCTTTAGTAGAATCTGAAATGGAACTGTAATAAATATTCATCTAATCTACAGGACTTGCATACAGAGTTTATCACCATTTCAATTTCAGGCTTTTATTATCTGCCTCCAGCACTGTCACTTCGGACTAGCTCATTTTCCCCCCTTTGATAGTGACAACAAAGGAGCTAGTCCCTCTTTATATTTTGTGGTTATGTTTAGGCTTAGTAAAAAGTCTTCTAATATGCATTCATGCATACGTGCTTGTCTCCCGGGATAAGGTAACCGTATCGTTTGCTTCAGTTCTTTTCTTTTCTTGTTTAAATTCGGAAGCTCTTCTTTTTATTTCTAAATTCATTTCTTTAGTACAACCAATTCTTTCTGGCACTCCCATGAACATCTGTGGGTGGCGATGGGCCGATGTATTGAGATAGGGCTTCTGCATTCGGCACATCCCCCCAGAGCAGCTTTACAGAACATGGGAAAGTACAGTCTAGCTCTGTGGCAGATGGACTTTCAAAAAGCATTCACTGAGGTCTTCCCCTTTCATATCAAGAAACACAAGCTCTATCCCCTACTTAGTATGCTGACATTTCACAGTTGATATCCTCACATATTTTCCCTTTCACTTGACGGCAGGGATGGGAATTGAGGTAAGCTTTTCCAACAAAACCTGCTTTCTTTTTCAGCATCTGTGAACGTTGACTAGGACAAATCTATTTGGGTGAATTCTACATGTCTTCTAAATCCCTATGTTGTACTCCAACTGCAGTGACTATCACACGTTGGAAAAACATTAAATTGTTCTCTAAGAGTTCATTACCAGTTTGGCTCAACGACTGCTACATTTTAATGTATATCTGGTAATTGTTAAGAAAGTAATTTTCATGCCATCTTTCACTTCTTTTCCCCTCCACTGGTTTGAGCATTTGTGTTTTATTGATTTAAAAGTGTACAGAAATTGGTGCTAAAAGAACTCTGGAACGGTTCGATGATATCAGATGCAGTGTTGAAAAAAAATCTTCACAGTGGAAAGCATGATCTAGTTTCATTTAGGTCCTGTGTTTTGAACTTGTTTTTACTTTGTATTCTAGAGCAATTAGATGGCCAAGCAATTTTTCCCAAATGGAAAGCAATGGGTTTTGCCAAAGATATGAGGAATTGCACTACGTTTTAAGCTTCTTTATAAAAGGCAGTTTCAGATATCACAAACTTTCAGCAGAAATATTGTGTGCTTGTTCTCGTTCCTGCAGTAAATTTGGTTATGGAAAATTTAATACAGTCTGTGTGAAGAGTCTGGAGATAAGTAAGTGTGCTGTTTCCTCTTGAGTAACTCCAAATTGTTTTCTTGAAACTTGTGATTTAGCAGGTAATCCTCTAGGTGAACCTTGACAATCTGGTTATATGGTAGCACCAGGCCCTCTGAAAACAGCAGGTGATTGCCTAGCTGTCTCAGGACTTCCAGCTCTGGGCCTTAGGGGGAAGAGACAAGGACGTGTGTGAATGTTTACGATGAATTTTAGTGTGGAGTTATTTAGATTGAAAAGTACCCATGGATGGTCATAAGAGGAGTTTTTTTAAGGGGTTTAGAGCTCATCGGTGAGCAGCGGTTTGAAATTTTCATTTGTATAAGTGTGACTCCTGGTACCATCCCTCCTTTTTGTTTGAAAGGGAGACAATTGCTTATGGCCGATTTAAGATTAACCTAGAGAAACAGAAAAATGCGTCCTCTGAGAAACAGAAAATAATCTGTGATGGGGAAGTGTTCAAAATCAGTGACCCTGACCATTTTGTGGTAGTAGAAAGTGGATTTTGTTAAAAGTGAGTGGGCACAGCAGGAACAGGTTATTATTTATGAGAGTAGATAACAGTTTTAGGGCCACAATTATATGCCAGATGCTGGGCCAACTGCTTTGTGTGTATAATCACATTTTATCCTTACAATCCTATAAAATAGGAACTATTATTTCTCCTGTTATACAGGTGAGAGAATTGAGACTCAGAAAGATAATTGTGGAAGACAGCATAACAGTGTTCCCAAATATGTCCACATCCTAAATCCTGGGACCAGTGATGATATTATGTTATTAGGAAGATGACACTTTTCAGATCAGATATGATTAAGGTTAAGGACCTTGGGATGGGATAGGATAGGGAATCTTGACTTATCTGGGTGGGTCCATCCTCATCACATGAGTCTTTAAAAGAGGGGGCACCTTTTCTGGTTGTGGTTAAATATCCAAATGTGATTATGGAGAAAGGGTCAGGGAGCTTCAAAATTATGGCTTTGAAGATGGAAGAAGGGAGCCATGATCCAAGAAATGCAGACATACTCTAGAAGCTGAAAAACGCAAGGAAACAAATTTTCCCCCTATTGCTGGCTTTCAGGCTGCTGTAACAGAACCACAGACTGAGTAGCTTATAAATGACCAAAAAAATGCATTTCTCACAGTTTTGGAGCCTGGAAGTCCAAGATCAGAGGGCCAATATGATTGGGTTAGGGGCCTGTTCCAGTTCGCAGATTTCATGTTATATCCTCACGTGGCAGAAGGGCTTAGAGAGTTCTGTGCAAGACAGCATAACGGTGTTCCCAAATATAATTGTGGAAGACAGCATAACGGTGTTCCCAAATATGTCCACATCCTAAATCCTGGGACCAGTGATGATTTAGTGATGACACCGTTATGCTGTCTTGCACAGAACTAGTGCATAAGAGCACTAGTCCTATTCACGAGGGCTTCACCTTCCTAACCAGAGCATTACCCCAAAGCCCTGCCTTCTCATTGTATCACACCAGGCATTAGGATTTCAACATACGAATCTGGGGAGGCCACAAACATTCAGATCATGACAGAAAGGAACGGAGAATTGGAAACTTTTGATTTTAGTCCAGTGAGTCCTAAATCAGGCTTCTGACCCCCAGAACTGTAAGATAAAATTGTGTTATTTTAAAGCCACTGCATTCATGGTAATTTATTATAACAACAGTAGAAAATTATGATAATAATAGTATGTGTATCCATAGAAGGTCTGATAAAGCCTCAGAATCCCTAGCAGGGAAAACAGAAGGTAATCTCTTCTGAAGTCAGTGAGTCGAGACCAGAGGAGTGACTTCTACTTCAAAGGTGAGGACAGCAACCCCAAACCTTAAGAAACATGAAAAGTCAAGGATATGGGACATCATAAAAGAATCATAATAATTTTCCAATAATCAACCACAAAGACATGAATATCTGCAGTTTATCTGGTAAAGAAAAAATGCAGCTGCTTCAAGGAAACTCAGTGAAATACATGCACTCACACAGCACAGGAAGACAATTCAATGAAAGTAGGAAAATAATACATGAACAAAATGAGAAGATAAACAAAGAGAAATAGTAAAAAGAGAGCTAAATAGAAATTCTAGATCTGAAAAATACAGTAAATAAATGAAATGAAAAATGCAAAAGAAAACAAGAACTGATTGGATTCACCATAAGAAAGAATCTGCAAAGTAGAAGACAGGGCTACAGGAAATTATCCAGCTGCAGGAGAACAAAGAAAAAAAGAATAAAAAAGAGTGAAGAAAGCCTGTGTGAACTATACACAACATTTAGAGGAGCAATCTGAAACCCCTAAAGGTGAAGAGAGGGAGAAGGAGGCAGAAAGTTATTTAAAAAAAATAATGACTGAGAACTTCCAAAATCTGGGGTTAGTTTTGAATATCCAACTTCATGAAGCTAATATGTATTCAGAGAAATTCAACTTAGAGATCTTCTCCAAGACACACTATAATTAAATTATTAAAAATCAAAGACAGAGAATCATAAAAGCAATAAGAGAAAAGAAGTTTATCACTCACATGGGGATCCCCTTAAGTCTATTGGTGGATTTCCCAGAAGAAACCTTACAGGCCAGGAGAAAATGGGATAATATAATCAGAGTACTGAAAAAAAAAAATCCTGTCAACAAAGAATACTTTATTTAGCAAAGAGGTCCTTCAGCAATGAAGCAGAGAAATATTTTCCCAAACAAAACCTGAGGGAGTTCACCACTACTAGACTTGTATTGTAATAAATACTGAAAGGAGCTCTTCAAGCTGAACTGAAAGGATGCTGATCATCAACATGAAGACATATGAAAATATACTTCACACAGGTAAAGGTAAGTATGTAATCAAAATCAGAATATAGTCAGCACTTTGTATCTGCAGATTCCACATCCATGGGTCAAAAATATTCGAAAAAACAACTCCAGAAAAGTTTCAAATAGCAAAATTTCAAATTGCCACGAGCAGGCAACTGTTTACATAACATTTACATTGTATTTGTAACTATGTACATAGCATTTACATTGTATTAGGTATGATAAGTAATCTAGACATGATTCAAAGTGTAAAGGAGGATGTGTGTGGGTTATTTGCAACACCATTTTATACAAGCATCTGTGGATTTGGGTATTTGCGTGTATGTGGTGGGGTGGGGTCCTGAAAACAATCTCTCATGGATTCCAAGGAGCAACTGCTCTAATACTATAATATGGGGGTGTGTGAACCATTTAACTCTTGTACAAAGGTTAAAGGATAGAAAGTACTAAAAATACCTATAAGTCTAATAATTGTTAATGAAAACATAGAAGACATCAAAACTTAAAAAAGAGGAAGAGTAACAGAACAGACTTTTTGTATGCAAACAAAGTTGTTCTTGGCAAAAAATAAAGTGTTATATCTATATTTTTTTATGTAAGCCTTATGGCAAAGCAGAACCCACAGTAGACACAGAAAAGATGAAGAGATTAAAAGAATAAAAGCATAGTCCTAGGGAAAATCATTTCACAAAGGAAGACAGCAAGAGAGAAAGAAAGGAACAAGGGAATTTCAAAACAGCAAAAAAAAACCCAAAAACTGATATATGGCATTAGTAAATTCTTGTCTGTCAATAATTACTCTAAATGTAAGAGGATTAAATTACAAAAATTATAGAGTAACTGAATGGATTTACAAAAAAAGACCTACCTTCATCCTGCTTATAAGAAACTAACTTCAGAATTAAGGACACTCATAGGCTCAAAGTGAAGGATTGGGAAAAAAAATTCATTCAAATAGTAACCAAAATAGAGTAGAGGTAACTTAACTTATATCAGACAAAGTAAGCTTAAAAAAAAAAGACTGGTAGGAGGCAAAGAAGGTATAATGGTAAATAAGTCAAATCATCACGAGGATATAACAATTGTATATAATCACTAAAACACCTAAACATATTAAGCAGATGCTAGCAGATCTGAAGGGGGAAAAAGACAACAATACATTAATACTAAGTAACTTCAGCACCCCACCTTCAACAATGAGTAGGCCATCCCGATAGAAAGTCAGTAAGGAAGTATTGAACTTGAACTGTATTTTAGAGCAAATTAACCTAACAAACATGTACAGAATATTACTTTCTAGAGCAGCAGAATATACATTCTTATAAAGCACACATGGAACAGCTCCAGGATAGGCCATATGTTAGATCATGAAGTAAGTCTTATTTTAAAAGATTGAAATCATACCAATTATTATTTTTTCTAACTACAAAGCTAAGAAACCAGAGATTAATACCAGGAAGAATACTGTAAAATTCACATATATATGGAGATTAAACAACATTCTTGAACAACAAATAGGCCAAAGATAAAGTTAAAAATATATATGGAAACAAACAAAAATGAAAAAAAAGTTTACCAAAACTTATGGGATGCAGTAAAGATTCTAAGAAGGAAGTTCAGAGGGATGAATGACTACAGTAAGGAAAAAGAAATATCTCAAATAAACAATCTAATATTATAACTCAAGCAACTAGAAAAACAACAACAAACAAAACCCAAAGTTAGCAGCAGGAAGGAAATAACAGGGATCCAGAGCAAAGATAAATGAAATAGCAGAAAAACAATAGAAAAGATCAACCAAGCCAAGAGCTGGTTTCTTAAAATGGTAAACAAAATCAATGAACCTTTAAATAAACTAACTAAAATGAGAGAAGACTAATATAAATGAAACTAGAAATGAACAAGGAGGTATCATGTCTGACATAACAGAAATACAAAGGATCATAAGAGATACTATGAAAAATTACATGCCAACAAACCAGATAATCAAGAAAAAATTGATAAATTTCAAAAAAATATACAATCTAACTAGACTGAATCATGAAAAAACAACAAAAAAATCTGAACAGACCAACAGGGAAATTAAATAAGTAATCAAGAAAACCTTCTAACAAAGAAATTTCCTGATTCAGATGCCATCATTGGTGTTTTCTACCAAACATTAACAAAGAATTAAGGGAGTCCTTCTCAAACTCTCCCCAAAAACTGAAGATGAAGGAACACTCCCAAACATATTTTATGAGGCTAAATTACCCTGATACCAAAGCTAGCTAACGTCACTTAAAGAAAACTGCAGGCCAATATCCCTGATGAGCATCGATGCAAAACTTCTCAACAAAATACTAGCAAACCAATTTCAACAAGACATTAAAAGGATCATAAACTCTGATCAAGTGGGATATATTTCTAGGATACAAGGATGGTTCAGTATACACGAATCAGTAAATTTGATAAACTGCATTAATAGAATGAAAACAAAAATCATATGATCACCTCAAGAGATGCAGAAAAAAAACATTTGAAAAAATTTAATATTCTCCCATGGTAAGAAACAAACGAACAGATAAAAACTCTCAGCAAGTTAGCATAGCTCAACATAATATAGACCATATAAAACAGACCTACAGCTAACATCATACTCAATAGTGAAAGGCTGAAAACTTTTCCTCCCAGGAGTTCCTGTTGTGGTGCAGTGGTTAATGAATCCGACTAAAAACCATAACGTTGTGGGTTTGATCCCTGGCTTCGCTCAGTGGGTTAAGGATCCAGCATTGCCATGAGCTGTGGCGGGTAAGTCGCAGATGCGGCTGGCTCAGATCTGGTGTGGCTGTGGTGTAGTCCAGCAGCTGTAGCTCCGATTTTGACCCCTAGCCTTGGAACCTCCATATGCTGAAAAAGAGAAGTAAAATTGTTTCTGCTGGCAGATGACATGATCTTATATACAGAAAATCCTGAAGATACTGCCTAAAAACTGTTAGAGCTAATTAACAAATTCAGTAAGTTGCAGGAGATAAAATTAGCACACAAAATTATTTGCATTTCTATATACAAAAGATGAACTATCTGAAAAAGAAATTAAAAAAGCCCATTTACAGTTGTATCAGAAACAATAAAATACTTAGCAATAAATTTAACTAAGGAGGTGAAAAATCTGCCCACTGAGAACTTAAGACTTTGATGAAAGAAACTGCAGAATATACAAGCAAAGGGATGATATCTTATGTTTATAGACTAAAAGAATCTATGTGTTAAAATATTCATACTACCAAAGAAATCTACAGAGTCAATGGAATACTTACCATAATCCAACAGCATTTTTCACAGAACTAGGACAAACAATTATAAAATTCATATAGAAATAAATGTTGGTGGGAATATGGAGAAAAGGGAACCATTGAACATTATTGGTGGGGATGTAAATTGCTACAGGCCTTATTATAATACAACTAATTTTATTCCCAGTAGTCAAGACATGGAAACAAACAGCCATCTAATTGTCCACCTATCAATGAATGGATAAGGAAGATATGGCATATATGTGTGTATTTCAGCCATGAAAAATTATTACTACCATTTGTGAAAACATGGATGGAACTTGAGGGTATTATGGTAAGTGAAACAAGTTAAACAAAGGAAGACAATTTTTGCATGATTTCAGTGAGAAGTAGAATCTAAAAAGGCAAACTCACAGAAACAGAGAGTAGAATGGTGGTCGCCAGGAGCTAGGAAGTGGGAAAAATGGTCAAAGATACTGGTGAAAGCATACAAATATCTAGTTATAATATAAATAGTTCTGGGGATCTGACGTATAGCATAGTGACTACAGTTAACAATATGGTATTATATACTTGAAAGTTTTTAAGAGAGTAGATGAGAATGTTCTCCACTCCCAAATAAAATAGTAATTATGTGAGGTCATAGAGATGTTAACTGTTAATTAACCCTACTGGGATATTTCACAATATATACATGTTTCAAATCATCACATGGAACGCTTTCAAGGAACACAATGTTATATATCAATTGTATTTCAGTAATGCCAGAATACAAGTTAAATATATAAACAAGTAACATTGTCACAAGGGAAGGAAGAACATTTACTTAGTATCTACTGTATGCCAGGCATGGAGCTAGGTGCTCAGTAGGTGGTATGATATATTAATACATGATACAGTCTTGGTTCTTGCCTTTTTGGGGTATTCTTTTCTTGAAGGCATCAAAAAATACAAGAACAAAGAAAGAGGTGAACAAATATAATTACAACTGTGATAAAGGTTATGGGGCATATAAATGTATGAACTGTAAAAGAATGATTCCGTGTTCACTTTCTTTAAATAGTTGGAGAAGTCCTCTCTGAGGAGGCAATGTTCACATTAAGACTATGTTTAAATTGAGAGGCACAGAAAAACTAGCAATTGAGAAACTGGAAATTTTCTGTGTTAGGCGTAGAAAAGGACATATACGTTCCAAGGAAGGAAAGAGCTTGGTGTGTTTATAGAACTGAAAGTCTTTAGTAGTTGGAAGAGGGTAAACTAGAGAGATGACCCGTGATAACGTTGAAATTATGAGCCAGATCAGGAAAGGCGTTTCTAGGCTCTGCATCAGGATTTTACTCTAGTTACTTTAACAAGTCATTAAACTGTTTGTGGAGCAAAGGAATAACATGAATTGATTTATGCCTTGCAAAAACTGAATATGCAGAGAATGGATTGTAGAGAGGACAAAAGTCGATGCTAGGGGATGGAAGAGGCTGGGGATGGAAGAGGACAAATCCCACTACAAAGATAGCCACTACTCTTCCGCAGTCAGCACAAGTTTAGCGAATGTCTCTGCCCGAAAGAGATTCTACATGGTTTTTTGTCTCTAGAAAAAGGCAGAGAGGCAGCACTGCACCTGCGTTATCTTTTAGTCAAGATTTCAACTGCCAAAAATATGAATTCCTTAAATGACTAGATGTAAGCAACAAAGACTTCTGTCAGCCTCAGTGCCATACTACTTAACTCTCTGCGTGGGCATTTGTATATTTTTACCCAAAATTTGGTAACCTAAATGGGAATAGAATCTGAAGAGGAATAGATATGTATTTATGTGTAACTAATTCACTTTGCTGTACACCTGAAACTAACATGACATTGTTACGTCAACTATGTTCCCATCAAATTTAAGAAAATAAATAATATGCTAGGAAACAAAAAAATTTAAAACACTGTTTTGAAAAAGTAAGAATGAAAAGAACGTTTTATTCTAATCAATAGTGTTAAGACTTCAGTAATTAAAAAATTTGGTAGTGTGATTTGGCGGCAAATATTAATCTAAATTTGAGTTGGTAAGCTAACATGTGAAGAAATAACTCTTCAGTATCAGAGCTTAAGTGAGAATCATTCTAAATTTCTTCTTCTGACTCAGCATACTTTATAAAATTCAGGATAAATAGCTAAGTTTATAAGGCAGGAAGTTATGTCTGGGACTGATGTAATATCTACACATAGTTCTGTTATCTCTGCTGATGAACTCACCTTTATGTAAGAAACTCCATTTTGCTCTAAAGACTTTAAATGGAATTAAAAGAGGCCAACAATATAAGTGAATGCAACTTCTAATTTCACTTTGAATTAAAGAACCATCACTAGTACAAAACTTCACAATAATGACAAGCTAAGGCTTTATATAGAAGAAAAAAAATCCTTTAAGAAATTAAAAAGCTGATCATCTTACAGCATAAATGCGTATCCACATTGTTTAACGTAGTATTCTGCTTGTTAAAGAGATTTTAAGAGTCTGCATTAGTGTGTAGAGTTAGTGTCATGTTGGTGAATGAGAGTTGCTAACCACTTGAATTGTCAACCATGCATTTTGGTAGATTTTTGCCACATGAATGCTAATGTGGTTTTTTAAGTCTCATTTTGATGAACTTTATTGTTACATCAGACACACTCTGTTTTTTCCCATTAGTCATGTCCACTTTATCACTGTCAATGTGCTACCATCACATTTAGTATGACCAGAGGTAAATGTTTCTGAAAGCTGTGCCTGTTACTGCTGTTTTCCAGTAGCGTAATTTTGTTTTTATTTCCTTTGATTTTATGCTGATATGGGTTTCAGCAGTATTTGCCTGCAGCCTCGTTCAACTTTTCCTTTTAATTAAAAAGCCTAATTGGGAGTAATAAAAACTTCCAATTAAGCCCTTTAAATAAAAACTGAAAGCTGAAAGTGGCTGTGGTTGCAGATAGAGGCTGGCACTGACACTTTCATTATGGCAGGATTCTATTACCACAATACAATCTGTGGTTTCCAGGTTTAACCTGAGACCTGTGAGTTAGGAGAAGTGGACCTCAGGAGAGATACCCAAGCAGATAATTACACAGCTAAACATATATTTTGTTTGAGGGGGCTTTATTTTTGAGGCAGGAAGGATATTTAAGGGAAGATTAAATCAATCATCATTTTAGAGGCTTCGTTAAATAAAAATTTCAGTAATATTGCACTTTTCTTTTTTACTTTTTATGGCAGTACCAATGGTATATGAAAGTTCCTGGGCTAGGGATGGAATCAGAGCTGCAACTGCAGGCCTACGCCACAGCCACGGCAATACTGGATCCAAGCCACATCTGCAACCCCATGCCACAGCTTGTGGCAACACTGGAAGTTTAACCCACTGAGTGAGGCCAGGGCTGGAACCCACATCCTCATGGAGACTACATGAGGTTCTTAACCCATGGAGCCACAATGGGAACTCCAAAATTATGCTTTTAACAATAAAACTAAAAGGTTTTAGTATTTGAACAAAAAGATAAAATAGGGTATTTTATTTATTTTAATTTAGGTATAAAATAATCTGAAAGTTTTGAACTTGCTTTACTTTCTTTCATTTCTTGCAGTCGCTAAATGTGCTAGAAAAAGCCTATAATGACGCCTAGGATTACATAATCTATAATTGGACAGATTGGTACATGATTCATTGATCCTTGCATACGAATTTAATACTAAAAGACTAAACACTAAATACTAAAATCATCTGTTTATACTATTTTTTTTTTTTTTGTTTTTTTTATCTAGAGCCGCACCCGCGGCATATGGAGGTTCCCAGGCTAGGGGTCTAACAGGAGCTGTAGCTGCCGGCCTTCACCACAGCCACAGCAACGCGGGATCTGAGCCGCATCTGCAACCTACACCATAGCTCATGGCAACGCCAGATCCTTAACCCACTGAGCAAGGCCAGGGATCGAACCCGCAGCCTCATGGTTCCTAGTGAGATTTGTTAACCACCGAGCCATGAAGGGAACTCCTGTTTATACTATTGAAATGTATAAATATGTGACTTGAAGTTGACCTTGAAGGAAAGTTTAAATAACTCTAATTACTTGATTGCAATTTGCATTTTATTATTCAAAACCCCTCCCCCACTTAGCTTTTGACAAAGTACTTTGGTGATGCGATTTCAAAATTTTCTTGATGTCGGACTGTGAATGGTGTTGCAAGCTGCCCCTCTACAGTTGTGGTCAGGGATTTCACATAAAAGGTACAATGCTTAGGCTCATTTGGCTCCCTGTTAATAAAATCAGTGCTAAAAATAAGCATGTCAAGGTATCTTGCTACATTTATATTCACTTACTGCCAATTCGCACACGGCGGTTGAGTTAGGAGTATTATCTGTTTTCCTATTAAATTAATTTGATTGGATGGAACCAGAGAATGACGGAATTTCTTTCATTACCATGAATATCTCCCAGTTCCAAAGTATTTCTAGTGTTGTGTCCTTCTCTTTGAATGTAATCGACAAATTTATTAACCTTGGAAAGGTGAATGAAAAATTACACAGAAATAACTAAAATCAGAGTTTCTAGTAGTTAAGTGCTGACAGCCAATAAAAATAAAATTAAGTCATATTTTGTACACCAAAGTTTGAACTAAGTCAATTTCATCAGAAAATTGAACTGAATGGCAGAGATAAATACGTGTGTGTGTGTATGTAAATTCAAACCTTTAAAAATTGTCATTTATAAGGTGACAACCTCACTGAAAAAAACAGAGAGAGGAAGAAAAAGAAAAGGCATACAATGCATGTGTCCATGAACTTGTTGAGTCCTTACACAGCAAGCTCATCTCCTGTAGCGAGCCTCTGGCATTAGAATGTGTTCTCCAAGCCAAGGTTCTTTCACTTTTAAATGCACATTACATATTGATATCTTTGATTTTCTCATAAGAGAAAAGTATCAAATTTTATAGTGCTTCATTACACTTGTAAATATTCTGTTAATTTTTTTTGTCTTTTTGTCCTTTTATGGCCGCACTTGTGGCATATGGAGGTTCCCAGGCTAGGGGTCTAATGGGAGCTGCAGCTGCCCGACTATACCACAGCTCACAGCAATGCCGGATCCTTAACCCACTGAGCGAGGCCAGGGATCGAACCTGCAACCTCACTGTTCCTAGTCGGATTTGTTTCCACTGCGCCACGATGGGAACTCCAATGCTGTATTTTTAAATTAAATTTTATTGGTGTATAGGTGACTTACAATGTTGTGTTAGTTTCAGGAGTACAGCAAAGTGAATCAGCCATTCACATACAAATATATTCATTCTTTTTCAGATTCTTTCCCGATATAGGCTATTATGGACTATAGAATAGATTTCCCCAAGCTATACAGGAAATCCTTTTTCCCAATTAATTTTGGATATAGTACTGTGTGTTTATGTCAATCCCAAACTTCTAATCCATTCCTACCCACAGCATTTTCCCTTTGGTAACACCATGTTTGATTTAAAAATCTTTGAGTCTATTTCTGTTTTGTGAATAAGTTTTTTTATATCTTTATTTTTATTAGAGTCCACATATTAAATGATCTGATGTTGCATTTGCCTTTCCCTGTCTGACTTACTTTACCTAGTATGATAATCTCTAGGTCCAAATGGCATTCTTTCTTTCTTTTTTTATGGCTCAGTAATATTCCAATGTTGCTGCAAATGGCATTCTTTCTTCCTTTTTTTATGGCTAGTATTCCAATATCTATATTAACACATCTTCTTTATCCAGTCCTCTTTCAATGGACATTTAGATTTTTTCCATGTCTTGGTTTTATAAATAGTGATGCTACGAATATTTGGGTGCATCAGTTCATGTGTTTTAATTGAAAATCATGGACAAATGGTTCAATCTGGAAAAACAGAATTCTGCTAGATATGTTTGTGTATAAATATGACAAAATCTTATGTCATCCAATTACTAGCCTCCCTATCCCATTCTCTCTCTGCTCCCTCAAACTCCCACAAGTCATTTTTCCTTAGTGTTTGTTGGGAGATAAGGGATCTTGTCTACTCTTCACTTGGGAAAGTCATTCCCATCAAAGTGATTTCTCTGGAATCCTTTATAGCCCTGCCTTGGGTCCCCACTCACCTTGGTGCTGTTTGTTGCTGGATATTCCTGGACGTAGTCCTCTCAACAGAATGCTCCTCACTTTGCAGGAGAATCAACAGAGAGGTCCAGACTTCCCTATGATGCCTTCTCCTTTATTTTTCCCTAGCACTGTCAATAAATTAGTACATATTTATCAGACTTGACTAAAGTATTGAAGATTTCTTGAGTAATAAGCAGGAAAATAGCTTCAGCTGTAGCTTCCTACAACTACCTCATCAATGCAAAAGAAAACACCTTTCTAACAGCTGCCCTGCATCTGCTCTGCAGGTACTATCTTTGATCTCCAGACTTCAGGACATCCTGGCTGTTCTAGAAGACCTCCTTTTTTTAAACTTCTGTGGCATGAATCTCCATTATTTTAAAGGAAAACCCATGAGGCAAATGCTCCAAAATAGGACATAACCCAAATGTTTGGCTAAGTTGTCTAATTTAACCTCAGTAATGTTTTCAGTTGGACAGCCTTCATCATAGATTTGGCACTCTGAATGCAAGAAAACTGGACCTTAATAAATTGAAATATAGTGACATTTCATATGCTGATTTTTTTTTCTCATGGTAAGAAATGTTTGAGAGCAAACTGTAAGTTTTACGAAAACAATATTTTTTGTTTTGTTTTCTGTTTTTGCTCATTTTCTTTTTGTTTTTAGCTGCATCTGCTGCATGTGGAAATTCTCAGGCCAAAAATCAAACCGAGCCACAGCAGTGACAATGAGCCACAGCAGTAACAGTGGTGAATCCTTAACTGCTAGGCAACCAGGTAACTCCAGTCAAATCATGTTTTGAATATCTAGAGATGTTTGATGCTTGGAGGGGGATAGTATGATGAATTATTTTGTAAAACAAATAACCAATTCATAATCAATCTTACTGTGTGCTCTTGGTTTGCTGATGTCATCTTAAAGTTGGCACATATATGGATACACTTTTCTGCTTGTAGGTATATTGTGCTACTAGCAAATGTAAGAAAATGTCAAGGCAAAGTCAGTTTTTTTTCCAACTTTGTGAGATAGTGATTATTCTAAATTGTTAAGGGGATGTATGTACACACGTGTGTGTGTGTGTGTGTGTGTGTGTGTGTGTGTGTGTAGGGAAGCACTGGAGATACATCTAGACAAAATATTAACTTCCATTAGTTATTCTCGTTACACTGAGTTCTTGGGCTGCAGGGATTTATAAAGTATCACGTAAGAGGGTGGAGGAGCACCATGTATCTCAGGACTTTCTGTGTCTGCAAAGTTTACCTATGGGAGGTCCTGGCTTTGAAGACTGAAAGCCTAAGAACGAGCATAGTGAGAGGACATCAGTGACTGAGAAAAAGGTATCTTTAAGAGGAAGAAAGAATTGGCTCAGCAACTGAGATGTATGAAGTTACAGTCAAGAAGCAGCAAACTACCTAGGCATTTCAAACAGATTTTCATACCAAATATGGTCACACAGATGATGAAGATCTAAGAAGCCAAACAAAAGATGGTAAATCAGTCAAGATATTAGCAACTGGATGGTGGGAATGTAAGCTGATGCAAATGCTGTATGGAGAAGAGTTTGGAGTTCCTTCAAAAACTAAATATAGAACTAACGTATGATCCAGCACTCCCTCTCCTGGGCATATATCTGGAGAAAACCATAATTCAAAAAGATACATGTGGAGTTCCCATCGTGGCTCAGTGGTTAACGAATCTGACTAGAAACCATGAGGTTGCGGGTTCGATCCCTGGCCTTGCTCAGTGGGTTAAGGATCCGGCGTTGCCGTGAGCTCTGGTGTAGGTTGCAGATGCGGCTCGGATCCTGCATTGCTGTGGCTGTGGTGAAGACCGGAGGCTACAGCTCCTGTTAGACCCCTAGCCTGGGAGCCTCCATATGCCATGGGTGTGGCCCAGATAAGCCAAAAAGACCCCCCCAAAAAAAGATACATGTACCCCACTGTTCATTGCAGCACTATTTACAATAGCCAAGACATGGAAGCAACCTAAATGTCCACTGACAGAAGACTGGATAAAGAAGATGTGGTACAGATATACAACGGAATATTAGTCACAAAAGAGCATGCAGTAAGACCATTTGCAGCAACATGGCTGGACCTAGAAACTATCATACTAAGTGAAGGAAGTCAGACAAAGAAAGAGAAAGTGATAGCATATGATATCGCTTATATATGGAATGTAACAAAATGATACAAATAGAACTTACAAAAGAGAAACACACTCACATATTTCAAAACCAGACTTATGTTTATCAAAGCATGAATGTGGGGGAGGATAAATTAGGATGTTGGGATTGATATATACACACTACTATATATAAAAGATATAAAATATATGAGGAACAAGGACCTACTATGTATCGTATTTACTGTATACATGTAATTTACTCAATACATATCATAACCTCAATGGGAAAAGAATCTAAAAAGGGATGGCTAAATGTATATGTGTATCTGGTTTACTTTGCTGCACCCCTGAAATTAACACAATTTTGTAAGTCAACTATTTGCCAATAAAGTTAACAAAAAAGATTTTAGCAATAGGAGAAAATCATTACCAGCTATCCCTAAGGAACAGCAGGAGGAAATATTGCTACCAGATCTCCCAAACCTGAGGGCTTAGGGGGGAACTACAGCCATGGTGAGGGCTGACCTGTGGTATCCAGGTCTTTGAAGGGATGAGCTTTTTTGAGTGGGCTGTGGCCATGGGGAGATGTACAGATGTCCCTCTCGGCTGTGGGAAGGAGGATGTCAGTGGATGTAAGATTGTTTATTCCCTTCCTCTCACACCAAATCTCTTACCTTTCGTTCCATAAGCCAAACCAGGTAGAAATCAGTTAGCAAGGGTGTCTATGTCACTGATGGGGTTACTTCGCCGGATATAGGTGAAGAGCAGAGAATAGATTTGAGAGTAAGCAGAAGAATGGCCAGGACTCGTGATACCAATATTTAAAAATTGGCCTGGAAATCAAACATCAGAGAGATGCAGGTGCTTCGTTTGGTTAAGGGAGGGAAGAGGTAATTAGACCACACATGGGATAAGGGGACTGCCAAACTTCCCCAGGGAGTGCATATAGAAAATGAGTGGGTTTAAACCCAAGTCGCTAAAAGAGTGAATCCTTGTGGAGCTGTGGGGAAAAAAAATCTGGCCTGTGAATGAAATAGAGTTTGGAATGGGCTCAGCATCTCCCTAGCTATTTGTTCATGAACAAACCTTTAACATTTTGACTTCAATTCCATCCATCCAGGGGCCCCCAGGGTGAAGAGCGGTGGCTTTCAGTACTTTTTAACAGTGAAATCCTTTGAAAGTATCAGTCCTTGCTAAAAGCCCAGTTTTCTCTCTTCCTTCTCTTGGACTCGTCCTGCTCCTCCCTTTGTCTTTTTCTTTTCCCCTGCTAATACGCACTTAGGGTCTGATATCTATAAACTATAAAAATTTAAATTAAGGAGTTCCCGTTGTGGCTCAGTGGTTAACTAATCCAACTAGGAACCATGACTTTGCGGGTTCGATCCCTGGCCTTGCTCAGTGGGTTAAGGGTCTGGCGTTGCCGTGAGCTGTGGTGTAGGTCGCAGACGCGGCTCGGATCCCGCGTTGCTATGGCTGTGGCGAAGGCCGGCGGTTACAGCTCCTGTTAAACCCCTAGCCTGGGAACCTCCATATGCTGCGGGTGCGGCTCTAGATAAAAAAAGGCAAAAAGACAAAAAAAATTAAATATCCTCTAAAATGTTTCATGGCAGAATTATATATTTATCAGAAAGTGAATATATAGAAAATGAAATCAGTATTAAGAGTGATACACACTTCATTCCTGAAAACTTGATGAAAAACGTAATGATTAGGTTATAAGAGGAGCAGCTTTGGCTGGACTTGCTTTTCAAAATCCCAGCTGCTAAGGAATAACTACTTTTCCTGAAGTTTCATGCCAAGTCTTCATTCTTCTAACCGATTGATCTTTATCATCAATGACATACAAGCGGTATTGGACCCCAGTACCATAACTCTCACAGAGCCGATCAAGAACATTTTTTAGTTCATTTAGGTGCCAGATACCCAAGGGACAATGGAATAGGGGCACCCCACTAGAAAGATGGATGAGATAAAGCACAAAATAGGAGTCCTGGGAATTGAAAGAAATCTTGGCCTGTTTCAAAATTCACTTCAAGGGCTAAACCATGCAGCCAGGGAAAGGACAGTTTTAGTTTGGAGAGGGAGGTTGAAGGCAGATATCTTTGTTCTGTCCTGTCTCTTTCAACCAACTCTCCACGTGTTTTGCCTCTAGACCCGGCAAAACTTGAATGCTTGGATGAACTACTAAGTAGAAATAAAAATGATAATTCTCTTTTATTTCTTCTTTTTCTAGGCAGTCATAATAGGTGGATTTTCATTAAACATGGGTAGATAAAAAATAGCAAATGCACTTTCCCTGAACTCTCGCAACGTTCTATAAAATGTTCAATTAACTGTGCTTGCCACTGTCCATATTTCTTCCCATACTCCCTGGATTGCATGGGGTCTCTCTTGTGTTTCCATTAACATTAAAGAAGAAAGCCAATTTATTATGTTTTACTGAACTCAGAATAGCTTGGTGAATAAATACTGCTACTAATCATTTCATTTGCTTCACGACCTGTTGTTTAAACTTCCAAGGAACCATAACACAGTAGGAACTAAAACAATTTTAAAAGAAAAGTCAGCTAGTAGATAGTAGGAATAAAACCCAATTTTCTCCAGGCCTTTTGTGCACCATATTCAGCCACCATGTAACAGCCAAGCAATTCCATTCCATGTACCACGTAGAGAAATAACAATAATAAAAATTACAGAGGAGGATAAGGAGCTGATTAAGAATCTGAGGCCTTTCTCAGAGAAATTTGGGTAGGAATTCCAGCTCTGTAATAACTGTGTGACCACAGTTATTTGTTCTTCCTAAGCATTTGTTTCCTCAATTGTAAAACAGAAATGACAGTACTCAACTCACAAGTTACTGTAAGGATTGAGATATTGAATAAAAAGACACCAAGAATTTTAAGTGATGCAGGGTAACGGCTCAATAGCTCAATGATGCTGTTATTGATGGAAATGAAACAAGAACATTTTCTTTCATTGTTATGATAGTTAGGGGACTATTTTGTCATAAGAAAGCAAAGGTCAAAACAATGATTTTTCTTTTAATTAAAAAAATGTGGGTCTTGTTCTGTGAGTTTCTATTAAGAGAGAAGAGTGTGTGTGTGTGTGTGTGTGTGTGTGTGTGTGTAAGAGATGGGGGGGAGAGACAGAGAGAGGAGAGAATATACTGGCACAGTGAATGGTGATATTCCTAAACTGATCGCTGTAAAACATTATTTAGTGGCAATGCAGGGGAAAGAGCAATTGACTTGGAAAAAGAAAACTTAGGTTTATGTCTCAGCACTGCCAAATATTGATTGCATTAAATACTTGATTTGTGTAGGTACTCAGCAAATGTTTATTAGGTTTAAGGACAATATTGGGATTGGATGTAATTTCTGTAAGCTTCACTATTTTCTTCTTTTAAAGATCTTGAAAGAGTGATGAGAACTTGAAAGCAAATTTAGGTCAAGTAGGTGCCCATGTCTGTGGAACAGATTGAAGCAGATAGAAATGTCACATCTTCCTTTTTTTTTTTTTTTTTTGCTGACCTAGGGCAACTAATAGGGAGTTTATTATTACTGAATAATTTATCTCAGTCAATGATTCTCACTTTTTGGTCTCAGGACACCTTTACACTTTTAAAAATGACTGGGGAGTCCAGAGAGCTCTTGTTGATGGGAGTTATATCTATTGATATTGCTGCATAAAAATTTAAAACAAATTTACAGCTATTAGAGTAAGATCATTACATGTTAACCTAAAGAATGCTTTCATGAAAAAGAACTACATCTTCCAAAACAAAAAAGATTAGTGACAAAAGTGAAATTCCCTTCACGTTTGCAAATCTGATTAATGTCTGGGTTAACAGAAGGCAGTTAGATTCTCTGACCTGTTTCTGCATTTGGTCGGTTGAAATGGCATCTATCATGCAGCTTCTGGAAAACACTATATGCTTGTAAAATAATGTGTGAAGACAGCAATGAATGGCTTGGATTTGCGACAAAATAAATCTTGACCTCATAGTTCTCCTGAAAAGATCTCAGGGACTCTCATGGATTCCTCACACACACTTTGAAAACCACTGATACTGCATTTACTCAACACTTGTAGGGTAAAATGATTAAATTTTTGAGCCCTGAATGGGACAGAGGAAAAGAATGACAACACCGTATACCTGAAGGGAATGGGATCTTAAAAAATTGTGGGAAATAGGAGGCAATGGATCCTAATATCAGTTACATTATGCAGTTTGCCAGTTGGCTCTGTTACTTAATAGCAGTTTAATTTGGACCAGTTATTTAATCTTTCTTAAGTCTCAGGTTCCCCATCTATAAAAACAGGGATAATAATATTTAATTCATGGTGTTGTTGCAAAGATTAAATCAATACTATTTGCAAAACACTTGTATTAATGTCTGACACATAGTGGTTCATTATTAAGCTATTATTTTTATTGTTATTTTAGCCAGGATTTAACCTGCTTATAAACATGTGTAAATTCTCTCTTTCGGGTTACACTTTTGTACAGCATTAAACATCTTTGTACAGAAGATTTCCGTATTTAAAAGCATGTCCTTGGATTAAGTTAGAATCCTATTGGAACTACTGGCTATATAAACATCTTAAAGCTTTGAATTTATGTGAGGAAATACCTTTCCAAAGGGTTATATCATTAACACTCCTATCAGGAATATATGAGTGTTTGATAATTTTATGTAGATTCTGAGTCCTGAGGTATAGCAGTAAGCAAAATAGGAGAGCTATATCCTTAGCTATAGGCAATATGATTTATTTAAGGTTTTCAAGTTCCATAGGTAAGAAATGAAATATCTAGTGAGTACAAAGCATCAACATAAGCACTCAGGAGACACAACTGTGGTCTTTTGTATGTACACTTTTTTTTTTTCCCTAGTGTCTCAACTAGCATTTAATAAAACAAAATTTATTACATCTTCCTGCATGAAATCCTAATATTAATGGTTTGGTTTGGTTTTGGCTGGAAGACCTTTTGTTTTTCTTTTTTCCCTTTTCTTCTTCTCTCTTTTTTTTTTCTTTTTAGGGCCACACATGCAGCTTATGGAAGTTCCCAGGCTAGGGGTTGAATGAAAGCTACAGCTGCAGCCCACACCACAGTAATGTCAGATCTGAGCCGCATCAGACACCTTCACCGCATCCTAAACCCACTGGGTGAACCAGGGATCTGAACCCATTCCCTCATGGGTACTAGTTGGGTTCTTAACCCACTGAGCTATATGGGAACTCCTTGGCTGGAAGACCTTTCATACCTTATCAATTTATTTATTTTCCAGGCAGGAGCTAACCTTGGGACAATACATTCTTAGGGATCTAAATTTTATCCTGTTTTAAAATCCTGGAAAGATAAAGCAAGAATGAGGGCAGTGTGAAAGAGAGGGAAGGTAATTAGACTGGGATTGAAATTCCAGGATAAACATCATGAGGTAGGCTCTCAACTATGACTTGGGTAGTAGGAATATGGAAGAGGGGTTCAGATGGTGTTGTGGGCCAAAATATGTCTCTCCCCAAATTTACATATTGAAATCCTAAACCCCTGTATCTCAGAATGTGACTCTATTTGGAGACAGGACGTTTAAAGAGGTAATTAAGAGTAAATGAGGTTGGAGTTGCCTTCATGCCTCAGTGGTTAACAAAGCCGACTAATATCTGTGAGGACGTGGGTTCGATCCCTGACCTCGCTTTGTGAGTTAAGGATCCAACATTGCCTTTGAGCTGTGGTGTAGGTCGGAGATTCGGGTCAGAGATTCAGCTCGGATCTGGTGTTGCTGTCGCTGTGGTGCAGGCTGGCAATTACAGCTCCAATTGGAACCCTAGCCTGGGGACCTCCATATGCCATGGGTGTGGCCCTAAAAAGACAAAAGACCAAAAAAAAAAAAAAAAGGAGTAAATGAGGTTACAGGAATGGGCCTTAAGCCCATATGACCTGTGCCTATATAAGAAAAGATTAGTGTTAGGTCAGATAGGTTAGGGACTCTGACTGGGCGATTTAAAACAGCCCATTTGTCAATTACCAAAACAGGAGGCCTGCGACCAAACAATGAAGACACGTACAGGTACCAGAGGAATGGTTTTTGGAGCACTTCCCTATAAACTTTTTTTTCCATGCAAATTAGGTGTCCTCACCTGAAACAAATCAGAGCATCAAAACGTGCTCCCCTATACAGACATCGAAATAACACATGGGATGGGGAGTTGGGACAGGAAATTGGTGGGCCCCTGGGCAAGAGAATAAGGGTCCCCAAACAGGTCTGGGATACAGGAATACAAGGAGACACCCAGTTACGGCCAGCCCCTGCCCAGGGCAGCCTCAGCTCTCTGAGGGTGTAAATAAAGCTCTGCATTGCTACCTGATTCTTGATGGTGACCTCCGAGGTAACCAGCAGCTGCGTTTTTCCCTCCAGGTGATGGGCTCGGGGAGACGGATCAGAGAGGCTCATTAAAAGGACCCAGATCAGAGCTGTTCCACTGCGGCGTGGGTTCCGAGGGAAATTCTCTTCGTCCCAGAACCACTCCGGTGCTGGAGAGGCACCGCCTGCCTCCATTCCTGCGAGGCAAGACCACTGGGTCTATCCCGGTACCGCGGCTGCCCTTCTCAGCCTGCATCTCCAAATCCTTGTTGTGTGTAGGCAAGAACCAAAGGAGAGAGCTCAGAGCACACGAACCTGACATCGGGACACGGACACACCCAGGGAGAAGAGCGTGTGTGCCGATACTAGAGGAAAGTGTCCATCCGTAAGAATGCAGTTGAGCCCTTTGAGGGAAAAACCCAGAGATGCTCCCTGTAAAAAGAATAAATAGCAGTCTCAATGTGTGTTGGGACACCAGAAGGGGGAGCTGGCACACCCTGCAATGAAAGCAGAGACCAAGAGGAAGAAGAAAGACCCTGTTTCCTGGCAAGGATTCAGTCAATGAATAAGCCATAGACTCTTAGTTTACTGTAAACTCCCCCCCCCAATTTCCTTGTTCTTTCCTATAAAAGTGCTCTCTTTCTCTCGTTCCGTGGGGACTTGCATGTGGCTTGCCATGATTTCAGACCCTGAATTGCAGTTCTCTGCTGGTCCCCGATAAACCCTTCTGTGCTGGAGAAATATCTGGTAGTTAATTTGTCAGCATCACTCTGTCTTGAACCCTGGGGGGAATAGCCACACTGAGACCTGCTTGCACCTTAGAAACTGCTTCTTTGTTTCCTATGGTCTTGAGGGACTCCGGAACGCCCAGCCCACCTCTCAGAAGTAGGTGATTTGGTGGCCTGTCCCTCAGGCAGTAGCCTGAAAATTTGGGGCCCTCAGCTTATACACTAGCTGTTTCCACAGGGATGCTGACAACTTGGGCTTCCTTCCTTCCTTCCTTCCTTCCTTCCTTCCTTTCTTCCTTCCTTCCTTCCTTTCTCTTTCTCTCTCTCTCTCTCTCTCTCTCTCTCTCTCTCTCTCTCTCTCTTTCTCTCTCTCCTTCCTTCCTTCCTTTTTCTCTTTCTCTTTCTTTCTTTCTCTCTTCCTATCTATACGTATTTCTAGAATATATAGCTGATTTGCAATGCTGTGCCAATTTCTGCTGTACAGCGTAGTGACCCAATCATATTCCCATACATTCTTTGTCTCACTCTATCTTCCATCAGGATCTATCGCAAGAGACTGGACATGGCTCCCCGTGCTATACCTCATTGCTTATCCACTCTAAATGCAACAGTGTGCATCTACTAACCCCAAACTCCCCATCGATCCCACCACCTCCCCCTTGGCAGCCGCAAGTCTATCAGATGCAACTAGAGGTTCTCATACTAAGTGAAGTTAAGTCAGAAAGAGAAAGACAAATACCATATGATATCACTTATATGTGGAATCGAAAATACGGCACAAATGAACCTATCTACAACACAGAGGCAGGTTGGTGTTTTTATTGGAGTGACCTAGAGGCAGAAGGCAGGGGAAATGGATACTGGCTCCCCAAGGATCCGGAGAGAGTGCAGACAGCTTTGGCATGAACTAATTAGAGGTCAGACCCCGAGGCAGCACTTATAAAGTTGGCAATCAAACCCCTTCCAGGGAGGAATTGGAAGAGGAGGTTTTTTGGCCTGCCCCCTTTGTGCTAAGCCCTGTGGAGACAGCCGCAACCAGCGTTGTTTGCCATAGTCCTCTGTGGCCTCAGTACGAAAGCCTCTTTGGCTTTCAGAGCTGGGAGTTTGGGGGTCCTTTTCTTAGGTGGGGCCGTTGATAATGGGCCCGAGATGTGTGGGAGGAGCTGAGAATTGGGGGTTCCATCCTGTTTTTGGAGGGGCTATCCAGGTGGTGCTAAGAGGTTATCTCAGCTTTTCCCATCCTTTCCCATGTGCATATTTTCTTTTTAGACCCATGCGTAAGAGCTCTTCAGCAGGTTTCTGGATTTCTTTCTCCGGGAATTACTTCCTATGTGGCTGCACATTTGGAGTGTTCATGGGAGGAGGAAAAGCCAGAATCTTCTGTTGCCGTCTTGCTTCAGAGTCTGTGTTTGGTTTGAGTGACTGAGGTTTGACTTCTGAATGACTCAGGTTTGGTTTGACTGACTCAGGTTGCGGCTGACAGTCTGGGTAGATGATAAAACTGTCATCTAGCTAGTAGGACCTCTCTTTGAGCATGCAGTTGTTAGCGTAGAGTATGGATAAAATCCATTCTTTTCATAAACGTATTTCATTAATTAGTTGTTTGAAACACTTTCTCATTCTCACAAGCATCAAGAAAATTTACTCAATCATTTATTTTACAAAGGACCTTTGTAAAATCCACACCGAAAGGTCTTCTTACAGGATAACTTCTGCCCTCATTAGCTTTTTGTTTTTCCTGCTAAATTCATTTTTGCAAGTGTTGCAAGCTGATTGGGAATAAATTTAAACTTCCTTCATTGAGTTAGGCTTTATTAAAGTTATAGAACTATGGATAATTAAGTCATGAACAATAAACTGCATGAGATTCCAGAGTGAAAAAAATCAATGCCTGCAAACCGGATTGTTGTTTTTCCTAGAGATACTAAATTAGGGACTGCAAAGACTGCTGTGTGCACTAAATCTGGAGCTTCTCTTCCAGCCAGCCTCTACTAGCAGAGAAACCATAAGCAAAATCAACTTGGGTGACGGCTTCAACGTGGTAACATTTTCCTCTTGCTTTTCTGACTTTCTGAACACAGATGCCAGATTTTTAAGTATTTTCTTTTTCTCTTTTCTTTTCTTTTTTTGCTTTTTAGGGCCACACTTGTGGCATATGAGGTTCCCAGGCTAAGGTTCTAATCTGAGCTACATCTGCTGGCCTACGCTACAACCGCAGCAACGCCAGATCCGAGGCGCGTATGTGACCTACACAGCAGCCCAGGGCAATGCTGGATCCTTAACCCACTGAGCAAGGCCAGGGATCAAATCTACAGTCTCATGGATCCTAGTTGGATTCTTTTCTGTTGTGCCACGATGGGAACTCGCAAGTATTTTCTTTTCAAAGGAGACTATTATTCATATTACTAGTTTCCTTCCTTTTTTTTTTATTTTTTCTATTATAGTTGATTTACATTGTTCTGTCAATTTCTGCTGTGCAGCAAAGTGACCCATTCATAAATACACACACAGACACACACACACACACACACACACACACTTATGTATATACATTCTTTTTCTTACATTATCCTCCATCATGCTCCATCCCAAGTGACTAGTTATAGTTCCCTGTGCTATACAGCAGGATCTCATTGCTCATCCATTCCAAATGAAATAGTTTGCATCTACTAGCCCCAAACTCCCAGTCCATCCCACTGCCTCCTCTTCCCCCTTGGCAACCACAAGTCTGTTTTCCAAGTCCATGAGTTTGTTTCCTTTCTGTAGAAAGGTTCATTTGTGCCGTATGTTAGAGTCCAGACATAAGTAGTTTCTTTTCTTTATCAAATTAGTCAAGTAGGAAAATACTTAGTGGTGATTTGGAATTCAACAAAGAGATTAAATGGCAAATACTACCTTTTTTGAAAAAAATGTTTTTAGGAAAGAAAGAATTTTTCCTAAATATTTGGTTATTTTTTTTACCATTTAACTGATTGATTAGTTCATTACTAAGAACTCTCTAATTTCTTTTTGAGCTATTTTGGGCACTAGGATGATGTAATATCTTTATTTTTACAGGAATCACTGAACATGGTTAGGACATTTATTCATGAGGAGCATATATCCTTTTAATAATTAGTAGTTCTCTTCCTTCTTTATTTCCACTATCTGGGTCACGTATGTAGGATTTGATGTGTGTAAAGGATATAGAAAAACTTAAAGAGAAAATATAGAGCATACAATCCTAAAAATATGCAATCTTAGAAATGTCAACCATGTAACTACAGATTCATATAAATTCATGATTTACTTGTATATCTAAGTTATATGCATTTATGCCTTAAACATATCTTAATTTCAGCTCTTCACCTATCTCTCTCTCTTTCTTGCTTACTTGCCATAGGTTGTTCATTGTGCCATTTCAGGTGTACCATTCATGCTATGTGGCTAAAGCCCCCTGGAGTTTTTTTTGTGTTCCACTTTTGTGACCTCACCTCTCATAGTAACCTCATGAATCCAAGATACAGCCATTTCTTACTTAATTTCTTTATAGTTCCATAATTGGCCTCTGTGAATTTTCCCTGCCTGATTTTTCTGTTTTAAAGCCAAGTAAAAGAAACACAACTTTCATGTATAGGATGGCACTTGCTTGCTATGAAGTTCTTTAAATCACTGAAAAGCTCCTTGGAGAATATGTCCACAGGATACATGTAGATTTATTTATTAATCACATCACCAGTTAATTTCATTTATTTGCTTTTTCAAAGTATTTAAAACTCTTCTAAAAAGATCTTTTAGTACCTAAAAAAAAAATCCCTGGGAACTTAATCTTTACTGGTTATTGGGTTGGGTATCAAGAATTTTTGTGGCTCTTTGCTTCCATATCTGCAAAATGCAAGTTGTGGGATTACATCAGAGCTTTTCAAACTCAGAATAGTGTGAGACGGTTCTTAAAAAAATATAGATTCTAGGTCTCCACTGTAAACCTTTGAAATATGAACATCAGGGACTCAGAGCTTAGACTGTGTATTTCTAAAATGCCTTTCAGGTGTTTCTGATTTGGAAACCACTGGAACAAAGGTTATGGTAGTTGTGCATATACCAACTGCCCATAATGATTTTTTTCTTCTATAGTTTAGTTTTTTGGTAATATCTTCCCATTTCTTCATCTGTGCCTTTATATCTCCCTCCCCACTCATTATTTTGCATTTGGCTTGCTATTCATTCTGTTTACTAATCTATTTAAGCCATAAATGCAGTGTTACCATGTTGATAGCCTCTGTTGTACCTTGAGCTGTTTTGCCATATGTCTGCTTCCCACATTTCAAAATTCCATTGCTATTTTGTTACTATTTATTAATTTCTGAGCTTAAGTTATTGGATAGACTTACTTTGATTTCAATTTATTATTCTTCATTGCCTATGGATGGCTTTTCCTTGATGAGGATTGAATATTTCCTGAATATATTTAGAAGAAAATGAAAACAAGAATGAAAGTATTTAGCTTGTCTAACCCTGACAACAGGAGCTATTGTGATGGATAAAACATTAGAAATCAGAAATACATGTGACTTTTTCATGTTTTAAGGAGACTATAGGATGAAAAGAACAGGCTTTGTTGCCAAAAGGTAATTAGGGCCATTTATTAAGTCAAATTATGGGACACTTACTCTATTTCAATTCATCCTGATGATGCAGGGGTGAATAAAAGAGGAGAGATTTTGATCATCTGGATTAGACACATGCTGCTGAGGAGACAGAGAAAATCAACTAATAATTAAAAAATAAAATATGATATAAAATAAATAGTGGTAAGTGTTCAAAAGAAAAAAATAATGGGGTGATGTGATAAAAAGCATATGTGTGGTCAGTCTCCTGAGGAAGCTAAGAAAGATCTCATTGAAAAAGTAATATTTAAGCATGGAATTGATTGATTAGAACAAAACTATTCAAAGATCAGGGGAAAAGTGGCAGACTTTAACACCTTACTTACATCAATGGACAGATCATCTAGATGGAAAATCAGTAAGGAAACACAAGCCTTAAATGACACATTAGACCAGATGGAGTTAATTTATATTTATTTCATTGTATTTTTTTTTTTGGAAGCACCTGCGGCATATGAAATTTTCCAGGCCAGGGATCAAACCCATGACACAGCAGTGACCTGAGCTGCAGCAGTGACAACCCCAGATCTTTAACTCACTGCACCACCGGAGAACTCTCTTAATTGATATTTATAGAACATTCCACCGCAAAGCAGCAGAACACAATTTCTTTTCAATTGCAAATGGAACCTTCTCTAAGATAGATCACATTCTGGGCCACAAATCAAGCTTTGGTAAATTTAAGAAAATTGAAATCATATCAAGTATCTTTTCTTTGACTAATGTCTTTCACCCTCCCTTCAGCCCCTGACAACCACCATTCTACTATTTGAATGAGTTTGATGTTTTAGATTCACCTTGTCTTTCTCTAAATTATTTCACTTAGGGTAATACCCCAAGGTCTATTCCTGATGTCATGAATGGCAGGATTTCTTTCCTTCTATGGCTGCATATTATTCCATTGTATACATATATGCCATACTTTAATATACATTCCTGCTATAGTGCACTGGGTTAAGAATCTGACTGTAGCAGCTCAGGTTGCTGTGGAGACATGGGTTCAATCCCTGGCCTGGTGCAGTGAGTTAAAAGATTCAGTGTTGCCACCGCTGCAGTATAGGTCACACCTGTGGCTTGGATTCAACCCCTGGCCAGGGAATTTCCATATGCTGCCAGTGTGGCCATAAAAAAATGCATTTACCCATCAAAGGATTCAACAAAGATTGTTTCTGGAGATGTCTTGGTTGTTGTGAATAATGCTGCAGTGAACCCATGAGTCCAGGTATCTCTTTGAGATGATGTTATTATCTTCTTCAAATAAATACCCAGAAGGGGAATTGCTGGATCATATGGTAATTCCGTTTTTAATTTTTTGAGGAACTTCCATAGTGTTTTCTATAGAGGCTGCACCAATTTACATTCCCCCAACGAGTGCCTCTCCTGTCATCGTGTACTCCAGAAATTCCTAGGTCTTGCTGCAGGCTCATGGCAGTGGAAGCTGGTGATGGCAGACATTCTGGCTTCTGCTTTCTTCAGTAGTAAAGGAGCTGAGTTGGTCTGCACAGCAGGTCACTGGGAGCCCTGATTCCTCCAGCTGTGTGGCTGCTACTGGTAACCCCAGCTTTTCTTACTTGTTTGTGGCCATCTCTATATGTCTCAGCTTTGCAGGTCTCCGAGTGGGGTGAAACTGAACAGGGACCTTCACGCAGTGCCCTGAAAGGCTAAGGAAGCTGCTTGTTCACCCTTCCTTTCCTTTCCCTGTGAGGGGCACTTCTAGCTGGGGTTTTCTGGGTGCTGAGAGATGCTGGCTTGGGGAATGGGGTGATATAGGCAAAGTGAAGCTGTGTTTTTTACCTTTTTGTGAGGTTAGTCTCAGGTTTTTTGTTGTTGTTGTTCCATCACGTTGTTGATATTTCTGAAGTGAGCTCCAGAGTTTTCCAGAGCTGTTTTAGTTTGTGGATAGCTAATTGTTGATCTTTATGGGGGGGGGGCAGAGCGTGGGGTCTCCTACTTCTTCATCTTGATGACATCACTCGTTAAGCTCTGTAAGCCATCTTAATTTACTAAAGGAAAATCACTGTTCCTAGAAGCAAGAGTGGTAAACTAGAATAAAAAAACTCAATGAAAATGAGACAGCTGGTCAGTTGGGTAAACTGATGAATACGCAGCTGTGATCATGATCAGGGTTTATGTGCCTGTTCATATACAAATATTTGAATCATGTGAAAACAAAACAATGAATGGGAGTAAGGGATTCATGCAAAAAAATCTGAATTCTGCTAGGAGGACAATTTCATATTCTGTTTTTATAGAACATAGAAACAATTAGAAAATAAGCATTTTCTGCCTCTGTATTTGATTTTTAGTATATGTGTGATATTGCATTGTATAAATTCATTGCATGTTATTTAATAAGTTCTCTGACTCACCACTAAAACTCTAGCAGTATCACAATTTTATGTGACTTAACAAAGTAGGGTCGGGAGTTTCAGAAATGTGTGCACTTGCTCTTTTGCAGATTTGCTTTGCTTTTGGTTGCTAATGTAGAGTTATGATCAAATATATCCCAGTGGATGTGCTTTATATTTTGAGTATGTTCTCTTTTGGATCTGAGATTTTGATATGCCGAACCATAGCTTTGGGCTTCACGGATGGTGGACAAATTGAATTAATTTTAAAAAGGCAGTATATGGAATGTTTTAAGAAATCTGTATAACTTACCTTTAGCTCTTTTTCTATATTTGAATATATTTTAGAGGGAAAAAAATCAGAGTACCTAATACTTTTAAAGCTAGAATTAAAGTGCATTAAGACTGTCTTGAATCTTGTTATCTGTCATTCTAAATCCCCTCGAAGTTAGGTATAAGGAATAATAGATAGATATTCAGTCAGGATACTGAAGATTTTTACTGGCTTTTGGATTAGAAGATTTTTCAGCTATCAGTGTTTAAGCCTCAAGTTGCTGTCAGTTAGTCTTGACAAGGCCAAAATAAGATTCTAATAGTTGTGATTGTAGAGAAAGTGCTTTTTTTCATTAGGTGAGGCAAAGTGTCAATTAAAAGGTATTGAGATAAAGAAATTGAAACTAGATTAAGTTCATACTTTTTCATGGATGATAAGAAAATCCATTTTTGAGTTACATTTCATTGAGGATATACTATCAGAGGCAAAGCCAGAATACCTTGCCCACTTAAAAAACTGCCTTTATTCCTCAGATGACTTATTAACTGCCTAGTAATCATTTCAAGAGAATTTTTATGTATATAAAACAAGAATATTTTAAATGAAATGAAATGCCAAGGCCAAGTAATGGTAGAAACTTTTAAAGAAGCTACAATCAGCAATCTTATTTTCCCTCTGGTCTTTCCTAGTGGGTCCTTACCATTTAGCATGTGTAGTCTTTCACTGGGGTTTCTAGTATTATTAGGAAGTCTGAAAACCATATTTGATATATATCTACAAAAATAAATTCTTTGTGCATTTCCAGTATGACTGTTCCTTTTAAGAAGCAGTGTGTGGTAAGACTCAGCTTAAGATTTTAATATAACATCAAAAAGAGTATGCTTCTATAAAATGCATGAAACACCAAGCTAGAACGTGCTGTCCTGACTAATCTATATAAAGAAAATTAAGCTTGTCTCCAATGGTTACTTCATATAGTAAAATAGTTGTATAGATTTTTCTCGAATTAGAAAGGCTTCTTAGTACTTAATGCATAGGTTATGTACTAAAAACGAAATTCACTTAGGGAAGACCATCAAAGACAGTGAGCTTCAGGCATTGATTTGCATAAAGAGGCCTGTCACATTGCAACTTAATCTAGTTTGCTTCTAGGTAAGCTGCATCAGAGATGTATTTAGTGATAGTTAATGATTTAGTATTTAGTATTTAGTGGTAGTTAATGATTCTTCTGGATTTGGGGGAAAATAACATAACGTTGAAATTAGCTACTTCATTCTGACCTCTACAGGTTCATATGAGAAGTCCACTGTCATCAGAATGAGTGTTCTATAAGTAATGCCTCAGTTCTCTCTGACTGCTTTCAAGGATTTTGTTTTTGTTTTTTTTTAGTTAGTTTGTTTTTGTTTTTTGTTTGGTCTAAGTGTTCAGGAGTTTAATTATGGTATGTCTTCCTAAGGATTTCTTTGGATTATCTTGTTTTAAGGTTCACTTACCTTCTTGAATTTTTTTGGTGGGGGTGGGGGCTGTGCCCATGACATGTGGAAGTTCTCAGGCAATGGATCAAACCCAGGTCACAGCAGTGACCCAAGTAATGGCAGTGATAACACTGGATCCTTAACCTGCTGAGTCACCAGGGAACTCCTCAAATCTTTAGCTTTGTGTATTGCCAAACTTTGGAAGTTTTCAGCAATTATATCTTCAGCTACCCTTTCCACCGTATTCTCTTTCTTTTCCCCTTGCTTTCCTGGGACTCTGATTATATGAATGTTAAGTCTTTTGTTATATTCCAATGGGTCTCTGAGTCTCTGTTTATTTTTGTCCAGGTCTACTTTCTCTCTATTTTTTCATACTGAGTAAATTCTATTGATCTTTCCTCAAGTTCACTGACTCACTCCTCTATCATCTCTATTTCTATTGAGGCCATTCTCCAAGTTTATTGTTCCTGTTATTGTATTTTTCAGTTAAATAATTTATATTTCATTAATTTTATTTCTATTTCTTTGCTGAGATTTTCATTTTTTCCGCATTTGTTTCAAGAGAATTTGTAAAAAAAAAAAAAGAAAAGAATTTGTAATTAATTGCTAAAGCATTTCATTTTTATTATGGTTGCTTTGAAATTCTTGTCAGATAATTTTCATATCAGATTCATCTTACTATTATCATCAGTTGATTGTCTTTTCTCATTCAAGTTGTGGTTTCTTGATTCTCGCCAGGAGGAGTGATTTTTGGTTGTATCCTGGACATTTCATCTGTTACAATGGGAAACTCTGGATCTTATTTTGTCTTATATTTTGCAGGCAATTATCTTGGTGTTTGGTACGTGGGACCTAGCTTAGTGTTTCAGGCTGTGATTCCAACAGCAGTTTAATTTTCAGAGTACCTACAGTATTATTTTGATCTAGTTGGGTTATCTGGCACTGGTATGGTAGTTATCGGCCCCTGCTAGTGCTGCCCAAGAAGGCAGACGTTTCCCGAGGCTGGGGAGCAGGTGCCTCTGGGTGGAAGGGAGTAGCCTTAGTTCACGGCGACTATAAGGCTTCCCTGGCTAGGAGGGGTTGTGGTGGGGATCACTCTTGCTAGTGTTGCCCAGCTGCCTTGTATCTCTTGGTGAAGGAGAGCCCTTCCCCTGCAGCCTACTGCTAGTGGGGTTCACTGTCCATCCCCGTTATGGGTGGTGCTCTTCTCATGTGGTATTATCAAAAGGACTCCCATTCTTCTGGGGGAAGAAGTGACCCTCCCTTGCCCGAGTGCTATTCCTAGATTGGAAGGACAATGCCCATAAATTGCCTTCTTCTTTTATTATTTCTCTAGTCCTGGGATTCCAAACCAGTTTGCCTTCTTCCTTCTCCTCACCTACCCGAGTTTTTCTTTGACTGCCAATTGTATTTCCAGAATTTGTCATTAACCTTACCTTGGAGAAGCTGGGATTTAAAAGAGTCAGATTTCCCGTCCTGGTTCATTGGAAATGAACCTGACTAGCATCCATGAGGATGCAGGTTCTATCCCTGGCCTTGCTCAGTAGGTTAAGGATCCAGCGTTGCTGTGATCTGTGGTGTAGGTCGCAGAAGTGGCTTGGAACCCGTGTTGCTGTGGCTGTGGTGTAGGTCAGTGGCTATAGCTCTGATCTGACCCCTAGTTTGGGAACCTCCATGTGCTCTGGGTGCAGCCCTAAAAAGACAAAAAAAAAAAAAAAGAGTCTATGCATCTTGTCTGTATCTCAAATTGCCACCTATTGTGGCATCTTCAAAAAAGAAAGGAGTTTAAGGGGATGTGGTTCTCTAAGTTTCAGCTTAGGATCCTTATTCAACCGCTATTCCATACGACCTACAGAATCTTAGAAAACTAATTTAGCCCCTCTGGGCCTCAGTTTCCTTATCTGTAAAATGGTGGAACCTTCTATTCATTCACTCTCTGTTTATTCAACACACTTCCAGCCACTGTGATACTGTTCCAGGTGCTGGAGATGCCCTGGAATATGCCCGAAGGTCTGATTTCTGCTCTCAGGACACTCGGTTCCTGTGACATCCTGAGATAATCAACAGGAAACCCGGAAATACAATTCCAGAGAATGATGAGTCCCATGAGAAAAAGAAAGCATGGTGAAGCTAGAGGATGGGTTGGAATGGGTACTTAGGTGGGTGTATTTCAGATACGCAGTGAGCCTCTCTCTGAGGAGGCGACATTTCATTCATTCTTTCCAGATTCAGCCACGTTTGTTGAGTTCTTACAATGTCCCGGGTATAACTTTGAACAGAGAACTCAGTGGTGAGAGGGCCCCTACTATTTGAAAATTTGAAGGGGTAACCTTCTAGGCTAGGGAAAGGTGGACACTGAAAAAAAAAAAAAGCCCAGAGGGGGCAAGAATTTTGACAAGATTGAGGAACAGGGAAGGGTGACCGAGATTGGAATATTGTAAATGAGACGGACTATTTATAGGAGTGATCCAAAAGGTAGGCAAAACTTATTTATGTTGGGTCTCTGGGGCCATGAGGTTGAGCTTAATTTTTTTCTGCCAATAATGAGAAGTCCGTGGAGGGTTTAAACAGAGATGTGATACAATCTATGTCTGCTTTATAATGATTACTGGAATTGTTTTCTAGGAAATGGAACATAGCAGAACAAAATCTGAATCTGGGACACCCATTCAGATACTATTTTGGTAGTCCAGGTAAGAACTAATGAAACTTGAGAGGCAGCTGTGGGGAAAATAAAAGATTGGAGATATATTCTGCCATTTGAGCGGACAAGATTTTTTTGGAGGACTGGTCGTATGAAGTTAGGAAAAATCAGAAATCAATTTCAGACTTTGCGGTGTTCCCATCTTAGCTCAGCGGGTAACGAACCTGACTAGCATCCATGAGGACGTGGGTTCGATCCCTGGCCTCGCTCAGTGGGTTAAGGATTTGCCATTGCTGTGAGCCGTGGTGTAGGTCGCAGATGCAGCTTGGATCCCATCTTGCTGTCGCTGTGGCATAGACCAGTGGCTACAGCTCCGATTCGACCCCTAACCTTGGAATCTCCTTATGCCTTAGGTGCGGACCTAAAAAAGACAAAAAACTTTTTTCAGACTTTGGCTTGCTGATGGGAGCCATTTTAGACATAAAATGATTGGGAAAGATGATTGTCTCAGAGTTAGGGTCAGAAATAAATGTAGTTGTTTTGGATAAGTTAAGCTTGGAAGTGTCCATAAAACGTCCATAGAGATGGGCTCTGAGGAACAAGTACCATGGGTTCGGGGCTGGTGAGTTTGGGTGTCACAACATTTAGATGCTATTTAAGGCAATAGGACTGCAGGAAATTATATAAGGGGAAATTACAGGAAGAGAGGGAGCTGAGCTATACCATAATTTTAAAAGTCAGGAATGGGGAGGTCCCTTCGTGGCTCAGTGGTTAACGAATCCGACTAAGAACCATGAGGTTGCGGGTTCGATCTCTGGCCTTGCTCAGTGGGTTAAGGATCCGGCGTTGCCGTGAGCTATGGCGAAGGCTGCAAATGCGGCTCGGATCCCGCGTTGCTGTGGCTGTGGCGAAGGCTGGCAGCTACAGCTCCTATTAGACCCCTAGCCTGGGAACCTCCATATGCCGTGGGTGCGGTTCTACTTAAAGGCAAAAAAAAAAAAAAAAGACAAAAAAATAAAAGTCAGGAATGGGAGACACACTCAGGAGAAAAAGACCAAGAAGCAGCAGGAGAAGGTGCAGAATAAAATTAGATGATTCAGTGTCTGAGAAGAAAAGTGAAGAAAATATTCAAGAAAGAAGAAGGATCAACTATCTCAAATGCTTTAGTAACATAAAGAAAAAGAATTAGGAGTTCCCGTTGTGGTGCAGCATAAACAAATCCGACTAGTATCCATGAGGTTGCGGGTTCAATCCCTGGCCTTGCTCAGTGGGTTGGGGATCTGGCGTTGCCATGAGCTGTGGTGTAGGTTGCAGACGCAGCTTGGATCCTGAATTGCTATGGCTGTAATGCAGGCCAGCAGCTATAGCTCTGTTTCAACCCCTAGCCTGGGAACTTCTATATGCCACAAGTGCAGCCCTAAAAAGAAAAAAAAAAAATCATGATTATTTCTTTAAAAAAAAAGAAAAGAAAAAGAATTGACATGTAAATTTGGTAATTTGAAGTTATTGAGTGACCTTGACAAAAATTACTTCAGTGAAGTAGTCACGCTTGTTGTGAAAAATCACTTAGACGTGAAGTTTGTAATTCTACTAATTTTAATTACTTTTCCCTCTCTCAGTTTATTCATGTGTAAAATGGTAAAAATGATGTTTTTATACCTGTGTCATGCTTTCTATGTTCATACCGCTAGATTTTTTTAAAGAATGAGATGACAATGCATGCGAAAAATTAATCTGTGCAGTTGCACAAATGCACACTTAATATTTAATTTTCATTTCTATATTTGAAGGTAGACTTGTTTTTAGCAAATCCATACTCAATGCATACATCCGATGACTGGATGCTTATTTCTGTAAGAAATAAGTTTGAGCTGGAATTCCCATTGCAGCTCAGCTGGTAAGAACCCGACTAGTATCCATGAGGTTGCGGATTTGATCCCTGGTCTTGCTCTGTGGGTTAAGGATACAGCATTGCCATGAACTGCGGTGTAGATCACAGATGCAGCTTGGATGGATCTGGCGTTGCTGTGGCTGTGGCATAGGCCAGCAGCTGCAGCTTTAATAGACCCCTGGCCCAATAATTTCCACGTGCCTCAGGTGAGGCCCTAAAAAGAAAAAGAAATAACTGGAGACAATAAAAATTGTTTCTACATCATAATATTTATTTTAAATAAGCAGACTTATCATTACATGCATAAAAAGTTATAAAAAATGCATTATTTTAAAACCAAATATTGAGCCCTACTTTTCAAGGGTGACAGATGTGAACATTTTGCAAGTGTTTCACAAGTTTATTTTCAGAGGTTACATTATTTTTCTAGTAAGTGCTATCACTGACATTGCCATCGTAACAGCCACAATTAAAGTCATAGCAATAACAGCTGCCATTTTTAGGGCACATTACGTTTCAAGCACTTTTAGAAGTTATCTGTTTAATCTTTATAACTAGGCTATCATATAAATAGTCTTACTGTCTACACTTTGCAAGTGAAAAGTTGAGTCTCAGAGAGGCTAAGTAATCTGTTCAAGAATTACAGATAGCGGGAGTCAATTTTTAAAATCGAATCTTTCTTAATGCCTTGTTCTCACGCTTCACACCATTCTGCCCTTTCAGAATGTGGAGAGGTTTAGATTTGTTAAGATGAGGGTGCTTGAGTACCTACACCAAGTTTTCTAGACTAGACACCAAAACCAAGTTTGGCTTATTCTGAATAAAGACCAGCTACCTAAGAAAAAGCTAGAAGGTGGCCCAGACCATAGATCAAGAAGAGAAAGGACTTCAGCTATGACAAAACCATTTGCAAAATGTGGAACTCTAGTTCTTGTTGTATTCTTGTTGTATTCATGAGGATGCAGGTTCAATCCTTGGCCCCGCTCAGTGCGTTAAAGGATCCTGTGTTGTCATGAGCTGCGGTGTAGGTCACAGATGTGGCTGGGATCCCGTGTTGCTCTGGCTGTGGTGTAGCCGGCAGCGACAGCTCTGATTCGACCTCTAGCCTGGGAACTTCCATATGCCACAGGTGCAACCCTAAAAAAAAAAAAAAAGTGGGAAACTCTACATTTGAAAAGAGGGACAGGGAAGATAGCCAGGCCATAGGTAAATAAAACATGATGTACCTTGGTTGTCAGTTCAATAAGCAGGAGATAATTTGGAGTCACATTTTGAGGATACTGAAGTTTGGGGATAGGTTTCCTCATAGAGGGTCAGAAAAGAGAAAACTAATATGCATTCATTTGACAGGCAGCTGGGATTTGTTTTAATCAGGTATAGTAAAACATGCAGACATGGAAGTGACTGTCGTCAAGGAAAATGTTTATTACCCTCACAGATCCTTAGGAAAAGAAGGCGTGTCATACTACACAGAGCCACACAAGGAAACGTCAAGGTCAGGCAGAATGCAGAGGGGGTGCGGGCAAAATATGGATAAGATCCTTTATTGTGGTTTTTCAGAGGAAAGAACTGGCAAGGCAGGATAAGCAGCCTTGGGATGGGTTAGATTGAATAATTATGGCAGGCTCTGGGATGGAGGGGCTGTCCCAGGAGTTGGCACCTGGCCCTAAGGTGATTAGGGTAGGTGGATAGCAGCCTGGAATATGAGCGGTGAATAAAGATTGGGGTGAACGTGTTGACTCCACGTTGATAGATTTGCATATGAAAGGTGTGCTCCTGGGCAGGTTGTTTATCCGGAGGAAACCATGACTCCAAAAGACACATGTACTCCAGTGTTCATTGCAGCACTCTATGCAATAGCCAGGTCATGGAAACAACCTAAATGCCCATCGACAGAGGAGTGGATAGGGAAGATATGGTACATACACACAATGGAGTATTACTCAGCCATTAAAAGGAACAAAATACCAACATTTATAGCAACATGGATGGACCTAGAAATTATCATGCGAAGTGAAACCAGTCAGAGAGTTAGACAGCAACACCCAATGCTACCGCTTACATGTGGAAACTAAAAAGACACAATGAACTTCTTTGCAGAACAGACAATGACTCACAGACTTTGGAAAACCTTGGTTTTTCAAATAAGACAATCTGGGGGGTGGGGGGATACACTGTGGGTTTGGGACACAAAATCTGTCAAATTGACTTGTGATGATTTTTTGTACACCTGTAATTGAAATAATATTCATTAAGTTATAAAAAATGCAGAAGATAGAGGTCATGACTAATACAGTATTAAGCATTTATTATGTACTAGGAACAGACTTTGTCTCATTTCTTTTGCATGACAACCCTTAAGATAGGAATTATGCTTTGATTTTATAAATGAGGAAAAATATGTTGTGGGGTGTGGGAAAAATTCCAAGAGGGGGTGAAATCCTGACCATGTCAGTGCACTAAGTAATGACTTAATAGCACTAGAACCTACCATTCTGTTGTTGCTACAGGCTGTGTCTGGGGGCTGTGGAGAGAAATAGGACTAGATGGTCCCTGAGGTTTCTCACTGCCTGGGTTGCTTGTTATAGTCTGATGAGATCTGTAGGAGAGGTGAACCAGTAAGCTTATTGTGGCAGTGTGTGCGGGAAACACTGCTGAGAAGGAGCTTTCCCAAGAGGGTGTTGTCATAGAGGCACTAGGCACGGGAGAGAATTTAAGCAGTAGTAAGAAACTTGCATTCTAATTCTCTCTGCTCCACTCTGTTGCTGAGTCACATTGAGCGATTTCCTGGACCAAGAGATTAAGAACTGAAAATAATTCTGGAGATAACAGTAGCACCCAGTCTCTTCAAGTCACATGTAGTATTTTGAAACATTGAGTTTCTCGATAAAAATGTATTGATAACCTAGCAATTTGCTAGTTTCCTGAGAGGAAATAAAGATAAACTAGCCTCAAAAAATGTAATTTAGCTGATCCGAAGCAGGAAATATTGCAACTGCTCAACTCAAGGTGGCAAGAGTTAAGTCCCAAAATAAATGGCTCAGACAAGAAAAACATCATAGGATGATAGAGATAGAAGCCTGCCTTCTTTTTCTGTCAGGCACTTGTAAGAAAATATTTTCATCTATGCTTCTTCATACCTAGCAGTATGGCTACATTTCTTAACAGGTTACGTCGTGTATAAAATGTATAGAAATTCCAGAAAGCCACCTGTAATTAATCACTTTCTCTTTTCCATGATCTTCTGCCCACAAGACATAGAATTCCATCACTGGAAATGATGGCTTTAGGGGTCTAGTTGGCCATAATGAAACATTTTGGAAGTTTTAATGAAGTAGACAGGCTTTACACTGTACATGATTTAGATGAGCTGTAAACTGTGGCTGAGCCACAGAGGAAAGAGGAAAGAGAGGGATAAATGTGGAGTATGCTATTATTCAGATACACACCACTATATATAAAATAGATGGACAACAAGGGTTTATTGTAGAGCACATGAAACTATATTCAATATCTTGTAACAACCTATACTGGAAAAAAATCTGAAACTATACACCTGAAACTAACACAATATTATAAATCAACTCTAGTTTAATAAAGATAATTTTTAAACAGTAAAAAAAAAGCAAAACCCAAAACAGTTCCAAAGAGCTTAGAGATTCAAAGTTTAGCAGAAGAACTGACAGTGATGAAATAAGAATGGGAAATTGTATGCTGAAATAAGTTTTAACTAGTTATGTAGAAAGTATACAAAATGTATAAATTAAATAGGTTATCATTTCATCTAGATTTTCTAAGAAAAATAAAAGGCTGTGGTCAACCTGAAAAGAATCTGGATGCTCTTATTAAACTTAAATGTAGAGATTTCCACTGTTACCACAAGTAGGGTCCAGCAGCTTGCCACTCTAAATTCAATAAGGGGGCAAGGTTGGTGGAAAGGAAAGTTTGCTTTATTTCAGAGGCTGGTAATGGGAATGGGGGACGGCAGACTCCAGTCCGAAGACCTACTTCTCACCACTATCGGTGGGCATGCACTTTTGTAGACAAAGGGAGGGGGCTACATGCAGAAACAGCAAGTCAGCTCTGACCGTCATCTTGATATTGGTGGTACAGTGGTTTGATCAATGTCATCTTGATTATTTTAAGTACCGTCTTCACGTTTAAAGGTGGTTGGGTCCCATTTCTTTGAGGCCAGTTCTTGGAACTGCAGAAGCTTCTGTCATGGCTCCAGTTTGGTCATTATGTAGTTACCTGCTTCCCATTGTCTCTGCAAGACAGTTCACAGGGTATGAACTGTATTATCTACAGCCCTTGAGGAAGAACTCAAGGTCCTTGACTTTGATTACTGACTAAACTATTGTTGTTTGGTCTTGTCTGATTGTTTTTCTTTGCTTCTGTGTTTTTTCACTTCTCTGATTAAATTTCTCTTGGCTAAAGTTTTTCTACTGACAAAATGCAGGCAGAGGACATAGATGGGGATGGGAGGACCATAGGGTCCTGCTCTGTTTTACCGTTTCTTATATCTCCCTGTTCTCTCTTCCTGTAACACTGGTTAGAGACCACAGTTTCTCTAGCAAATTCTCTGGCAATTGTTTATTGATTGCATTTTATTGTGTACCTAAGGTTTTTCCTGTTTCTGACAGAAATAGACTCTAAGTAACTCAAGATAATAAGTTATGTCTAAATCCTTTATAGCATCTAGCAAATTCTAGACATAGAGATATCCAGTAAATATCAGGAGATCATGAATTTGTTGCTTGAAGGACTCTTAGAGAGCTTCTAATTTAGTCCTCTAGTCTTACTGATGAAGAAATCATCTTGGGGGAGGGGGTGAGATGCTCATCCAAGGTCAAAGGTGAAGGAGTGATGGTACCATGCTTCAGTCTAGCACCCAGTTCTCCTCACCGTGTCTTCTGATGAATAGTTTGAGTATTCATTCAGTGCTTGTGTTAGCTTTCTTATGAGTTTATTGGACTTTAAAAAAAGATAAATGTATTTAAATATTTTATAAACTCTAATTGCCCATAATTATATAAAAATGCCTCAGATGATATAAGTAGGCTTTCACTCTGTCATTTGTCATTGATATGGATGGTAGGCATAGAATATGTATTAAAAATGTCAAGTGTACTAGGATGATGACATTTTATGTAAGTGCATAATTAAATCATATTTTGGAAGAACTGATGATCCCTGTTTCCAAAGGCAGTGATTTATATTTGAAAACACTTTGAGGGGTCTCCAAATGGTATTTCATAACTCAGACCAGCTTTGTATATTACCCCAAAGCTGCCAAAGAAGAAGACAAGATGATACTCTCTCTATGGCAACATAGAAAAGACTATGTAAAATGTACAGATGTCTAAATGCTTCCCCAAGGCACAGTGGAAGTTGCATATTTTATTTCTAATAGCATGTCCTGAGGCCAAAAACAAACTGCTCACCTTCATTACAAACATTGACAGAGATATGATCCAATATGGGATTAATTGAAAAAAATGTTTGCTTACTAGAAAATAATATCACTCATAGGGCTGCAGGTGATACTATTAAGAAATGGTTATTTTGCAGCACTAATGTTTGGCAACACCTGTGTTTCTACCCTAATGTGTATAACTCTCAACTTGCCAAAGTCTTGACTCAATCCCTCTTCAAAAGAGCAGAGGAGTGGTGGTAATTTTTGAAAAATTGAATATATTATAATTCTACTTTACACATATCTGAGCCTGATCCTATAGAGCAGAGAATGTTAATAATGAATTATGTTCTTTATTAGCAGCACATTTATGTCAGTACTAACTCTTATGCTATAAACAAATGTGAGCAAAGGAAGAAGAGTTAATGGGAGAAATAAAAACCATACCTAAGAGATGAGGTAAAGTGGTACTCTCAGTGGACCAATACCTTCATAGACCCAGTTCTGTCAGGGGTTTTCCAAATCCAGTCTTTTTCTAGCTGATGTTGAGATTCTGGAGAAATGCAATAGGTGGGGTAGGGAGTGGTACAGCTTTGTGAGATGATGGAGCTTGAAATTTAGGAAACTTTATGTAAGATGATGCGGGAGGAGAAACGGAACCTGCTAGTCAATTGGCTTCAGAAGCCACAGAGACACAGGGTCACTGGACCATCAGAACTTTAGGACTCCGAGGGTCAAAGAAAATAAAGAAGTCTCGGGCATCTAAGAAGCAGAGAAAGTTGGAATCAAGTAAGTGACCCATATTTCCCATGGGAGATCTATAAAAAATGGATGTAGAAATTTAGAGGAACAGTATCAAGACAGTACAAAGATTTTCCTTAAAGTTACCATTTGGGCAAGAACTATGATGAGTCACCTTACTAGCACTTCTTTGGTTTTGGTTGAGAGGGAAAATTAAAGCACAGTTTGGAAGGAACCTAGCAGTCTCTACCTCAGGCTCCCAAGTTTCATTCTCTCTTTGGAGGTTTTAAAACCTTTAGTTATATCTCCTGCTACCATTCTGTGTACAGGACTCACACTCACGTTTTGTACTCCCGATCACCCTGTAATGCTTCATTCTAAGTATGACTCACTTTGGTACACTGGATACAAGCCAGACATAAGGACTATAAAAGATATACAAACATATAGAGAAATATATTTTTATTTATGATCAGCAGCAGTCTGAAGTCAACATGAGTAACTTACTGCAAAAACCACAGCTCTATTCTATTCCACACAACAGCCCAAGGAAATAATAGAGATATTATCTATTGTTTTACTATTTATTGCATGCAGGCACTATGGAGAGTTCTGTAAATATATGGCAAGATACGGATGTTCATATTTCTCTGTCCCTTTTTCTTTGTTTGCATTAGAAGGATGCAACTATTTACCTCAGGACCTAGTTTTAGTTGAAGATTAAGTCAAAGGGAATGTATTTTCTTTGAGTTTAGTTTTAAGGGCCACTAAATGCTATTGTTAAAGGATATGAGAAGAGAGAAGAGTTTGTTTAGCAACTAGAAAGGACAAGAGGGTTTGCAGAACAGACAAAAGATTTCTTTGGCAGAAGAAAATATTTCACTATCATCTGTCTATTATCTGTCTATCATCTATCTATCTATCTATCTATCTATCTATCTATCTATCTATCATCTATCATCTATTTGTGTCCTCAAGCCATATACATAAAGGAGTAAGTTTTCAGAAAGAGTGTTCTCTGGAAGATGACTGATCCCAAGAAAATTTCTCAGGACAGAAACCTGACATCTGGGGAAAGTCAGGTGCAAGGACCTGCAGATGATCAATGCAGAGTCATTGTAGGGTTTCCAGGCTCCACACAGGAACTGAACCATTGCAAGAGGGTCACTTGAGCAGGCACGTTCCATGGGCTGCCCCAACTAGAATCTGTCCTAATAGTTCCTCCTCTCAGTGTCTCTTGACAGTGATTCTCTTCTTCATAATTCAGGGTTCCGTGGTATTTTTACTTAGCAGGACAGGCACTTGCTCTTGCCACCTGTCTGCTCCCTGCACCTGTCTGCTACAATCCCCAAGACATTTGTAAGTAAAAAAATGGAGGGTTGAAAAAGGTGCTTTTTAGCCACATCCTTTACTTGGCAGACTTGAACTAAATCACCCTGAGACTTTCTCAGGTGTGCTGAATACAGCCATGTTATACTTGTATCACCTCACTTAATACTCCTAATTGGGATAAGTTCAGTTATTTTCCAGACAAATTGTATAGGAAAATGAAGCTTTGAGTGGTTTTACAGCTTGCAGAAAATAGAACCACGTAAGGAACGCTTTTTAGCCACCTCCAATGCCAACTTCATCACTGCTCTTTTATTATCCTTTTTGCCACTCCCTTCCTGTTTATACAGGTAAAATATCAAGTTGGTATGGATCGTCTTTACTTTTAAACAAAGTCCTTCCCCATGGCATTCTGTCTTGTCTCAGCTAACTAGACAAGACAGAATAATAGGAGTGACCCCTGTTCATCAATGACCCCGACCCTTACATCCATGAATTGGCCTTTTGCCAGAATGGAATATATAAATATCTTTTTATTTATTTATTTTTATTTTTGCTTTTTAGGGCTGCCCCCACAGCATATGGAGGTTCCCAGGCTGGGGGTGAAATCAGAGCTGCAGCTGTTGGCCTACACCACCGTCAGAGCAAAGTCAGATCCTAGCCGTGTCTGTGATCTACACCATGGCTCACAGCCACGCTGGATCCTTAACCCAATGAGCGAAGCCAGGGATTGAACACGCGTCCTCATGGATGCTAGTCAGATTCATTTCCACTGAGCCACAATGGGAACTCCTTAAATGTCTTGAATATTTAATAAATATGCTTCCATGCAAGAGTTACATAACGCATGGTTTATTCATGACAGGCCAGCCAGGTCAGTTTGGATCCCTTGCTGCAGATAAATATCTGAAGGAGAAGATGGGAAAGGTAAGGCAGAGAAAATACTCACAAGCTTCAAAAGTCTGAGAGAAAGGTCTTAAATGGCTGATTTTGTTCCTTCCTTAAAGGGCTATTTGTAAGTCACCGTCCTGTCAATGAACAACCTAATCCAGCCTACACACATTTAGCTGTTCCCTCTGAAAACTATTTCATGTTATGTATTTATAGTCTATTTCAGAACTTTTCAGTCAGTTTTGATGTGTATTTCATAAAAATCATAGAATTCTTAATACGTTTTAATATTTTATTTTACAATTATTTCTAATCATCGTAATATGTGGCAAAGGATAATTTGTTTTTTTTTTTTTTAGGCTTAGCTCATTTCTCTCCTTCAACTATATGAGTTAGGCAATATTTAAAATAAGAGAACCATGGTATCATGCATCATAAATACTGAAATAATAATTTAAAATACCTATCTTAGCTTACTATCAATACAATTAGAGATAAATTGAAAATGGGTAGTTAATTCAAAACTTTGTTAGCATTGCCCATTAAAGATAATATATTGATTTTGTTTACTGTTGTCTGAATGGTATGTTAAATGTAGCTATGAGACTAGGTTGAAATGTATCTTGATCAGGGTTGTGAATTTGAGGGAACTTTTTGTGCAAATGCATCTTCTTGGTAATCCTGTTATGGTCTAAAGATATGAAGGTCATCTGTAGATCTTGATACACAGTTGAATTATTTTAAGTGACAGTGCCATTAAATGAGCAGTCTCATGATTTTATAATTATAAGCATGTCTTGATTTTAATTATGTCATATATATTCATATTTATAGGTTGCATCTGGGCTAGTTACTTTTTTATGTTTTTAGTTTTTTAAATTTATTTATTTATTTATTTTGCTTTTTTAGGGGCTGCACAATGGCATATGGAAGTTCCCAGGCTAGGGGTCGAACTGGAGCTACAGCTGCTGGCCTGCACCAGAGCCACAGCGGTCTGGGATCCCGGCAGCGTCTACGACCTACTCCACAGCTCACGGCAACCTCTCTCTGCTTTGCAAAAACAAAAAGAAAACACTGAAGGAATATGTGAGTGAAAATGCGAGATATTAATTCTTATAGTTGGACCATGGTCATAAACCCGGTCTGTCCTGGGATGTATGGCTATATTGGGGTTCTCCAGGCTTCTTTACATATATACAGAGAGAGGAATTGACTCACGTGATCCTTAACCCACTGAGCAAGGCAAGGGATTTAACCCGCATCTGCATGGACACTAGTCGGGTTCATTACTGCTGAGCCACAATGGGAGCTCCAGGATAGTTACTTTTTTATTCGACATTGTTCTGTTAATTTCCTGTCATCAGCAGAGGAAAAACAAATTTGATTTTTTGCTTGTCAGAAAAGCCTACGGTTTTGTTTCTCAATATAAAACTGTCAGTGTCTCCGAAGTAGGGGAGTTTTGCTGAAGAAATCACTCTTCAGTCAAGGAGGTGAAATCTGGCCCTCCCTTGAAACAACAGATAAAGTAAAAAAATAATTTAGGAGAATAGCATGAGCAACGTATTTACATAGGATTTCGTCCACAAGTCAGACTAAATCATGATCAGCTCTACTGTTGAAGTGGGACAATGGTTTCTTGCAAACTGGGCAATTACTCAGGGAAGGATAAATAGAATGGAGTTTCCTCCCACGTGACCCTCTGTCAGTTGCATGTTTATTCTCACTTCTTTCTACTTGCACAGCCTAATGCATTTATCCTTCCCACAGGAGTCACTCTGATATGCATTAGACATTAATATGCACATTTGAATGAGGAGTCAGGTTCCAAGTTATAATAAAAACCACTTGTAAAAAATTTCTTCCTGATTTCAAATCTTTGAAACAGCCACAACAGATTAGATTACTTTTAAGGCATGTAAGTTGTGTTTTATTACTACTTTTTAAATGTTCAGAATTTACTCTATTAGTTATTTTATAGTGTGTCCTTAATGAATACATTCATATCAGACCGAGGGGAATGAAGCCCATCAGTGAGGAGGCTCTCTAATGAGCCATAGAGAACTGAAATAACTACATATGCATTCCTCGAATGCACCATTAATTGGAAAAAGAACCAAAGTGTGAAGATATAATTCTATAGGATGGAACTTAAAACGGGGATATATTTTAAGGCTTTAGAATTTTTGATTCACTAGTGCGGAGGAAAAGGTGAATGGAATATAATTCGCGTTTCCCGCTATCTAAAATAAAGCTTTTATATTAAAACATTGCTGTGACCTAATTTTAAGAAAGAAATAATTAAAAATTTTTTTTAGTTTTTTTTTTTTAATTAAAAATTTTTTTTTTTTAGGGCTGCACCTGCAGCATATGGAAGTTCCCAGGCTAGGGGTTGAATCGGAGCTGCAGCTTCCGGCCTACGCCACAGCCACAGCAACGCCAGATTCGAGGCATGCCTGTGACCTACACCACAGCTCATGGCAGCGCTGGATCCTTAACTCACTGAGCGAGTTCTGGGGTTGAACCCACCTCCTCATAAACACTATGCTGTGTTCTTAACCAGCTGAGCCACAATGGAAACTCCTAGCTCTGAGTTTTTTTTCCCCGTTTTATTGGTATTTCTTCCTAGTAAGCTTTTATCTGAGAATGAATTAGTTAACTTAAATATATTTGAAAATCAGTCCAAATTTTCTTTAATGAGTCTAAAATTTTCATCCGGCAATCCATGAAACTGTGTGTAATAATTTGTTTCTTCATACAGATTATTTTCTTTCTGAGGAGAAGGCACACATGCGTCTCATTTATTTAAAGAGTTTTGTCACTTGTGACAAATTAATCACCATTGGTCAAATGTTAGATTTGACATCTTGTATTTTCAAAAAGAGATATGATTTAGAAATTGTGTACAAGGACTTTGAGAGTGTTGATACGGGATACATCACCTCTTTTGTTTCTGTCGGATCACTGATAAAATGTTAGTGAAGTGATGCAAGGATTCATCAGCCCCCAGGAAACAAGAGATAAAAAAATGATTTTTTCCATCCACGTTTGGCTGTGAATTTCCTCCCCTCTTGGTGGGGTGGCATGTTTAATACATAAAGAAATAAATATCTTCCTGTTCAACAGCCTGCTTTGAAACTTGGTTAAATATAAAAATCACTGAGTCATATCAAATTTAAACGGAAACATTTTCAGTTCTCTATTGTTGCTTGGCAAACATTTCCAACACTTAGTGGCGTAAGGCAAGGGCATTGATTATTTCTCATGGTTTTTCTGGTTGACAGAGTGGTTCATTACTCCACGTATTGTCAGCTGCTTTTAGTGAGGAGCTTGGCGAGTCTGCCTTGGGTCTCCATGTGGTGCCTTATCCTCCAGAGGATTTCCGTGTGTCCTCTCTCTTCGGGGAAATAGCCTGGAATTTCTTACAGCACGGAGACTGGGTTCCAGGAGGATAAGTCCTAGTGTAAAAATGCTTATCAACCCTTTTCTCACATCATGCATGCTAATGGCCAAAGTAAGTCTCTGGCCAAGCCCGGGTTCAATATGGGAAAGAATTACGCAGACCCGAATACCAGGAGCAGAATGTAGTGGCAGCTGCTATGTGACGTTTAACAAAGAAAAGAACTTGAGAAACTTGTTTGCAGCCAGTGGGCTGGTGGCTCATGGTCAGAAATTAAATCTACTTTTGGAAATTAAAAATTATGTCATGTGGCACACCCACGTTTAGGATTTGCAGCCATACATATAAAAATAGAAGCATTCGTGCCTTAAATACCTTTATTATTACAGTAGGAAGAAAGAAATGAAATTAATTAAGAGTTCCGGAGTTCCCGCTGTGGCTCAGTGGTAACGAACCTGACTGGTATCCATGAGGACGTGGGTTTGATCCCTGGCCTTGCTCAGTGGGTTAAGGATCTGGCTTTGCAGTGAGCTGTGGTGTAGGTTGCAGACATGGCTCTGATCTGGCATTGCTGTGACTGTGTGTAGGCCAGCAGCTGTAGTTTCGACCTGACCCCTTGCTTGGAAACTTCCTTATGCTTTAGCTGCTGCCCTAAAAAGGAAAAAAAAGAAAGGAGTTCTATTATACGCACAAACATACACACACACATACATATAAATCCAAAAAATAAAAATTAAGAATATAGGCCTAAATAATGAGGCAAAAGAAAGAACTTGATAACTGGAAAAATATTTACATGGAATAGATAAATATAAAAAACTGCTTCCTTGAAAAATCTAATGAACTAGACAGAGCTCTCATCGTTAAAAATCAGGTAAAACAGATAAAATCTGTACACAAATGAAGGCTAAAAACTGTTCATGGGACAAAGCCTTTTATGACTAATTCTAGTCTTATGTGCTTTTTTAAAATTTAATTTTGAGTATGTTTGACTTACAGTGTTGTAGTCAGATATACAGCAAAGTGAATCAGTCACATATAAATATATTCATTCTTTTTTTCCCATATAGGTTGTTACAAAGTATTGAGTGGATTTTCCTGGGCTGTACAGTAGGTTCTTATTAATCGTCTATTTTATGCAGTAGTGTGTATATGTTATTCCCACCTTCTCACTTCCTCCCTTCCCACAACGGTTTCACGTATGGTAACCATAAGATTGGTTTTGAAATCTTTGAGTTTGTTTCTGTTTTTTAGATAAGTTCTTTCGTAGCTTTTTAAATGAGATTCCACATATAAGTGATATCATATGATATTTATCTTTATCTGACTTAACTCAGTATGATAATCTCTCGGTCCATCCTAATATACACTTTTTAATACTATTTTGGAATCTATTACTGACTGTAAAGAAACACGATTTTGAACTAGAAATATTAGAACGGATGGTACAAAATCATCATTATTTGCAGACAACGTGATTTGCTATCCAGACAACTTGAAAAAAAACCTCAAAATTATTAAGATTAACAAGAAATTGGATATTTATGAAATGCACATTGAAAAATAAAAACCTATGTTATTTATCAGTAATGATAATAAACAGTTTTCATTTGCGTTGGTATCAGAACTTTACCTAGGAATAAATTTAGCACATGGCCAGATCCATCAAAGGCTTTCAAATATATTTTCTGGAAGATGAAGAGTTATTGAAAAATGAACAAAATGAGTGTAGAACCCATATAAAATAGAGCTAATGCACTTTACTTGAGATATATAAAAGCCTTGATTAAAAAGTATATTATCAGGCACCAGGATGAGAAGTATGACTATTATAAAGCTATTAATATTATCCCATTAATTTAAAGATTTAATTCAATTCCATATGTACCTGAAAAAATATTTTTGGGCCTTAGTGCTATAAAAGTTTAATGGTTGAAAAAAGAGGGGAGAATTTTATACATTTCTTTAAAAAAATAAGACTAGGAGGCTCTACTCCATCATGGTTCATCGGAAATTAATCTGACTAGTATCCATGAGGACGACGGTTCGATCCTTGGCCTCACTCAGTGGGTTGAGGACCTGGCGTTGCCATGAACTGTGCTGTAGGTCACAGACACAGCTCGGATCTGACATTGCTGTGGCTGTGGCACAGGCCAGCGGCTGCCGCTCTGATTTGACCCCTAGCTTGGGAACTTCCATATGCTGCATGTGTGGCCCTAAAAAGACACACACACACACACACACACACACAGACACACACACAAAAAGAGTAAATTGTGAGGGTGCTACCAAATACTTGATATTATTACCAAGCCATGATAATTAAAACAGCTTGTCATTAGCACCGAATCCCAACAGTCAGATTAGTGGAACTGAATAAATATGTCAAGAACAAGCTTCAGTGTAGTCATAACTTGAGATACAATGTAAAATAAAATTTCAAACCAGTAGAGAAATAAGTTTATTTAAACAGCAATGCTGAAAGCTTTAGTAACTATAAAAATAAGATCTCTACCTCAAATCATAATCTATAAGAAGTAAAAACAATAGTCACTGGTATATTTGCCTACATAAAAACTTATTATCTTTTATTCATAATACACTGTGTGTCAATGTATTATGAATAAAAGTTTAAAAATATGGTTCAGTTATGCAAAATGAAGTTCTCGAGATCTATTGAATAACATCATACCTATAGTTAACAGTATTGTATTGTTCACTTAAAAAATAGTTGAAAGTACAGATATAATGTTAAATATTATTGCTGTGATTAAAAAGTAACTCGATAAGATGTCGTTCCAAAAACAACCTCGAAAGGGAATATATAGTCACATTAAATAAAGAGCCCTTACAGAAAATAATGACAGAATGAGTCATAAAAACATAAATAATAAAAATAGAATAGAATATGAATCAACAGAGAATACAAAAATAAAAGAATGGGAGTTGTTTATTCTCACACTTAACTAAATAAAACAAAAATGAATACATTTTACATTTTAAATATGACAAATTGAGAAAAAATGATAGCTAATGTTGGCAATCGTTAGGTAAATGGGACATACACATTACAGAGGAGAGTACAAGTGACACAACGTATGTGTGGAACAGTTTGGTAATATGTATTAAAATATTCTAAATGATAATATATCTTTTGATCTAGAAATACTTTCTCCTAAAATTTACCCTAAGGATATAATCCTAGATGTGCATTAGAGCACTAATATTTGATAGCAAACATAAAATATAAAAAACCCCACATTCTCAGCTTAGACTATTATCGAAGGACCTTAAATCTATATGAGGGGAATACTTGCAGGCATTAATAACACATGGCAAAAAACATATACTTCATGACAAGTAATACTATTAAGGGCAATTACTATTATATACCTAAGTTGTTTATAAAATATTATGCATAATATAATCTCAGTGGAAAAAAAGTGGGGACATGTGTACCCAAATATTAATAGTGCTTATTTATTAATTGTGGCATTATGAGTAATTCTTCTTTTTTTTTTAGTGTGATTATCTCTTATTTTCCAAAAAGCGTTAAAACATTTTATTGTTGTAATCAGAGGAAAGCTATCTAAAGTTACTAAACATTATATACAAAAGACAAGAGCAACACTTTAGGCTTGCGCACACACACACACACACACACACACACACACACACACTTCTCAGATGGCAGGTCTCTTTGTTTTGTAGCGTTAGCTCTTTCTCCATTAACTGAATTAATAGGTTTCCAGATCTGTAGTGGACATGGCACCGGTGAAATAGCTGGACAATTCTTAGCGTATATTCCTCAACCACACGAGGCAGTAAAGACACTTTTGACTATTTGGTGAAGACAGATTTGGTTTACTGTAGGCAGATCTGCTGTCTGAGGAATTTTCTTCAGGTCCACATCTAACAGTTCTCAAGTATTCAGAATTCTGTTGGCCTAAAAGATAAGTATGTTTCACTGTCCCTTCAGTTACTCCTGAGAAGTTCTCTATTAGCTATTGATGTAAGGTCTATAATTTCATATAAATTAAGAAGAAAGCATCACTAGGTCTAACTAATACTTAATCTTTAAACTCATCTCTTTCATCCTTACTTCCTTATACTTTCCTTTCCGTCCATTATTTTTCCTTCCTTTTTTCCTCCCCCCTCCCTTCTCCTCTCAATTATCCACTATACACCAGGTGTAACTCTTGGTATTGACCAGTGATAATTGAATTTCTTTACTTGCTTTCTGCAAGCTCAGAGTTCACTAGGGGGGGCATAATAGTACACCGAGTCAAATTTGCCATTAAAATGTTTTGTGTTTACAGAAATTTTATGAAAAAAATGCTTTGCAAGGGCTCAGTTGAAAAATTCTCACACGGAGAAAGCTGGTGAGAAGAGTAAATGATTTGACAGAATACTTCAAGAGAAGTCAGGCAACTTACCTCTTGATGCAACAATCAATTTACAAACATTCTATCAAACTGGGAACTCTTTCCCTCCAATATCCTACTATGGACTGAATGTTTGCATTCTCTTAAATTCATATGTTGAAACTCAGTCCCCAATGTGATGGTATTAGGGGGTGGGGCCTTTGGGTGGTGATTAGGTCATTAGGGCAGTGACGTCATGAATGGCATTGATTTTCCTTATAAAAGAGGTCCTAGAAAGATCCTTTGAACCTTCCCTCATGGGAGCTTATGTATATAGCTAATATATATATATATATATATATATATATATATATATATATATGAGGAAGTGAGCTCTCACCAGACACTGAATCTGCTCGGATCTTGACCTTGGACTTCCAAGACTCCAGAATTGAGAAATAAATTTCTGTTGTTTAGAAGCAGCCAAGTCTATAGTATTTTGTTATAGAAGCTCAAAGAAACTAAGGCATATCTCTTGAAAGTGTTTTCTAGCATAGCCTGACCTGGAATAAACTTTTCTTTTCCCCGTCTTCTATTCACTATGTTTAGGAGCATCTCCCAGCCCCAGTTCCCAACACCTGTCAACTGTTATTTTATTTCCACTATATTCTCAAATGTCATCCTTCACAAAACATCTGGGTTTTCTAGGGTGGTTAGAAAAATATACTTGAACTTTGCCCTATTTTCCTCTGCTTCCCACTGTTAATCTTTTTTACCATCTTTCAATTTCTAAAGATTCTAGATGTGCATATATCAACTTGGGCATCGGGATGAAAAAGGTGAAACAAGATTTTTAATTTGTGTATGAGAATCTACCCTAGAGATTAAAAAAGTCAAGGCCACGCTACTCTTCAAATTTCAGATAGTACCTACACTCATAAATTAAAGATAAGGTAGTATTGGTAGACAGGATTCAAATAGAAGAATTTTTTGATTTATTAAACTTGTCTTTCTAAGTCAGATAGAGTAATTGAATGGAGAATCCGAGTCTTTTCCTCCTGAGTTTCCGGAGGAAATAATTCTGCTCAAAGAGACTTGGGAGAGAGAGAACTATAAAAATAGGTTCCGCTCTGATGGACAGACATTGGGAGACGGACTATGTAATTTTGTACATTGACTGAGGCTAATTCAGACACTGTTAATTGCTCCTCTGCTTCCAGTCATTATGATGCCTGAGACCCAACACGATTCCACCGGCTTTCCCCCCAGAATTGTGAGTGGTGGAAGCTGAACTATGGTCCAGGAGGGACAAATGATCTTGACCTCAGCTGTGTGCTGTATCCCTGCCAACATGCCTTAGAGCCAGAGCTAGGAAAGTGGCGAAGACGGCAGGGACTGGTATCATGACCATCTATTACTTTTTGTCAGTGCTTCCTGTGAATTAACTTTTGCTATTAAGGACTGCTTAATTTATTAACTTGTGCAGAGGTAGGAGGGAGAGCCGACATGGGTTACAGAACAATGTTACTAGCTTAAATGTTTTCAAGTGGTTCGCTTTTGGCCTTCTGAGCCTTCCTTCAGTAGTGTTTACCTCTGTATCCACGAAGCCAGGAGTTTGAGGTTCTGAAATTCCAGAGGAGGGATTTTGTATCTATACTTTGCCTTGCAAGCCAGGCTATTGTTAGATGAACCGTATAAAGTGTATATCCCTTTCAATCTTGAAATCTTGAAAGAAAGGCTCCCTTTATTTTGGGAGAAATCTTGTATGGTAGCCTAGATCGCTGTGTCTTAAATAGGGACAGTTTGGTAAGTAGGACAGTAGGAAGAAAAGGGGAGAGCTCCCACTGATGGATGGTGGGAAGGAGATGGATGGAAGAGGCATAGTAGGGAGTCAAGGGGTCAAATGCCAGAGCTTCAATTTCTATTCTTCAGAAGTCAGCCTAGAACATTAGTGTCAGATAAATAAGGATATCACCCAGTATAGAGGGTGCGGTTTCTTCATGCTCCTTTTTTTTTTTCTTTTGAGGGTCGCATCTGCAGCATATGGATGTTCCCAGGCTAGGGGCTGAATCGGAGCTGTAGCTGCCAGCCTGCACCACAGTCACAGGAGTGAGGGATCTGAGCTGAGTGTGCGACGTACACCATAGCTCATGGCAATGCTGGATCCTTAACCCACTGAGTAATGACAGGGATTTACCGTGAGTCCTCACAGATGCTAGTTGGGTTCATTAACTTCTGAGCCTCCGTGGGAACTCCTCTTCATGCTCTTGATTGCGACTCTGGGAAAAAGCTTGATTTGCACTTTGCAGACTGACCAAGGCCACATCACTGAACAGATGCCCAGGGAGAGCTTGACAGAAAGCACCGGGCCAGCAAGCACATCTATTCAGCAGTGGTCATAGGATGAGTCATCCGTGCCAGCAATTAGTAGGATCAACGTTAGACTTTAAAACTATCTTTAGAATCAGCAGGAGATAAAGGGAGGCTTTCTGGGCCTGAATCCTGGCAGTAACATGGATCTAATCAAAGAAGAATGGACTAGCGAGTTCCCATAGTGGCTCAGCATGTTAAGAACCTGATTAGTAGCCATGAGGATGTGGGTTTGATGCCTGGCCTCGCTCAGTGGGTTAAGGATCTGGCGCTACCGCAAGCTGTGATGTAGGTAAATGATGTGTGCATGTATGGCTTTTTGTATATCTTTATACTGTTGTTTAATTTTAAACATTCATTAGGATATATTTTGAACATACGAAAATATATAAAGGGAAATGTAGTGGAGACCCATATACCAAGTACTAAGCTCAAGACTTAAGATGATATCAGAGGATTGGTTCCCCAAGATGTGCTGGTATATGTTATAGTTTGTAATTGACTACTTCAGATGCATTCCTAGAGACTGAATATTAGCATCCAAAATGAAGTGAAACCATTGTTTTGAGTATATTCTACTTATTTGTACTTTTTTATTTAATAAATATTCAGTAGCTGTTGAGTGCTGAGGACTGTGCCTTGGCCAGGAATAGATACAAGACACAAGGAGAATGTTGTCTTGAGTCAAATAATTTGTCAAATAATATGCCAAGTAAAATATAGCACAGAAAGGGATAAAATAGAACTAATAATAAGATATAAAAGAAATGTGGGGAAGTTGACCTAAATGGATGGTCGTAATAGTTCTGGAAGAGGCAGTGATTAGATTTGAATCAGTTAAGAAATGAAGGTGAACATGGAAAACGTTTAAAGTCTCATTTAAACGTTTGCAACAAAAGAGCATCATTTGCAACAAAAGAGTTGATACCTTTGGGAAATTGTCCCTAGCCCAGTCCAGCTGCAATATGGGATTCTTGGAGAGAAGGGCGGAGGCATAAAAAACGGTTGGATTTTAGTGTTAAAACAGAATAGAGTAGGTTGGATGACTGGGAGCGTGAACTGAACATTTTGTTTTAATAAAATAGTAATTAACGGAGTTCCCGCTCTGACTCAGCGCAAACGAACCCGACTCATAACCACGATGACACGGGCTCAAACCTTGACCCTGTTCAGTGGGTTAAGGATTCGGGATTGCAGTGAGCTGTGGTGTAGGCTGCAGACATGGCTCAGATCCACTGTTGCTGTGGTTGTACTTCTGTGCCATAGGCCAGCACCTGCAGTGACAATTTGACACCTAGCCTGGAAACTTCCATAAGAGGCTGGTGTGGCCCTAAAAAGCAAGCAAACAAACAAACAAAAAAGTAATTAACATGATTGAAGGCTAAAAATGAACATTTATAGAGGGAGGTACTGAAGATACTGGAAAAACCATTAAACAATTTAATGGAACTTAATATGTTTGCTGCTTGGTTTCTTGATCATGACTTAAATTTTAAATTTCTTCTTTAAATTTCCTTTTGAACCTCAGTGTAATAAATATTCATTCCTCCAGCTCACATCTAGGTTGTAGCTGGCAAAGAGAAGTCTATGGTTCTCTGTTTTGTATTCCTTCCCTTCTGGCTGTGTGTGAGGAGGCAAATACAGGTGCTGAGATTCTTCTTGTCTACACATTCTGTGTGTTCATATTGATTGTACGGAGACCGGACAATCAGTATGGTGATGTTGAAGACTGGGACTAGTGAAATTATTAGGTCTTTTTTCATTAAAACTAAAGCATCCTTGGTCACTCCAGAAGAGCAAATTAGCATGCAATAGCAAGTTGTTCCTGTTACGGGCAATTCCCTTTCAGGTTTTATTTAAAGGAATCGTATTTCCTATGGCAAGTTCTGTATGAAATGTACTGCATTTCAGGTTAATGCTGTTGACCACCAGGGAAGACAGTAAAAACTGAAAGTGTGTGCCGGATAATCTTCCCTAATAGTGGACTCACACTCTCTTCATTTGACCTTGATTGCCTAGACGTTATGGGCTGCACTATCCTGGAACACTGTGCAACGCCCAGGACCTTCTGAATCTTAGCATCTGCTTGAAGCTTAATGACTCACATCACACCAAGCAACCGTGCTTTGGACTTACTGCAATAATGCTGGTTCATGTGGATAATAGAGACAGTTTTCTGCCTCCGTGGTAGTAAATGAACTTAAATGAACTTTGTCCAAAAGACTTCTCCTTATAGAACCATTCACACTGTTTTTTGACCTTGTACAGAACTCATTCTCCTCTGCAAAAATGGTCATTGCTGGTTAGAGAGATAAAATTACTTAACTATCATACATGACTAGCATAACCTGGACCATGGAAATTGAGGAAAAGGGATTTTTAAAAAATCACTCTCTTTCCTTGCTGTGTAGGATTATTGTTTCCTCTATTTTTATGATTAAGAACAGATTTTGGGGGATTTATATTACCCAGGTAATTGGCTTTCTAATTTCCTTTGGGAATTATTAAACTTCCTAATATACTAAATCGTTTAGTGTCATTTTTATATGTTTTGACTTTTAGGTATTTAGAATTCTAATGAGGGATTTCGGTTTTTCTAATTTATCCTGAAAATAAGTAAAACTACTTCAATCTGGAATTTTAAGGCCTGCTTACTTAAGAAGTGAAATATTGCAATAAGCATAAAACTTTGCTTTTATGTTTTTTTAAGGTCGGTTCATCTGTTAAATATATATTGTGCATGCAAATGTATGTATTTATATTTAACAAGACTGTAATAGTAACACACATGAAATATTACAGAAAAAAAATCAGGCATTTGAGGAAACATTTGAACCTGTGGGATATTTAACTTAGTGAGAAACCTTACATGAACTAAGCAAACAGTCAACTCATTAAAAATGATAAAGTTAGAACTAAAGTTGCTAAGGGGATCATTTGAAAGATCTAGGAGAATTGCTGGAATATTGTTCAGTTATATTTTAGAAGTTGATTCTGGCCTCCTTCCATATGAGGAAAATATTTAAATTTCTATGCCTTCAGACCTTCTCTTTTATGATATATTAACATTTAACATCAATTGTAAACTTCATCCTAAATACTGAGTACCTCTCATATGCAAAGTGCTATAATAGGCATTCCAAGTAATATTTATTTTTTTTATTTCACAAATATATATTGAGCATTTCCTACTGTGAGTCCCTGGAAGATTTTAGTATGATAAAAACTAAATCCGTTTGAGTTATTAGGAAAGTCTGTGGCAAATTAAGATGACTGATGAGGGGGTGAAATAAAACTGATTTAGAAGTAATTCAGGAGTTCTCGTCATAGCTCAGCAGAAACAAATCTGACTAGCATCCATGAGGACACAGGTTCGACCCCTGGCCTGGCTCAGTGTGTTAAGGATCCAGCATTGACATGAGCTGTGGTGTAGGTTGCAGATGCAGTTTGGATCTGGTGTTGCTATGCCTGTAGCGTAGGCCAGAGACTATAGCTCTGATTTGACCCTTAGCCTGGGAACCTCCAGTGTGTGCCCTAAAAATAATAATAATAATAATAATAATAATAATAATAATAATAATAATTCAATAACCAAAGAATGGAGTACAAAGGACCTAGACCAAAGTTGTGGCAATGGGAATAAAAATAAAGAAATAGATTGAGGAGTTCTCTTGTTGTGCAGTGGGTGAAGGATCTGGCATTGTCACTGCTGAGTGGCTCAGATTGCTGCTGTGGCATGAATTCAGTCCCTGGCCTGGGAACTTCCATATACTGCAGGCATGGCAAAAAAAAAAAAAAAGGAGAAAATAAAAAAACATTCAAGAAGTTCATTTCGGGTCATTAAATGAACAACAGTGAAATTGCTAGAAATAATAAATCCAGAAGGGCAGATGGTCAGTAGAGAAAGACTAAGCCTTTGATTCTAAAAAGTATGGAGGTGATGGTTCCAAGTGAACGTGTTGACTGGCATTTGGGGCTATGCAGAGGAATAGATAGATTAATGTATGGCCAGGGGATCATCTAGCTGGATAAAGAAAAGATATCAAGGGGGAAAATTGCAGTTTTTCTCCCAAGGTCTTATGGTTGAGAATGAAATAAATAAGTGAATTCTGAGTAAAACGTCCTATATTCAAGAATTGGCATATCATAACTATTACCACATTGTGGTAAATAGCTAGGAACCTAGCAAGATAATAAGTATTTGGTACTTTATACACACGTAAATGTTCATTATATACACAGAAATGTTCATATACAAATCATCACAAGATTTGGGCATCGATGATGAGCCTTTCATTTCTCTATGTTTTCTCGTGGTGCCTACTTATATCCCTGGATGGTTATAATGCAATTGCAGATATGAGGTGAAGTTTTATCCCATCTAGAAGGCAAAGTTTGTGCCCATCCTAGAGTTTAGATTAAGGACCTCTCCTGTCTGAGCTCCTTGAGCTTGCCTAGTGAAAAATGAATCCAAAAAAGAAGAAAAAAAATGCAACTCTACAATCCCTCTTTTACTTTTCTTGACAGTGGAGCAAATGGAATTGTCTACAAAGAGATTAAATTCTTGGAAAGACTAGAAGGATTTGGATGGACAGGAATAGGGAACTTTAAAAGCAAAGGCTTTTTAGTAACCAATCAGAATAACACTATTGAAATTTATTTCAGAATTTATATACTGTAAGTCTTACTTGTTCGATTTCCAATTCTTTGAATGTCAACAAAAACCAGACTCAAGATACACAGCAGTTCTTTCACTCCCCAAACTCCCTCATGCTGCCCCTTTTTAGTCAAACTGTCTACTTACTCCTAACCCAGGCAACTGGTCTGTTTTTTAGCTTTCCATATAAATAGACACATACAGTTTGTAACCTTTATGAATCTGGCTTCTTTCACTTAGTATAAAGCACTTGAGATACATTCATATTGTTCAGTGTATCAGTAGCGTTTTCCTTTATTTCTGAGTAGTGTTCTACTGTATGGACGTACCATAGTTTATTCACGCACAAGTCGGAAGGCATTTGGGTAGTGTGGTGGTCCACACTATAGCCTGGGACCATCCATATGCCATGGGTGCAGTCCTAAAAAGAAAAAAAACTCACTTATTAAAAATTGGGTTGTATGATTTAATGTTCTTGGATATAAACCCTTTGTGTGATATGTGATCTGTAAATAATTCCTTTTTCCTTTTTTTTTTGTTTTTTTTTGCTTTTTAGGGCTGCACCTGTGGCATATGGAGGTTCCTAGGCTAGGGGTCAGATTGGAGCTAAAGCTGCCAGCCTATGCCACAGCCACAGCAATGCAGGATCCAAGCTGCATCTGCGACCTACACCACAGCTCACTGCAACACAGGGTCCTTAACCCACTGAGAGAGGCCAGAGATCGAACCTGCAACCTCATGATCCCTAGTTGGATTCGTTTTTGCTGTGCCATGACGGGAACTCTTAAATGTTTACTTCTTATATGTGGCTTGTCTCTTCATTCTTTCAAGAGTATCTCTGGCAAAGCAAATGTTTTAGATTGTGATGAAGTTATTTTCTTCTTTTATCGATCGTAGGATCTAAAATATTTTTTAGTGTAAAGCAATGCAGATTTTCTTTTACGTTTTCTTCTAGATATCTTAGTTTTATATTTTAAATTTAGATTTATGATGGATGTTTCAGATTAGCAATGTAAACTACTACATATGGAGTGGATGTAAAACAAGGTCCTACTCTATAGCACAGGGAACTATATTCAATATCCTGTGATTAAACTATAATGGAAAATAATATGAAAAAGAATTTATATACATGTATAACTGAATCACTTTGCTGTACAGAGAAATTAATGCAACATTGTACATCAACTATACTTGAATAAAATAAATTGAAAAAAAAAAGCGAAACACAAAGGGTGTGAAATGTAACTTGAAGCCTAGATAGATAGATAGATAGATAGATAGATAGGTAGACAGTATATGGATGATAATTGATAAATGTCTATTTCTTTCAGAACCATTTGTTGAAAGACTGTCATTTCTCTATAGAATTGCCCTTGCATCTTTGTAAAGTGTAAATTAACTGTATATGTGTGAATCTATTTCTGGACTTTATTTTGTTCCATGGATCTATATTTCACCCTTTTCTCTAATACTATACTGTTTAATTAGTGCAGCTTTATGATAAGCTTTGAAATTGTGTGTTGTGAGTCTCTCTTCCTTACGCTTTTCTTCAAAATTGTCTTGGCAGTTCTAATTAATTTGCCATTACATGTTAATTTTGGAATTACCTTGTTGACAAAAAAAATTTTGCTGAGATTTTTGACTGGGATGGGATTGCACTGAATCTCTATTTCAGATGAATTGATATCTTCAAACTGTAAAGCACTTTATACCTCTTAACTGATTTAGGTTCCCTTGATTTCTTTCATTAGTGTTTTGCTTTTAAGCTTACATCACCTGCACACATTTTGTTAAATTTACAGCTATGTGTTTCATTGTTGAGTGCTATTATAAATAATATTGCTTTGAAACTTTAATTTTAATTGTTTATTGCTAGCGTATAGAAATATAATTGAATTTTGTATATTAGCTCCATCATTTGTGATTTTGTAAACTCATTGATGGTTCTAGGAGTCCCCCAGGTGCTTTTTTAGATTTTGTAAGGACTTGCTAAGTAGACGATCATGTAATTTATAAATAGTGATGATATTACCTTTTCCCTTCTAACTTGTATGTTTATTTCATTTCTTTTCTTTTTGTTTCTTTTCTTTTATTCTTTTCTTTTTTCTCTTCTCTTTCTTCTTCTGTTTGGCCACTCCACAGCATATAGAGTTCCCAGGCCAGAATCAGATCTGAGCCACAGGAGTTCCCAGGACAGGGATTAGATCAGAGCTGCAGCAGCAGCAGCAATGCCAGATGTTTCAACCCAGAGTGTCAGGCCATGGATCAAACCTGCATCCTGGCGCTGTCGAGATGCTGCTGATTCCATGGCACCATAGCAGGGACTCCTGTATGCCTATTTCTTTTCCTTGCCTTATCAGTATCATGTTGAATAGGAGCACATGAACATCTCTGCTTTTCCCCAGTTTGGGGAAAAGTATTCAGTCTTTTGCCATTAAATACAAATTTGCTGTATTTTCTTAAATGCTGCTTATTAGGCTAATGGAATTTCTCTCACAAGTCTGGTCAGCTAAGAGGGTTTTATTTCTTCTATGAAAAGACATGAGGTTTTGTAAAATGTTCATCTTTGGAAAAGCTCTTAAGGTTTTTCTACCTTATTTACATGATGAATAAACCTGTGCCACAGCAGTGACAATGATGAGTCCTTAAACCCTAGGCCAGCAGGGGACCCATAATCCACTTCTTTCTAATGTATTATCCTTTTAATATATTACTATATACTTTATTATATTTTGTTCATAATTTTTGTGTCTATGTTTATGAAGGCATTTGTCCATCATTTTCTGAAAATGTCTTTTCTGCTTTTGGTATTGATATAATGCTAGACTCACAAAATGAGATGGAAATTATTCTAGCCTCATATTTTTGGAAGATATTGTGTATAATTAGTATTATTTCTTCCTACATGTTTGGAGGAATTCACCATTGAAATCCTCTGGACCTGGATTTGCCTTTGAAAAAATGTCAGAATGGTATTTTTAAAATGTAATTGAGCCCCAGTAATGTATCTGATATATTAGTCACTTTCTCACACATTTTCTCAACTTCTGTTAATATAATTATTACCTCTACAGCAAGCTTTGGCTTAGGTTAGCTTGAGGTAGTGATGGAAAAAAGATCAATAAGTAGATTTGATGCAAATTAGACACTACGTTGTTAGTATTCTTGGTATTTCACTGAGGATGCTGAACACTTCTGGAAGAAAATTTAAGGTTGTGGTTATGATGATGTAAATTTGTGACCTTACATCAAGTCACACAACTCCTTTGAGCCCGTTTTATTATCTAAGGAATAGATTATAACACATCCTAAAATACCTTGCATCAGATAAAATATTCTGAATTTATGCCAAATTTATAAATGACCCAAATGGTCAGATTTTTATGGAATATAAACCTTCAGTCATCAAGTTTAAAAAATATCAAAAGTTTAAGTTATATAATTGTGAGATAAGCACCTAGTTGTGCATCAGAATATGTATTTACTTTGCTTTCTGGCTGCACACAAGATTTTACTTCTCAACCAGAATTTTAGTCAGGATAATATATGAGGAGGTATTGCATGCCACTTCTAGTCCTTGCTTCATTCCCCTTCAGGTTGGTGAGGATGCAGGTAATTAATCCCTTGTGATCTTTTTTTTTTTTTTCTCTTTTCTTTTTAAGGCTGCACCTGCAGCATATGGATATTCCTGGGTTAGGGGTCTAATTGGAGCTGCAGCTGAGGCCTACACCACAGCCATGGCAATGCCCAGTCTGAGCTGCATCTATGATCTGCACTGCAGCTGCCAGATCCTTAACCTACTGAGCTAGGCCAGGAATCAGACCCAAATCCTCATGGACACTATGTTGGTTTCTTAACTTACTGAGTCACAATGGGAACTCCAGCTAGTGTATGGTCTTGAAGACTGCTGAAGTGCTTTAAGCCTGGGCCTCTGAATCATTATGTGGATGTGTCCCTCCAGCACATTTATGTTTCCAGTGACGTTGTGGAATGCAAAATAGTCTAAATGGTTTGTGTCATTTTGGGATCCATTTATTAACAACAGGTGGGGCTACTCTAATTTGTGCAATAGGGTGAGTTCTCTCTTAAAGCTCTGTCATTTTCTTATTAGGAAAAAATGAGTATATGAATCCCCCAAACTATGAAGCAAAGGTGAAAAAGAAAAATCATGTATAAGAGTTTGTAAATCAGGTGAAAGATGCCAAGGAAGGCCTATTGGCAATGGTATTTACTTGTTTGTTTGCAGGAAGGCAAAATAATGCTCCCAAATAGGTCATTCCAAGTAGCAATGATATCTAGTTTGTGTAACTAGAAACTTTACTTACACCTATAACTGTAGGAGACAGTGTGCAAGCAATGTTGATTTAGAATTACTAAAAAAAAAAAAAAGAAAAAAAGAAAAAGAAAAAATAGAATTACTAAATGACTACCAGAGAAGCTAAAGTGCTTGTATGGACTTAAGAGCAATAGGATCTATCAGATATTTATGCAGCTTACTAATTGTTTCCATAATTCTGCTTTAATGCTAGAAAGCATTTGATACATTGAAACCAAATTCCATGGTGCTTTAGAAATAGGAAGCAAACAATTAAAATGCAGAGAGATAATAATTTCATGTGCTTTCGATATGATGGAAGATTCTTTAGATTTCAAGGTTTGTTTTGTCCTGCCAGCAGTGTTATTAATCATCATTCCTCATTTCCTTCCACTGCTGGGATTTGACAGGATTTTCTTTCACCTTGAAAAACTGCACAGAGTGGAGGGTTTCTTTGCCTTATTCCTGCAATCTTATATCCTACCGAGTAAAGGTAAATTGCTTTTTATTCTGTATTCTGTTATATTTTTGAAAAATGGTTTTCAAATCAGGGATTTGATTCCTCTCTTGGTAGTGAAAGATCATAAACAAATACATTTTTATGTTATTTTTCTTTAGTAAGCTTCATGATTTTATCCCCAGCAACCGGATTAATTCAATAAGCAGCAGACCATAAGGCAGGAAATGGATACACTATTAATTTTTATTGCTAAAGTTTCTTTTATATACTCTTTGATCTAAAGATGTTATTCACATTTTTATGGTGATACTGGTGGACTAGAAAAAAAAACTAACTGTGTAATTCTTATTGTTAAGTCTGGATATTTTTAACTCAGTAGCTCAAGGAAACAATTCACATTTCAGGGACCAGTTCATTAAGTGAAAAGTCTTATGTGAAAGAGGAAAGTAAAGCAAGAAGATCAGGGTTTAGTTGCCCAATCAATAGAACACAATTGGGAAGGTTTAACCACAGCACTAATATCAGCTCACTACACAAAGGTGGTGCATGATTCAGTCTTTTCTTTGTTCACCTTCAAAATGAGAAGTACGGGCCTGAATTCCCTCCAGAAGGGCCTCTTAAAATTGCTTTGCTTCTGTGATTGCAAAACTTGGAGCTAAAACAGTTGACTGGTAAAACGGAATGCTTAGAGAGTTTCCTACTGGCTCAGCAGGTTAAGGATCCAGCCTTGTCAGTACCATGGCTCGGGTTGCTGCTGTGGCATGGGTTCAATCCCTGGCCCAGGAACTTCTGCATGCTATTGGTGTAGCCAACAAAATAAATAAAATAGAATGGTCATGTTAGAAACAAAATTGAAAGGAAAACAAGGATGTACCTCATTTACAGATAGACTTGCATTCCACAGACCCTCATCTCTGAGACTAGTTTCCAATATCTTTATATCTTCACCAAAACACTTGTTTTTATTTCTCTTTTGGATCATAGCCAACCTGGTAGGTATCAAGTGGTGTCTTGTGGTTTTGCTTTGCATATCTCTGATAGCTAATGGCGATTGTGCATATTTTCATGTGCTTATTAACTATTTGTCTATGATATGTGGAGAAATGCCTACTCAAATCCCTTGCCCATTTTCATTTGGGTTATTTATCTTTTTATGTTGACTTTTAAAATGACTCAGCAGTTAATGAATCAGACTAGGAACCATGAGGTTGCGGGTTCAATCCCTGGCCTCTCTCAGGGGGTTAAGGATCCCGCGTTGCCGTGAGCTGTGGTGTAGGTTGCAGACGCGGCTCGGATCCCGTGTTGCTGTGGCTGTAGCGAAGGCCAGCAGCTATAGCTCCTGTTAGACCTCTGGCATGGGAACCTCCATATGCTGCGGGTGCGGCCCTAGATGAGGCAAAAAGACAAAAAAAAAAAAAAGGAGTTGTTTATATTCTAAATGCAAGTTCCTTATCTGATAAATGATTTGCAAATATTTCCTCCCATTCTGTGGATTGCATTTTTACTTTCTTGATCATTTTCCTTAAAGAACAAACGTTTTAAGTTTTTATAAAGATCAATTTATCAGCTTTTTACTCAATAGCTTGCATATCTAAGAATCCAAAATCAAGAAGACTTAGAGCTATATTTTCTCCTAAGCATTTTAGTATTTTACCCCTCACATTCAATTCTGTGATCCATTTTGAGTTAATTTTTGTAGATGGGGCCCTAATACTCAGAACCAGTAAATATGTTACCTTACCTTGCAGATGTGATTAAGGTTATGGACCTTGAGTTTGGGAGGACATCCTGGATTACCCAGGAGTGCCTGATTTTACCACGTGAGCCCTAAAATTCAGAGGACTTTCCTGGCTGTGTAAGAGAAAGATGGCCATGTGAGTAGGGTTTGGCGCCACATTGTGGTTCAAAAACGTAGTAGTCTATGTGTGAGGACTAGAGGGAGGCCTCTGGAGCTTAGAGTACTCCTAGATGTTGACAGCCAGAAGGACAGGAGATCTTCAGTCCTATGACTGCATGGAACTGTATTCTGCCAACACTAGAATAAGAAGGAAATGGGTTTTCTCCTAGAGCATGCAGAAAGGAAGGCAGCCCCGTGGGCACCTTGATAATAGCCCTGTGAGATTAGTGTTAGTCATTCAACTACAGATAATAAATCATGCAAGACAATAAATTCTTGTTGTTTTAAGCCTTCACATCATGGCTACTGCTGCAAAGAAATGAATACAAATTCCTATTTGATTTTGTAATGAGATCTTCAAAGCTGAAGGTTTTCCTTTCCTTCCTTCCTTCTTTCTTTTTTCTATTTACGGTTGAAACTGCAAACTATGCCAACACCAGATCCTTAACCCATTGAATGAGGTCAGGGATAAAACACGCATACTCACAGAGACAATGTTATGTCCTTAACCTGCTGAGCCACAGCAGGAACTCCTTTTATTTCAATCTAGGGAGAATTATCTTCTTTGTACTCAGATTTGGGAGCATTCACTCAATGTTTTGTTTCATGCAATGAATTTCAATCTTATTTATCTGTCTTATTATTTATTATTATTATTATTATTAATTATTACCACTAATTTGTGTATATTCCTTTGCAGTCTAAAATAGATGATCAACAAGAACCTATTTTCAGCTCAGGGAAATCTACTCAGTAGTTTGTAATAACCTATAAGGGTAAAATTATAAATATATATACATAACATATATATAAAACGTAGTTTGTAATAACCTATAAGGGTAAAATTATAAATATATATACATAACATATATATAAAATGCATTAACTTTGCTGTACATCTGAAATTAATATAAGATTATATATATATAAATTAATACATATATGTAAATTAATACATACATGTAAATTAATATATAAAATTAATAGTCTCATATTACTGATGGAGGGATTTGCAGAAATTTCTACCACATTCTTCAAGAATTGTTCTTATGACGTATTGTAAAAAAGATAAGATTTATTTTCTGATATGGTATATGACACATTTCCTGGTTATCACTTAAATTTTGCTTTTAGTTCACGTATGCTCTACATGTTTGAATAACTTAAAGTTGCATATTTTAAAAAAGGAAAAATCAAAATTTTGTGATCAAGCCATGTAAATTGTGCAAGATCTCAAAAAATAATGATAATTTTGTTATAAGTACTGCTGAACTGTTCTCTCTGGAATCCACAGGTTCTCAGAGCTGAAAATGATGTTAATGTCTTAACCCTGGAACAGAGGAAACGGATGCCAGAAAACACAAAATGTAAGTAATACTTTATCTGACTTGCAAAGGCTTACCTGGTCTGTTATGGTGAGCCCAGAACTAGAACTCCAGTATTATGTTTTCCAGCTGAAATCATCATCCACTAAATATTTCATTCTTTAAGAAAGAGGGTAGAGGAGATATGTACAGATATATTTATACCTACATAAAATTTAGGTTTAAAGTGGATCTCATAGACCCAAGAGTTTAATGAATGGGAAATATATACTAAACTCTTGGCTTTATGGGATCCAATTTAAACTAACTATAATGTAAAATATTATAGTAATTTTATTACATTTTTCAGAGTTTATTCTCTTTCATAAGGTCATGCAGCTTTTAAAAAGCATGCTGAGATTGGTAAATGTTAATAATTTTTAAGATAATTAGTAGATAAAATGTGTTTTTTGGCTTTTTGTTTTTGTTGGCCACCCCACACAAGTATGGAGTTCCCTGGTCGCAGATCAGATCCAAGCCACAGCTGCAGCAATACTGGATCCCTTAACCCACTTTGCAGGGACCAGAGATCAAACCTGCAACCCAGCACTCCAGAGACCCTGCCAATCTTGTTGTGCCAGAGTGGGAACTCCTAAAATGTGTTTTTAGTACACTATTTTCTCACATTTGTATATGTTTGAATATTTTCATAATTAAAAAAAGTTTTAGTTTACAAGGTTAAACTGTCAGAGGCACGGCAATTTCCATGGAGTCTGAAATTTGAAATTATCAAAAAGGTATCAGACTTTGATTTTATCATGTCATATTCTTTGACATCTTTTTTTTTTTTTGGTGTCTATGTGGGTGTTTGCTTTGCCTGTCATTCAATCAAAGACAAAATTTCTACAAATTTGATAGAACTCTAGGCATTTGAATTAGCTGATGGGGATGGAACATGGAATGTATTAAAACAAGGAAAACTACCGTTATATAAAATATATGCATTTCTAAATATTTGTAGGTGTAGATAGATATGGCCATCTAAATTCTGTTCTCTATTTTAAGTAAATTTCTTCTTTGTGTTTCTTTAAAGAAAAATACAGCATGGCAACACTGACATAATTGATGGGTTTTATTTTTGCATTTTAAAATGTCTTTGATATTATTTAAGATTATAAATTTAAGGTTAGCTAAATTACACTCCTGAAAATTTAAGACAAATTAATGAAATAATGGGAGAGTATTTTGCAATTTGATGGCATTACCACCAATGACCTGCTTTTCTTCAACTGAATGTACCTGGGATAGCAGATTGCAATGCAGATATGATTTTTATATTTGCTAACAAGTCAGTGGAGAGAACCAACTCCAACTGGTTCTGCTTTTGGTGCTTCTTTCAACTGTGCTTCAGAACACTGTACTCTCAGAGTCAATCAACATTTTTCATCTCATTCTCTGATCTGTCAATTCCTAGTCCTCTAAAACGGTATTCCAGGGGCAATCCTGTTTTAACTAGAATGAGAGACATGCAATTTAGGGCTACAATTCTATTTCCCCCCAAATAAAAAAAAATCTAGCTCATTAAAATATCTGTATTCTTCCAGATATCCCTTCAATATGTACCCTGACAAAAATCCCAGACTCATATATTGGGCATTGATGGGAAATGCTGATTTTCTCTTTTCCTATCCCTGATGTTCAATGACATTTTTCTGTGTACGTCTGTTATGGGAGAGGTCTTGGCTTCTACTTTTATTTCATAGAACATCTTTTAAAAATCCAGGGACAATTATTAGAATTATATCTTCTGTTAAAATTTCATTCACCACATAGTGGATCTCAGATTCAGTTTTTCCTGATCTATGGGAAAGAATTTGGCTCTTAGTAACCCTCTGATTTTATTTTCCCCAGAATCCTGGAATTACAGCTGTGGTGTTTCTATATGATTATAAGACAAGATCTGGCCTTTTACAGGTGTGTTTTCTTATTTTAGGTCAAGTTCTCAATCATTTAGTCTCTAAGTGCAACTAAAAATAACCATGTTTACATATTGTATTTCAAATTGTCACTAGATCATTTTTAAAAAATATAATCATTTAAAATGATTTTATTGAAAGGTCCAATGTTTCATAATACAAACAATTTTACTCCTTTAGAAGGTGGCTAGCTGGGAATGTGTCTTCTAGGTACTTCTGGGTACTTTCCAGAAGACACTAGTTTGTCAATAAAGATGATCTTCCTTGTCCCCCAATTATGTGAATACATTTACACTCCTGTTCAAAAGAGCAGCATCTCATTTTTGTCTATTGCAAATTCCTCACTGGTGGTTCTTAATTATGGACATACACTGGCTATATCATTGGTTATGTCCTTTTTAGCTTTCCTTTTTCAGGAAGCCATTAGTTCTTTTTGCATCTCGGGATCATTTCCCCAGCATCATGGTTTTGAGTTAGCTTAAGTCCAGGGCCTCTCCCTTCCCCATGAGGCTATCAGACAGAGGTCAAAGCATCACAGTTAAGAGAAAGCATGACAATTTTTTGGTCAAACAGATCTGGCTTTGAATCCCAGTATCACCTGATAAGTTTGCTGAGAAGAGTAAATTTCATAATATACACAAAGATTCTGACACAATGTTGATGTTCAACAAATGTTATTTCCTTTTTTTCTAATTACTTCTCTTCTACATGCTTTATTATTTATATATTTTTCATTTAATTAGCAAGTAAAGTATTTGGCAGGAGGTCTGTTGTATAGCATTACTCAACCAACATTTGTTATTATTAAAATTATTACCCTTATATTTCTACCCTAACTTTTCCTTACTACACTTCCTTTATAAAGTTCTTCATGCTGTCAATAGCAGATGTTTATTGTTCTCCTTTAAATGTAGGCTGAGAATATTTTTGTCTAGGAACTTTTTTTTTAAAGTCCTCACGGGAGGCTGAGTTCCTAAAGGTGAAAAGAGTAAAAACAGGTAATGTAGAAGAAAAATTAGAGCATTAAATAATACAGAAAAGTTGGAAAGGGAAAAATGAGGTTATATTTGTCTTATTTGGATAGTATTTAAGAAAGACAGTTTTTAAAGGGCAATGTGTACTCTCTCATGAACTGTTATGATGCTGATATTTTAAGATTCATTATATGGCCTTTTGACTGATTCATTGCATTAATAGTACATATTGGTGTTTTACCAATTTAATGGTAATTGAATGCAACATGATGCATAGAATCTGCCGTGTGATTACCATCAAGATACAATTTAATTTCATGAGTGGATACAAAATTTTTTTGAAAAGGAAACTTGAGATGACTTTGAGATAAAATTTATGGTCAGGTTTCATTATAGCTGGTTAGACAAATTATTTAAATACACTTTGAAGAAAATGGAATAAACCATGGCCATATGTGTGTCCATTAAATAAAGATAACAGGTTGGTACTTTCTTTGAAAATACATCTTATTCGAGATCGACATTCTTCAATACTTTCTCTAAGTAATACTAGTTTTAGTAATTTCTCGTATTTTATTATCAGGGTTGGCTGTTCCCTTGTTTCTTTCTCTATAGGCTGTTGTCACAGAATGACTAGTATTTGGTGCCAGCCTCCTATAAAATCTTTTTCATTTTGGCAACATTGTATTAATAATGAAAAGCAAATACATGAAGTGCCTTGACTCTCCTACACATTTTTTAATGTTAAATAAGTTTACTATATCAGAGTGGTATAGGAATGCTCCTACTGAATGCTCAAAGACTTCTGGGTGATCAGTCCAGGTCTCTCTCTTGAATTCCATACTTACATTCTGAATCGCCTACTATTCATTACTATAGACTTTTCAGCTACTGTTATGAAGAGCTGAACTCATTAATTTTCCTCCATACAACTCCCAATGAAAGGCAACCCCGCCCCCCACATGTTCGCTTGCCTTTTGAGAAGTCTGGGTACCATCCAAACATCTCCTTCTCTGTAAACATCCTCCAAGTTCAATCAATCACTGCATTGTTTGAATCCCACCTTCCCTAATTGAATCTGTTTCCTTCTCTCCATCTCCACAGCCCTACCACTTTTCAGGCCATCAGCATCCTTTACCCATTTTACTGCGAGAGCATCCAATTCAGTTAGCCTGCTTCTTGCACAGATACAAATGGAGGCACATAATTATTTGTAATCATGTTTCACTCCTATGCCTGAAACATATATATGGCTTCCTTTGCCCTAAAATTAAAGTTAAAACTCTCGAATGTGAGTTATGTTATCCTTTATGATCTTATTCTAGCTGCCCACACCAGTTTTACCTCTTGATCTTCCCTAGCTTTCCCTGCTACAGATCCACTGAGCCTCTTCCAGCTCCTGGAATGGTTTATTCACTATCCTGCTTCAGAGATTTTTGCCCTGCCATTTTTCTGGTCTGAGACACTTCTCTCTCTACTCCATATTTATTATTCACTCTTCGTATTAGTTAAGATTAACAATCAATATAATGATAAGGACCTGGCTCACATGATTATGGAGGCTGAGAGGTCCCAAGGTCTATAGCCAGTAACCTGGAGACCCAAGCACACTGATGGTCTAAGAACCCGTTGCAGTCTGAGTTCAAAGGGAAAGGACCAATGTCTTAGATCAAAGAGAGAGTGAATTCTCTTGTACTCAGCCCTTTTGTTCTATTAAGGACTACGGTTGGTTAGATGAAACCCATCCACATTGAGGAGGGCAATAGGCTTTATTCAGGCTATGGATTCAGATGTTAATCTTATCTAGCAACACTCTCACAGACACACCCAAAATCATATTTAGCCAAATACCTGGGAATGCTTTGGCCCAATCAAGCTGACACACAAAAGTAACCATTACACCCTTCTAATCTCATTCTAGACACATAGAAGAAAGATTTCTATGACCCCAGGTCCTGCTGAGACTGCATTCTTACACTCTTAATTGCTTTTATAACTCTCTGTTCACCTCATTCTAACACCTACCACACTACATCCTCATTGCCTGCTTGCTCATATCCTGCAGAAGACTCTATGTCTTACTCCTCCTTACCTTTGTAATTCCTAATTTAGGAGTTAGGAATTACACTTTACACTTTGGCACTTAGGAGGTGTTCAATAAATATTCATTGAATGCATGAGCTGTTCTATTAACCTTTAACTTGAATCTTTACAAACATTAAAACAATATAATTATTTTAGCTTGATTGCTTATATAAAACCAACATTTACTCCTAGCCAATTATGGCTGAATGTATATGGAACGGTATTCAACATTCTGGTTTCATTAACTTTCCTCTGGGATTTATATATGAAACCTGCTCAATCTGTGGTTTAGATATTTTATGCTGATTAAAACTGTGGCTACCTTGTTAGAATTCTCTTTGTTGCTCACCGCCAGGGAAAAGGGCATTCAATTTAGCTGTTTCAAATTGGAAAGTAGCATATGAAAGGAACGGAGGCTTTGGAATAAAACAAGGTCAAGGTTAGGAGACTAGTGTTTCTTGCCTTTGTTCTGCCCTAGTTCCTGACTCCTGTATGCTGAGCATCCGGAAAAGTACCTGGCACAAAATAGGTGCTAAAAGTTGTAAGATAACTTTGATAAGTTACAAAAATTATTTTAGTCACAGAATTCTCATTTAGTAAATGACAGTAATTGTATTTACTTCACAAAGGTTTTTGAGATCGTAAATGGGTTCATATACTCAAAATGAGTACAGAGAATATGCAAAATGAAAGTCTCATATTTCTTATTTTCAAAGTATCAGAATATTTATGAATGTGTTTATTAGTGCAAAATATTGGGTCCATTCTGTTGCCCGTTACTACATGCATTTCTCCTTTTATTTTTAAGCACTTATATGTACCATGTACTACCCTAAGTGCTTTACAAATATCATTATATCATTTCATTTCATTTTAAATAAGGTTTCGCTCTTCTCTATTGACAGGGAAAATCTAGTTTCATAAAGATCTAATAACTGCAAGTTCACACAACTACGGAGTTGCAAAGCCTAAACTGATACCTGAAATTATCTGATGTCAGAATTCAATGATAATTACCTTGTTCAGTTTTAAAACACTTAGAATAAAATCTGTGTTCAATAAAAGTTAATTTCCTTTCCCTTTTGTCGTGTAGGATTAGTGTTCTACTGTTCTGTGTCCTTCGCATCTGCATAAACACAGAGGACATGAGGTTCATTGGAACACATTTCCACCACAGCACATGAACAATCCTATTCCATGGAGTTCCCTTTGTGGCTCAGCGGTTAACCAACCCAACTAGGATCCACGAAGATGCAGGTTCCATCCCTGGCCTCACTCAGTAGCTTAAGGATCTGGTGTTGCTGGGAGCTGTGGTGTGGGTCACAGACAAGGCTTGGATCCTGAGATTCTGTGTGGCTGTGGTGTAGGCCAGCAGCTACAGCTCTGATTTGACCTCTAGTCTGGAAACTTCCATATGCCGAAGGTGTGGCCCTTAAAAGGGAAAAAAAGGAAAGAAAGAATCCTGCTCCAACTGCTTTTGGCTCATTCCCAGCTGTGTTAACTTGCTCTCCCACCCACAGTGAATTTCTTTTCTTTTTTTTTTTTTTTGGTCTGTTTACGGCCTCACCCATGGCATACGAAGTTCCTAGGCTAGGGGTTGAATCTGAGCTATAACTGCTGAGCTACAGCACAACCACGGCAACGCAGGATCCGAGCCACATCTGTGACCTACACCACAGCTCACAGCAATGCCGGATCCTTAACCCACTGAGTGAGGCCAGGGATCTAACCCACATCCCTATGCATACCAGTAGGGTTCATTTCCACTGAGCCACAGGGGGAGCTCCCCACAGTGGATGTTTGTATCAGGGCACAGTTGGAATACGTACATGACTGCTACAGATGAAGTCTTCCTTGGATGGACTTTGGTCAGACTACACTGGAAAATTGGTAATGGAAAGACTGTCCTTCCTTCAACTTTCGAGAACGTCAGAAAAGACCCACCTGGCTATTTCCAGGCAGAGGGAACAAGCAAAGGTGAAACTTACATCTCTCTACATGTCCCTCTGCCATGTTCATCTCAGTATGTAAGCTGAGTCCCTATATTACTCTCACTGCTTAGTCCCAGTCCCAGATGATGTTTTTCCACCTGTATTTTGGAAGCTGTCTCTTCTTTCCTCTTAGATTTACTTCTACAGTAATCATCCTCCCATTCTGGCAATGGCATGTTTTTCTTTTTTGTTATTTTTGCCCTAATCTTCCTCTCTACCTTCGAGAATATTATTTCTTCCTCTATTTTAAAACTAACAACGAACGTTCTGAATTTCTTCTGATTTTTCTTTAGTAACAATTATTTCTTTTACATCTGATGAAAAACTCTTAGAACATATAGTAATTTAATTTTTCTACCATTAGCTCCCAAGTTAAACAATTTAAAAATTGTTAAAATAATGCTAATAAAATACTTTATTGATTGAATTAAAAACCATCAAGTAATGACATTTACAACTTTATAAATTAACTAATGATATAAAATTGGTATATTGATTTCATTGTTTTTAAATTTGTACTTCATATATTCAAAAAGGTATTTACAGACAACTGTATTATATTTCATCCCTGAAGAATCAAAGATATTCTCTGCAGTTAATAGGGACCATTTTTTCTATATTGCAGACACTTAGCTCATTTACAAATGAGTGTGCTTTTTTACTCAGGGTTTAATAAATTGATTTTCATAATAAATTATTCAACCATAATAGGAAAGCACCCTTAATGATGAATGTTAGTAATTTAAAAAGTAAATATATAAGCTAGCAGTTAGTTTTGTTCTCAATTACTTATTCTTAATTACTGTACATATACGGATGCACATACACAGAGACACACTCGCATATGTTTTGGTCTATTCTACCCACATAAAATGTAGTAGTGGTTTGTCTAATGTGATGAAGAAAATTATTCTATTTATAACTACTTAATTTTTTTGGAAGAACTTTGAACATTTGGTTCCTACAAGTGGAAATTAACATTTTAAAGATACAGATACAGTGTTATCAGAGAGTTCAGCAAAGCATTTGGTTATTTTTTTAGCCTCAAGAAGTGGGAAAATTGCAGTTATTTAAATGTCACTGTTTTACAAAGATTTTAGTCTCTTTCTTCTTTGTCTTTTTATCCCTCATTTGCAAGTGCTTGCATAATATATCCAGTAAGTGCACAGTCCTTAATTTTATTGCTTCATATTTACATTAGAGATTAATATATTTGCTTGAATGCTTGGCAGATGAACATCTCTTTGTTTAGCTTTATGATTTTTGTTGTAAGCCCTAGAGAAGTCTGTCATTGACAAAGCCAGCTGATGTCAACGATCCTATTTTTCAGAATTTTTCATGACATTGAAATTTTTGAAAAACATGAATGCATAGAAATTAGATGATACAAGTAGAAATTGAAGCTTACTTGGTTACTTAGTATACTTTTTTCTTAAGGCTGCTAGATGAGAATATTTAAGCTATTATTCCATGTTTTATAAAATAATTTATTACTATCTTGAAAATTATTTGCCGTGTTTATTTCAAGTCTTTCTTTCAATTAAAAAATCAACCTAATTAAATCAATGAAGGTTAAAATTAAATTCCATTCCAATATTCTTTACCTAAGAATCCTAAGAGTTTCTAAGTGTTTAATTAACTCAGCTGTCTAAGGGTTAACAATCAGAAACATATCCAGGTCATCTATGTCATGCAATTGTCTGTTGGTTGCTAGGCAACAGATAGCAGGTTTGGCTGATGCATGTTTCTAGGCAAAGCTCATAGTGTGAAAAGAACAAATTACATGATACCTACATTTTTGTTGTTATGCTTTTTGAAAATAAAGTTGTATTGGAGGGAGAAAAAAGCTTGGCATTTATTATGCACATCGTCTTTCTTCTAAATGTCACAACTATATTATTTGATAGTTAAGTGGTAAGGGACAAGTGATAAGGGACAATGAATCAAAATGACAGATGGTATTTTATTTCTTATGTGGTTTTAGATATGGAACTTTCATTTAATCATGTTTTTGTAGCTTGTCATCAAGTTAATTTTCTAAATTCATTGTGATTGAAAAGAATCTGCAAATCAAAATTAATTAAAATATAATTAATTAAAAATCCACACGTTTCAGTGCTACTAAGAGAATAGAAGTGAAAATGGCTTTATATCACATGATTCCAGCACAACACTAAAATACTTCAACAGAAATGGAAATGATATTAAAAGAGAGGCTACATTTTGGAAATCTAGGGTGAAATATAGTTCCCTGTGCTAATACCACAGGGTCTCATTCTTATCCACTCCAAATGCGATAGTTTCACGTACTGACTCAAAACTCTTCATTTTTATGAAGAGCATAATGCCCACCTCTTTTATTTCTTTTTAACTCTCCTTAATAATTTATGCATAAGGAGTAGATGAGAATTTTCATTTTGGTTAAAGATGGTTCATTGCAAACAGACTTAAGAGGAAAAAAACCCAAAATTGTCTATTAGATGTCTAGAAAACAAAAATACATTGTTTGATCACTGGTTTTCAAAGATACTGTATATTACTTAAAGCACAAATTTCAGAGATCTGATTTTTATTCCCCAAATGAGTTGTGGCAAAAATCATTAAAAAATGTTTATTTATTTTAGTTTTTTTTAGGAAAATATAATTTAAAATTTAGCAAAACTAACATTTTCTTTTGTGTAAATTGGATTCAATCTCTCACCGATTATGAGGTTTCTCAGTGAATTTTTAGTTCTTAGTATTAAAGGAATATGATAGAAGATATAATTTCAAATTCAACATTTTTACAAGAGAAAGTTTTACCAAATTTCTCTCTAGAATTATGATTCTGGTGCTTCTTTCTAATTTCTAGCATTAGACAGTGGAATTTAAGAGAACTCAACTGAAGCAAAATATGCGAAGTTGGTGAATCCAGTAGAGGTGTATGGTAACAATGATCCAAGTCAACTGAAAAAGACCACAGGTTTTTTTCTTTTTTCTAATTCAAACCAAACTTTCTGTTTATATGAATCTGAATTCCGTATTCAGTTCACAGAGCAGACACCTGCTTAGTTACTCTTTACTTTGAAAAGTGAGGCCAAGATTTATTTTCCTTTTTGGAAAATTATCCAAAGAACAAATCTTTGTATTCTTGATTCATAAGGTGAAAATTCCAAACTGTATGTGAATTTGCTGATGATACTTGAAAAATCGAAATACTTAAAACTATGAAGCATTAAATTTGCTTATGAACATGTCCAGCATAGAGAAAAATGTGGCTATGGTTAATATGTGTTCTCCATATATCATCTTTTAAAATAAGTGACCTTGTTTGAGAGCAAACTGTCAGTCTAACACTTTCTAAAATAAAGAATATACTCAAATAAATATTGTTACCAGGTTTCAGAAATGTCTCAACATGTTATGAAATAAGCACGTTTAGAAAATCAGGGCTGTTACAATTTGAGGACTAGATTGCTCAAAAGGTGATGCTGTTTTCAAAGTTATGTCTCAAGACTATTATGCTCAATTTTCTTTTCCTTCTTGACATCTGAAACAGAAGCATGTCTGAATAAAAAGAGTTTTATTTAAAAGGCAATACAAAACCCTTTAAAGAATTAGTACAGATGCTTAATGCTTTAACATGAATTTCTGGGGTATTTTGGAAATTAGCTATGGTGAATTCACTTTCATTCATTTCTTCTAGAAATCTTTGACTTATATCTTCCTTGTGAAATCAATGGAACCAGATATACAGAAGATAACCAAGCTATATAAATTCCAGTTCCCTTAAATTACTTACTACCATTATATGTATTTTAATAAGGAGACTTTCATTAGTATCAGAGATGCTTTTTGTCTTGCAACTTCCAATGAGTTTTTAAGTCTCCAATTACTTTCTTCTTCCCCTGTTATTATTTTTGTTATTGTACATTTAAAACAATTAAAGTATAGTTGATTTATAATGTTGTGCCAATTTCTGCTTAATAGCAAAGTGGCCCAGTCATCTGTGTATGTATATATACATACACACACACACATATTAATAATATATACACACACACACATATATACACATACATATGCACATATACATTCCTTTTTTTATATTATTTTGCATCATGTTCTACCCCAAGAGACTGGATATAGTTCACTGTGCTATACAATAGCACCTTATTGCTTATCCATTTGAAATATGCATATTATTTTTCAATAGATTAATTTATAGAATTGCATAGGCATAAGACTCAAAGCTACGCAGACCACATTAGCAATGAATTTTTTGAAGGATGCTGTTAGAGGAGGAAGTAGTGTTGACTTGATCAGATTGTCATCATAAAGAGTCAAGGTGGGGAAAATCTGAAGAGGGACAAGGCTGGATATCAGAAGAAGAGTAAGGAGGTTGTTAGAGTGGGCTGAGTGTGAGAGAGAGAGAGTGAGCTGGGTGGTATGTAGTTTAGAACAGGTCCGTGCAGAAGAGTGGAGGAAAGTAGATGAGATTAAAAATATATTTAAGAAGTGAAAACAAGAGGATTTAGTGATGGATTGATTGTAGAGAGGTAGTGAAGGAGAAGGATGGGTTAAAGACAATAGTAATAATAATTGTTAACATTTTAGAGTACTGTGTCAGTTACATTTTTTAAAAATCTTTTTGCCATTTCTAGGGCCGCACCTGCAGCATATGGAGGTTCCCAGGCTAGGGGTCTAACAGGAGCTATAGCCACCAGCCTTCGCCACAGCCACAGGAACGTGGGATCCGAGCCACGTCTGCAAACTACACCACAGCTCACGGCAATGCCGGATCCTTAACCCACTGAGCAAGGCCAGAGATCGAACCCACAACCTCATGGTTCTTAGTTGGATTCGTTAACCACTGAGCCACGATGGGAACTCCTGTGTCAGATATATTTTAAGCAATGTCTGTGTTCAGTTGGCTTTCAAACATTTTTTTCTGAATGTAACCCGCATTAAGAAATTTATTTTATGTTATCGTATATACATATGTATTTATAAAATAGCATCTCAGATTTCTGGCTTAACGATTAAATAAAAGCTAGTGCTATGAACAGTGGAGCAGATATAACTATAAATAAAGAAAGGAAGTCTATTTTTTGGAAGGGAAGTAAGGGGATGATAAGTTTGGTCTTAGATATCATGGAATTTAGATGTCTTTGTGTGGATCTGAGCTCAGAAGAATTGTTTGGGCTATAGATAAAGCATATGGGAGCGATTAACTTGGGGGTGAAGAGAGAAAAATGAAAGCCAAAGGGCTGAGTGAGATCATCTGGGCAGAGAATATAGAGTGAAAGGAAAATGAGGCTTAATTTGGAGCACTGTGCAAATCAAAGTAATGGTCAAGTTGAAGATAAACAGCTGATAAAGTAGTTTGAAAAGAGTGGCCGAGACAGAGGAGCAAACCAGAAAAGAGTGTGGTCGTGTGGTCACCGAACTGAGGTGTTTTGTTTCTTTGCTTGTTAAATCATGAGTATATAACAATGAGTAATAAACTGTACCAAGTAACTCTGTAAAGTCAAGTAAGTTAATAAAATAAAATTTCCTTCTGGACTTAGATACTTGCTCAGCAGTGATCTCAGGCAGACATGATTTCTATGCTGGAATGTGTAAGCATTGTACACTCGTGACTTAAAATATTTTTTTCTTTTTCAGACACACCTTTGATATATGGAAGTTCCTGGGCCAGGGATTGAATCCAAGCCACAGCTGCAAGCTACACCACCGCTGCAACCTACACCACAGCTGCAGCAATGCCAGATCCTTAACCCACTGAGCCACAGTGGGAACTCCCAGTGTGACTTAAATTATATTTCACCTACTATTAGGTAAAATGCACAAGATAACATGTCTTTAAGGTAATTTTCCCATTTTGGATAATTAAAGGTCTAGCCAATATTATATCTTGGTCCACTAAGTCTGAGATTGGAACTCTCTATCCAAGACTTATTCTTTTGTTACAGGAAAGGCATGCAAATGAGAAGAAAAATAACACAATGAAGAAGAACAGTGACATGAAGAGGGTCTTCTTAGAACACACAGAAAATTTTACAGAAATTGACTAAGGAGGAGTTGGAGGCATGGGTTGTAGAGGGGTGAGGAGAGAAGAAGCTGTCATTGTGCAGGACCCTTGGTCTCCCTGCTGAGTTCTTCAAGCCGGAGGTTCCCCTTGGATGGTTATGGCAGATTTATGAGGACAAAATAGGAGTTGATACTTTTCTCAGTTGTCTTAGACTCAGTCCCTGAAGTTCCAGAGTACAAGGAGGTTATCAATTGTGTGACAGGACAGATTTTCACGTAAGCTGAAGATGTGAAGAATAGAAAACTCCTCAAAGAGGACTGATTGCTTATAAAAAGAAGAAGCTAGGTTAGTGTGGGGATGTCTTTGGAATCATGGAGGTATTTATTTTCTTATGGAATGGGGATAGCTGTTGGTGTGCAATCCTGGGAATTCCTCAGATGAAATTCAAAACTGACTCCCATAAGCAAGGAAAGGTTAAGAAAGAGGCAGGCCACTTCAAACTGGCAAGTGGCAGTTTTAATAAGCACGGGATCTTGTACATGAAGCTTGTCTTGGGTGGATACAAGATGAGCAAATCTCTGCTTCTGCCTGCCAGAGTCGTAAAAGTTTATATAAAGGCTTTGTCAAGATTCAGTCACATACACAGTTTTGATGGTCTCAACAACACCTTATTCTCTCAAGGCTTCATCCTTGAAAGGACTCGTAATGTAGAAACGATAGGCAGAAAGTACATTCCACGGGGGGTGGGGGGATGCACTGTGGGTTTAGGATACAAAATCTATAAAACTGACTTGTGATGATTTATGTACACCTATAATTGAAATAAAATCCATTAAGAAAAAAAAATAAAAAAGATAGAAAATAAAAAAGAAAGAAAATTAAAAAAAAAAAAGAAAGTACATTCCAAGGACAGGGCAGGGTGTAAGGAGCCTTTATCTAGGGTCTAGCTCTTGGGTCAACCAGTGGTCAGTCATGTCCACTATGACCTCCTCCAACAATACTTTACCCATAGTAAAGGGAGAGAAGGTGGAAAAGAAAGAAGCTATTCAAGGTAGGCTTATGAATAAAGTGGTGAAAAGTGGAATTAATTCTCTTCTGAAGGCTTTTATATTCTCTCTGAAATATGTAGATAAATGTAGGCAGGGAGCTAGTCTCTTGAGAGACAAAGAAAGGACAGGCGGTAAGAGAGAGTCAACAAGAGAAATTAAGAGAAACCTAGCAGGATTACTGGGCGGGATTGAAGTTCCACTTTAATTTATAACGGTTTTAATCTCCTCAGGTATATGAATTTTACCATGAGCCCCACAGCTTGCTCAGGGGAGACATATTCCATCTTTTTTCCAGAAATGACTGGAAAGTGTGTTCAGAGAGGATTAGGTCTGAATTTAGTATTCCAAAGTCAGGGAAGTTTTGTCAGTGACAATATCCAGAGGATGCCCAAAGGAGTTGTTAGATGAGGTAAAATGGTGTTCTTGAAAACAACAAAATGCTAATGCAAGATGAGTATATAGTTTGGGTCATTAGCTTTGACTAATCATCTAAGATACATGTAAGAATCATCTAAGATACACGTTAAGTGTTGGAATGGAGATTGAGACCATGACACAAAACCTTTAGTTAGTTAGGCAAGTATTCTACTGGCAGAGGACATGACTCTGCCACTGGAAATTGGATTTTATTTATTTTTAAATTTTAATTAATTATATTGTTAATAATATTTAACATATAATTTATATTTGCTGTATAACACTCAACTTCGGTATTCCCACTCCAGGAATGGAGCACTATCTTTTAAAAAATTTTATTGGAGTATAGTTGAGTTACAATGTTTTATTAGCTTCAGGTGTACAACAAAATGATTCAGTTATACATATATCCGTGTGTGTGTGTATATATATATATACACACACAATACATATGCACACATATATACACACACACACATATATATATATATAACACACACACATATATATATATAATACACACACACACACATATATAGGAAAATATTTATGGGAAAAAATGAATGGATATATAGCTATTCGTTTTTCCCATATAGGTTATTACAAATTATTGAGTAGATTTCCCTGTGCTATACAGTAGGTTTCTTTTTTTTTTTTTTTGTCTTTTTGTCTTATCTAGGGCTGCACTCGTAGCATATAGAGGTTCCCAGGCTAGGGGTCTTATCAGAGCTGTAGCCGCCGGCCTTTGTCACAGCCACAGCAACATGGGATCCGAGCCACGTCTGCAACCTACACCACAGCTCACGGCAACACAGGATCCTTAACCCACTGAACAAGGCCAGGGATTGAACCCACCACCTCATGGTTCCTAGTCGGTTTTGTTAACCACTGAGCCATGACGGGAACTCTACAGTAGGTTCTTGATAATTATTTATTTTATACAGTAGTGTGTACATGTTATTCCTATCTAAGTCGTCCTTCCCCTCCACTCTTTCCCCTATGGTAACCAAAAGTTTGATTTTGATATCTGTGAGTTTTTCTTTCTTTTTTTTCCTCCTTTTTTTTTTTTTTTAAGGACTGCAACCATGGCATATGGAAGTTCCCAGGCTAGGGGTCAAATTGGAGCTATAGCCACCGGCTTCCACCACAGCCACAGCAGTACAGGATCCTTAACCTTCTTAGCGAGGCCAGGAATCGAACCCGCATCCTCATGGATACTAGTTGGATTCATTTCTGCTGAGCCACGACAGGAACCACCGTTTCCATTTTATATGTTAGTTCTTTTGTATCATTTTTCATTAGATTCCACATACAAATAATGTCATGTGATATGTGTCTTCCTCTGCCTAACTGAATTCACTTAGCAAAATCTCTAGGTCTAATCACGTTGACACAAATGGCATTATTTCATTCTTTTTGATGGCTGAGAAATATTCATAAATGAATTTTAAACATCATTTTCAGTGGAGACTTTCTGATCATCATAGGACAGTAGAACTGAAGGAAGAAAATAGTATAGATGCTTTTCAGAGGTGGTGGGCAGGGGGAATTTGTAACTAGAAAGGGATCAAAGAGGACAATGTTAGAACTTTCATGTCAAGACTTGCTAAGGAAGATGTAATTTCTGGTGAATTTGAAAGTTTTGTCATTAGTTCCCCCGTGTTATTGTGACATAGAGTAAAGGTTTTCTTCACTTCTGAGTAAATGAGGAATAGGAAAAGAAGAGATAAACAAAACAGTTGGGTGAAATGTATCAAGATCGCCTTCTCTTTCCTGCCCCTTTGCCTCTGCTTTGCTAGGGTAGCAAAATTTGGAGTCACTGCTGCTACTGCCAACTCTTGTGTCTGCTCTTTGTTGGCATCTTAGGTAGCAGAAGATGCAAGTCAGTTATGAATAGCCGTCACTGTCATTTTCTTTTTATTGACTTAAATTTATTTTATGTTGAAGTAGCAGCTGATTATCATGAGTTTCAAATCAAACAGTATAAAATTCACTGAAAAGCTTATTACTGTTTCCCAGAGGTAACCACTTTTGTCTAGTTTCCTTTCAGACATTTTTAAATTTCATATTTAATTCAGACACATATTCACTTTTATATCTTTGTTACCTAAAGGTAACCTACTGTTTTTTTCTCCCTTTTTAAATTTTTAAAAATTTGAAACTTTCTTAAAATTAGAGTATAGTTGGTTTACAGTGTTGTGTCAATTTCTGATGTGCAACATAGTGACCCAGTAGTTTTCCTCACATTATCTTCCATTATGGTTTATCCCAAGAGTCTGGATACAGTTCCCTGTGCTCTACAGCAGGACCTCATTGCTTAAGCATTCTAAATGTAATCGTTCTCATCTACCAACCCCAAACTCCTTCTCCATCCCACTTGCTCCCCTCTCCCCCTTGGCAACCACAAGTCTGATCTTTATATTTTGATCAAAAAGATTATTGAAATATCCTTGGACAAATAGACCTTGCTGAAAGTAGCTTCCAGATATCTCCACACTGCTAACTTGGATAGGAAATGCAGGAAAGAATGGGGTGTTGTGAGGCAATTGAAGAGAGAGACACATAGGCAATTTCTGGGTAAATATCAGTTGGGAGAGGATTGGAAATTTACTGTTTAATTGTGATTAACTAGTTGAGTGCTTGTTTTAATAAGTAGTTGCTTCAATTAGAGAAGAATTGGTGGATAATTTTTTGAATTTCCAAGGCCTCATTTAGTGGGTAGATTATATCTGTTATAAAATGCGTTTGTATGTAAGACTGATTTCTTCAGTTGCTTTTTCGTAAAGAATTCTAGAGTTGACACTTTGAATAAAGTTCCATATTATGCAAAGCAATCTTTAAAAAATATATAAAACAAACTCTTTTGATGAATTCACAGAGTTATCGTGTGGTTTCTCTATTTACAATCATTAGAATTTATGCTGTTCTCAGAAATTATACCTTCTTACATGACTTATTTTTTAATGCTAAAGGTGTTATCTAATTACCCTATAATTAAATGTAATTTATCAAATAGAAATTGAGACAAAACCGGTAATCAGAGACTCTTCCTCCATTCACAGATATGCAGTGAAGGTGTATCATGTAATTAGTTTACCAATGTTTACTCTGGAACAAGTAGAATAAAATTGTCATCATTTTTCCTTTCATCATCTGACAGCACACTTGGAGTTCATTTGCATAGCTATACAATGGAAGTCATTATCCTTATCACAGATCTACTATTGTATAACCAACGATGAAAAACGTGAAGTTTTTAAAGAGGGAAGAGAGAAGAAGATAGATTTCTTGTTGAAATAGAGCTCAGAATTTCTTTTCCTTTGTGGGGGGAGCAAGTAATGTTAACACAGAGATCTTGTGACCTTGAGTTTGGTTAAATCTCCAAGTTACTCTCACTCAACAAGGCGAGGTAGACTACCATGGGATGTGACTTACAAAGGTGATGGCTTGAAATCCGTGCTGGGACTTGTTTTCTCCCCATTGGAAGCAATAAGCGGATTAAAGTGGAGAAACATGTTGCTATAAATGTTGGTAATTCATTCCTTTTAATGGCTGAGTAACATTCCATTGTGTGTATGTACCATATCTTCCCTATCGACTCTTCTGTCATGGATGGACTTAGAAATTATCATGCAAAGTGAAACCAGTCAGACAATTAGACAGCAACACCCAATGCTACCGCTTACATGTGGAAACTAAAAAGACACAATGAACCTTTTTACAGAACAGATAATGACTCACAGACTTTGGAAAACCTTGGTTTTTCAAATAAGACAATCTGGGGGGTGGGGGGATGCACTGGGGGTTTGGGATACAAAATCTATAAAATTGACTTGTGATGATTTATGTATACCTATAATTGAAATAAAATCCGTTAAGAAAAAAAATAAAAAAAATAAAAATAAAGTGGAGAAACAAGGCAGTGGGAGGTAGTTTTTCTCTGAGTTGGTGTGCTCTGTCTTTTTTCCTTTCCCAAGATAAAGAAGAGAGAGAGAGAGAGAGTGTGTGTGTGTGTGTGTGTGTGTGTGTGTGTGAGATGGTGGGGGTGTGGGTGTGGTGGTGGGTTGTTATCTTCTCATTCTATTAATTCTCATTTTCATTCTTCCAATCTATCAAGAAGCACTGCGTGAAAATCTTACAGAGACCCAGATATGTGTAGCTGTGGCTTGGAGAACACAGAAGCTGAGGCTGGAGCTGCCTGCCAAGCAACTAAATAAAAAGAAGAATATATCAGGGAGGCAAATACACTCACATCAATTACATTTGGAGATGTTTATGTCCAACCACACTCTTTCAACTAGGTGGGTACATTCATCTGTACCACACATTTAACACAGGAGAATTTGTTTTCCTATTAGCAACTATGTAACTGGTGTGAATTCATGCTACAGAAGCATGGGTTCCCCACCTCTCCATCTCCCACCTCAGTTCCTTCTAAACTCTTGAATTCTGCAGTAATGGTCTCTCTTAATCTGTTTATGTAGTCCTTGAGAGCAGGGGCATTGGGATCAACACACCTGGAATAGAGTTTTTCTATTTTATATATACTTTTTATTATAGTTGATTTACAATGTTCTGTCAGTTTCTGCTGTACAGCAAAGTGACCTAGTTACATATATATATATATATATATATATATATATATATATATATATATATATATGCATTCTTTTTCTCACATTATCCTCCATCATGTTTCATCACAAGGGAGTAGATATAGTTCCCTTTGCTATACAGCAGGATCACATTGATTATCCACTCCAAATGCAATAGCTGGCATCTACTATGGAAGAGTTCCCGGTAGATATCTGCATTCAGTAGCTGAATGATACAGAAGAGGAAGTCTCATATCCACTGCTGTCCATCTGAGCAAATGACAGAAGAGGCTTCTGCATAAAGTCAGGGAAATATTCCTCTTCATGAGCTGAGTTGGAAGAAATAGCTCTATGTAGTTACCAAGCGTTATCAATGAAATGATTCATGAAATGACCAACTGCATCCGGAACCATTATGGGTCCTGGGTATTTAAATGGTGTCCCTTAGAAAAAGTCTTCCTCCAGAATCTTTGACTGCACATTTTTCAATCAACCTTTACATTCTGGAATGCCTTTTAGGAATGGAATTTTGGGAGTCCAAATCCTGGTAACCTTTTAATTTCCCCCTCTTAAGCCTGACCTGTCCTAGTCAAAGCTCAATCTCTCTCTCTCTCTCTCTCCCTCTCTCTCTCTCTCTCTCTTTTGTTCTCCATAATAGAATTTAGTGAGGCATTGAGAAGGACCAGATATATGCAACAAGAAATACGCATATGCTTCCCTTCCTGGAAGATAAAGAGAGCTAGCTCAAGAGGCCATGGCTCTTATAACTGTAACTGTCTTACAGTTTAAAAGGAAAAGGAGATACTTTCACATAGTACCTTTCTCTGATCACATCCTTCACTCATTGCAAAAAAGAAGGAAGTGAGTGAGGGAGAGAAGATGAGAGAGAAGAAGGAAGGTAGAGGAACTGTTTTATTGCTTATCATGTATATGCACATATATTCATTTATAAATGGCCAGACAGCTCTCAGCCACGGTGTGCTAGATTTTGTGTTAAGTGCTCTCTTTATCCCTAGTTAATCTCCCCCGTGAACCTAAGAGACTGGCACCATGATCGCTGGTACATACGAGGAAACTGTGGTTCAAAGGAGTTAAATATCTTGTTTAAGTTTGCATAGCTATGTAAGGAGTGGAAATAGACATTGTCTCCCTCTTTGCACTGTACCATGACCTCTCTGATGAATCAAGTTCAGTTAATTTGTATTCCCTGAGTAGAGAGGTCCAAAAAAAGGCATTCCTCTGGAAAAGGGGATGTAATGATTTTTCGTGAGTTACTTGTGGCTTTTCCTGAAATGATTTTTTTCAAATGAAAAGAGGAAGGTATATTAAAAAAAAAACCTGGAAAGAGAAATATAAATTTGGTTCACTTCATCTTCCAGCCTAGAGGTTACATTGGTATATGCATTTAATATTTAAACATGTAGAACACAGTATTACCAGATATAGAAGAACAAATATTCTCACATTTAAAAGGAAAAATAAATAACTGACTTCTATCACTAATCTTCTCTGTTTTATGGTGTTAGGGAGACCTTTCATCTAATGTCAAATAAAAACAATTGGCCTAATGAAGAGTCTCTTGAGTCTTTAACTCCCATTCAGTTTTTGTTTTGTACCCCTACTCCCTGCAAAATACTATGCCTAAAGTTTCTATGTACTAAAATGTTTCCAAATTTCTTAGATCATGAATTTTAAGTTAGTTCTTGCAACTTTATCATTCAACATGTGGTGTAAATTTTGAGCAGAAATTTTGGGTGCAAAGATGCATTTAAATGGCATTTAAAATCCAAACAAGTCATATATCTTTGCTCTGGTACTATGCTCAGGACATGAACATTACCATATCTTATCTACAGCTATCAGATTTTATTTTCCCCCAGAAGGCACATGAACTAATGGATTCATATCTGTGCTTTTTTTTTATTTCTCATCTTCATTAAAATTTACTATGAGTAATTTTATTGTTTATCATAAATAAGAAACATCAAAGAAAAAAAAGTGTTTTTATTGATACCAGTGTGCTTGTATTATGTCTAGTGAAAACCATTTATCTTGATTTATATTTTTTTGCTATTAAAAATAACTAAACAATTTCCTATACTTTGCACTTAATTTTAAGGTTATCTTTTCCCATATTTTGCTGCTCAGAGCAGTACAGGGACGGGCGATGATCGGGTATGATTAAGAGTAACAGAATTCTGGGTTAGCACAGCCAATATTACATGAAAAATCCATTGAGGAATCATATTTTCCAGTGAATGTTTTCTTTTTTTTTTTGAAATACAGAGATACTGCTATGGAGAGAAGGTAATGTCCACAAAGTTGCTTGACACCCGTGTTTCTCTTAGAATCCTTTTTCTTTACATATTTAGTTTAATATGTTTATATCAAATTGTCCTTTCTTTGTCAATACTCAAGTTTTGGTGTTAGCACCTTTTCCCAGAAAAAGGAGAAGGAGATTGCTGTTGCTTTTATTTCCCTTAGGATTTAGAAATACCATATCCCAGAAACTCAAATATTATGGATCAAGTCAGCCTGGTCTGAGTAAGGATGCCTGTGAGGCAGTTGGCTGGAAGTAAATGAATGGATGCTTATTTCCTTCTCTCTTTCTTGACCACAGAGTGTAGAAGCAGGGTCTTCTGCTTTTTTTCTTGGTGTCTAGGACAACTTGCCCAGCTACCACTCACAAACTGAGCCCTCCGGCAGATGAAGCGGAGAAAACTAGCCAGTGAAAGGAAGGTCACATTGTGAGTCATTTCTTTTGCCTTTGTTTATTATCCCATTGGCTCTAAGAGCACACACTACACTGTTTTTACAAAACCCCAAAGTAGCCTAACTGGTTGGAACTGAGGCCACTGGACACTTGTCTTACTCCGCGTGGATTCCTGTCTTCCCCGTGGGAGCCAAGCTTAAAACAAGCCAGTGCTGATCATCTTATCATCTAAGGCTGTCTAGACAAGGTAAAAAATGTTCTCATAAGCAGTTTTGCAGACAGAGAAAATATAGGTTTGAGGAAATTGCTGGCTCAACCCTTTTGTGATATGATTACAAAATGAGAACTCTGATTTTATGTCTTATGCAAGTAAAATGAGGAGGTGAAAGCCATTTTATGGAATCTGTTCCCTGGAGCAGGAGCCTTGCCCTTCATGACAAAAATGAGTGTAGGGATTAAGTCTACACACACAGTCAACTGTGGCTTTTGTGTCCAGGCTCACTCTTCAAGTCAATGTCATCTGTTGTTTTCTTTTTTTAATTTTTGTTGTTGTCATCTTTCTTGGACGGCCTCCTGCATTGAGCTCTTTTTATGTTTGTCCTTACAAACTGTTTTTTGAGTAATTGGGAAAATCTTTTGTCTCAATTTCTATCTGCTCCACATCAAAACTGTCTTCTTTCGCTTTTTTATTTCTGTTCTGTTCCTTCTATATACTAGTAGTTTTTGATGTAGGTCCTGCACTGGATCCTTGTGGATTATTACTCATTTTGAAAAGACCTCAAATTTGTCCAGATCAAAAATTTGTAGCAGGTGTGCTTTGTGCACGTTGGTGCATGCACACTCACACATGTGTGTGTTTGATTGAGGCTAAGGGGACTCTGTTCCTGGTTCACGTATGTAGATTAAGAGATTATTTCCTGCGCTTCAGCTGACTAAGATGGGTGGGCCATAAACCTCTCTTATCCTCACTCCTCCACTGCAGCTTGCTTGGTTGTCAGAACAGAGAGCCTGTGCAATGTCTCATTTAGGTCATTTTCTTTCTTCTCCTCCTCCTCCTTCTTCTTCTTCTTCTTTTTTTTTTTTTTTGCTTCTTAGGGCTGCACGCTCAGCATAAGAAAGTTTCCAGGCTGGGGCTGAATCAGCTGCAGCTGCCATCTTACGCCACAGCCACAGCAACACGGGATCCAAGCTGCATCTGGGACCTACACTATAGTTCACGGCAACACCGGATCCTTAACCCACTGGGCTAGGCCAGGGATCAAACCTGCATCCTGAGCCATAATGGAAACTCCCTCAGGTCATTTTCTGATCCTAGCCTAGCCACCTGGAATCCATTGGCTAATTTTGTTTGCTAATCTTGTTATTACAAATTTATTGTGTTTAAGTATTATTAGGATAATAGTGTTTTAAATGGACTGGTTATTGAATGTCATTGGAATTAGGATGCTGTCGTTAGAATGCTGAGGTTGTAATTCTGCGCAGGGCCTCGGTGGCAAAAATCAGACCCCTCTAATACTCAGAAATAGTATTTTCCTGTATTAAACTATAACAAAATTCTATACTTTTGGAGATGAAGAATACCACTGATTCTTTTTTAAAGATAGCTCATATGTTCTTAATATAAAAGTTTTCTAAGCGTCCCCATGGTAACTCAGTAGTTTAAAAACCTGGGATAGTGTCCTTGAGGATGCAGGTTGGATTCCTGGCGTCACTCAGTGGCTTAATGATCTGGTGTTGCCGCAAGCTGCAGCATAGCTCAGGAGATGTGGCTTAGATCTCACGTTGCTATGGCTGTGGTGTAGACCGGCCTGCTGGAGCTCCAATTCAACCCCTAGCCCAGGTACTTCAATATGCCACAGAATATCACTTATATATGGAATCTAAAATATGGCACAAATGAACCTATCCACAAAACAGAAATAGACTCATGGACATAGAGAACAGACTTGTAGTTGCCAACGGGGGAGAAGTGGAATGGACCTAGAGTGTGGGGTTGGTAGATACAAATGTTATATTTGAAATGGATAAGCAATGCGGTCCTGCTGTACAGCACAGGGAACTATATCCAATATCTTGGCATAGACCATGATGGAGGACGAAATGAGAAACAGAATGTATATACACATGTATGAGTGGGTTACTATGCTGTACAGCAGAAATTCGCACCACGTTGTAAATCAGTTGTATTCTAATAAAAATAAAATACGATTAAAAAGAAAACAGTTTTTTTTTTCCAGCCAACAAATAGCAGAAAGTGAATGGCTTATGCTGTCATAAATACAAATGTTTTTCTCATATCGTATGTAGAGATGATAACCAATCAACTAGATCAGAAGTATTTGTGAGAAAATAAAAATCACTAGTCTCTTCTCCCCTAATCCCTGACCCACCGCCCAGGGGAACATTTCAGAAGTGTGGTTCTATTACTGCTCTTTTAAACTAGATGATATGATGACACCTCTAGTTTTTGCTTTACCAGTTTAATAGTTTAATAAAATATCTGTTGACAGTTTATGCACAATATCATTTTTATCATATCTGTTATTTTCTGACATTATTCTGAGAGTACAAACGCAGAAGTCAGGACAAAAACTAGATTGCAGTGTGGCTGAGAGGAGAATGTGTGTGAAGGAGTAAGACAATGAATGTGGGCAATTTTGGGGAGTTATTGCTTAAAAAGGGGCTAAAAATTTGGATCTGAAGTCAGAGAGGTATGCGTGGTAAGAAAGCCTTTTTGTTTTTGTTTCATTTTGGAAGAACTGAAAAGATGGCACCATAATTGTGCAGAAGAGAGGCCTGGAAACACAGAGTAACGTCCGCATGGAACAGAAGAGAGGCTTGAGTGGAGTAACTGAGGGGCTGGCCTAGGCTGCGAAGCAGCTCATCAATCCAAAATATCAGAAGAAAAATAAAGGCTTCTGAAGACAGTTCACTTGCATCCTTTCTGTTCCTCCTCGTTATCTTTACAATTTTTTTTTCTATTGGTTGTCCTTGTAACTTTATTTTTTTATTATTTTATTATTATTATTATTGTCTTGTCTTTTCGCCTCATCTAGAGCTGCACCCGCAGCATGTGGAGGTTCCCAGGCTAAGGGTCTAACAGGAGCTGTAGCCGCCGGCCTTCGCCACAGCAACACGGGATCTGAGCCGCGTCTGTGACCTACACCACAGCTCTGGACAACGCTGGATCGTTAACCCACTGAGCAAGGCCAGGAATCGAACCTGCAACCTCACGGTTCCTAGTCGGATTCATTAACCACTGTGCCATGACGGCAACTCCTGTCCTTGTAACTTTAAATGATACATTTATTATTCCAACTATTTCCTCCACCTTATTTTTGCCTTCTTTACTTCCCACTTTACTTTCATGTTATCAAGCTGTTAATTTAAATATTTTTTTCTGAAGCCAGAACAAAATATTACTAAGTCTTCTCTGCTTTGGACACAAAGTTGAATATTCAAAAGTTAAGTTAAAAATTTAAAACAGTATACATAGCATACGTTAACATAACTAATATTGTCTCCTTGCTCCCATTTGGATATGTAATTGTTTTCAGGAAAAAAAAAATAAAGCACCATTCAGGTGTTTTCCTTTATGGCTGCTGAGTTCTCTCCACTAGCTATAGTTATCCTTTCTGCTTTCTTTCCTATTTTGTTGTAGTATAGCCTCAAAATTTTCATGTAACCGGTACATTATATCAAGATGTCTAAAAATACCTTGTTTTCATATCTGCTTGGTAGTTTAATAATGTTTGAAATTCTAATTAAAAATATTTTTCCCTTGAGAAAATTGAAGGCCGTATTGCATGACCTTTGAGTCATGCAGTTTTTGTCATTTTAGGGCCAAATTTGTAGTAGATGAAATATCTGATAATAAGAGAAAAACTAAAGCATATCAAGTGTTGCATTGGTATCAGAAACTAGTCTTAGCACTGTATCTCTGTGTCTATACCTCTATTTTCCTCCATACATGTATATTTAATGTGTATATTCATCTTTCTAGCATCCCTATATGATAACATCATTACACGTATTCTACAGATAAAAAATTGGGCACTGACAAGTTAAGTAACATTCTCAAGACCACAAATCTTGCAAGTAACCACACTGGGTTTCAAAGAATGTTTAATTTAAAAGAACAAAACAAACAAAACAAAACAATCTCTGTGGTCTGCGTTCTCTGATGCCAATTTGTCTACTTTTTCTGTTAAGTAGCTTTTACTCCTCCCTCCTCTTGGAAGACTTTAGTATCTTCTCTTTATAACTGACATGCTGAAATTTTGCAGTGTTTTATCCAGTTGTGTTTTTTTTGCTGAACACTGGAAAGGCCATTTCAATCTAAATGCTAATGGCCTCTTCAGATATGTGGTATTCTTTCTTCTGCTTTATCATCATCATCGTCATCATCATTCCCCATTTTTTTCTTCATTTTCTATTGCTACGTAGTTTGTTACAAACTCATATCTGTTCATTATTTCAAAGTTCTTTAGGTCAGAAGTTCAGGTGGGTTTGTCTGACCTTTTTTACTAGGGTCTCACAAAGCTGACATCAGGATGTCAGTAGGGCTGTGTTCCTTTCTGGAGGTTCAAAGGGAGAATCCATTTTCTTTCTCATTCGGGTCATTGGCAGAAATCAGCCCCCTGAGACCACAGGACTGAGGTCCCTCAACTTGCTGACTGCCGTCCAGGGACAAGTATCATGTCCTATAAGCTGTTTGCATTCCTTGGCACGTGGCCCCACTCCATCTTATAAACCAGAAATGATATATCGAATTCCCTTCATGCTCCCAATCTCTGACTCCCTTTCCTGTTTTCAGAAGAGAAAATTCTTGTGCTTTTAAAAGGCTCACAAGGTTAGACTGAGTCCACCTAGATAATACCTCTCTTGATGATTAACTTGGAAGTGACTGACAAACATACTTACGTCTGAAAAAATCCCTTTGGCTTGTAATATCGTTACAGGCTCAACGTCTCTCGTATCTCATTATATTTATAATTTTAGGGCCAAATTTTAAAATTATTTCTACAACACCCACTCCGCCTTAATTTTCTCTGATTCCTTTCACTGACACATGTTGAATTTCCTAGGCTGGTCCTCTGTGGTTATATTTTTTCCCATATTTTCCATGTTTCTGTCTTTTTCTTTTATGTTTTAGGAGATTCTTTTTATTTTCTATTTCACTCTCTTTTGGAGAAATTCTATTTTTCTTCTAAGAGATTTTTCTTCCGTCTTTTTTTTTTTTGAGCCTCTCTGTGACCTACACCACAGCTCAAGGCAACACTGTATCCTTAACCCACTGAGCAAGGCCAGAGATCAAACCTGTGTCCTTACAGATGCTAATCAGATTTGTTTCCCCTGAGCCACGTCAGGAACTCCTTTATCTTTTAAGGAATGCCATTCTATTATTGCTTTATTGGTTTATGATGTAATACAATTTTGACCTCACTAGTTACATAAAGTTTTTAAAAAGTTATTTTCTGTGTTCTGAATTATCTCTGTCTTCTCTGGTGATCAATTTTACTACACTTAAAATTTTAACTTCTATGTATCTAATATTTTATATGATAATTCTCAGTTATCTCTTCATATTTAAGATAGTATTATTGGGAGGGTGTGGTGGGTTTCCTGTAACTGTTTAAGTAGGTCTATTTTCCTAGGTGGCTGAGGATTTTAGCTTGGAGCAAAGCATGGTGCCAGATGGCCCGTGTTTACTGACAGAGTTTGAAAGCTGTCTGGTAAACTGTGGACCTCACAAATACGAGAACAAAAATTTTTTGAAGTTGTTTACTTTAGAGTTATACTTTGGCTTTCTCGAAATTGAGACTTTCCTTTTTTTGGAATACAGTATCTAATATCATGCCCAGGGGAAAGTCTGTCTGTCTATGCAGATGTTCTAGAAGAGAAATTACGTTGCTCACTGGTAAATTTATTTTAGGTAAGTATTTTTAATGAATCTTCTTTTTTTTTTTTAAGTATGATTTCTCACTTTGGTTCTTAGTTGCACCAGTAGACTTTGAGACCAAATCCTCCCCAGGTCACTTTCAAGTGAATATTTTCACACCTATTCAGCAGTATTTTTACGGCATTTTCTGGCTTGTAGTTTTTTTTTTCCTCCTGTCTTTCATCTGTCAGTCTGCTCACATATCCCTTAATCTTTGAAAAGTTTGTTCGAATATCTTTTATTCTTTGATGTACCTCTCATTATTTTTTCTGGTGTGAGGTTATTTATTTTGTGCTTCAAAATCTTTGAGTAGTTGTAAGCATGGATAAAATGCAAACATATGTATCCAGCCTGCCATTTTAAATTGGAAGTGAAAAGTATGAATGTTTTTTAACAGATAGATGGAGTTAAGCAATTTTTGAGTTTGCTAATTTCAGTCCAAACCAGCAGTACTACTTACTAGCTTTACTCCCTTCAACTGAATAGTTAACCGTAGTTACGTCAAGAGTACATGGTAAAACTATTATTGGAGATAACATATATTGATATTTAGTATAGAGTATATCCCATGTTAGAACTTAATAAACAGTAATTACTATTTTTTAAGAGGTAGCAATAGCAAAGCACAAACAGTAACCAAAAATTATTGGTTGTTTTGCTTATATTGCAACTATTAATATTCAATGTCATGGGCAATGAGAATACAAAGATACACTGGTAAAAATTTATTTTTATATGAATATAATTAAAAAATAGTTTCATGTAACATGTATGTAGTATTTTTACGTTATAATGGGGATAAAATTATCCTTTGAGGAAATACTTCCAGTTTTTATAATGCCTAATAAATGTTTTATTAACAAATTGTTTTATTGAGATATTCTGAAGTTCTGATTCTTTTCTATGCATAAATAGACATATTTCTTATTTATATGGTTATTTTAAAAGACACTGATGAATACACTATTTACCTGAAGCATAAAAGTGGTTTTCAGTCTACATAATTGTCAGTCAGCACATATAAAATATATTCTAATATATATTATGGTATGTATTATAATATTTAACATATATAGCACATACTATATCATTGTAATATATGTATAATTATCTAATATATGTATATCCTATGTATATCCTAGGCAAAGGGCCTTGCCAGTCACTATATCTCTACTCACTTATTCAGCCAAAAATTAATTCTAGTCATTAGAATGCTGGATGATTATTAGCTTTGAGACTGAAAGAATCTTGCTTCACTTTGAAGTTTTAATTATTTATCATTACGTGGTTGGGACAACTCTGAGACTTCATGCATTAAATAAAAACTATGCTGATTAGGGAAAAAGATGTGTGAACAGTTGCCAATTTATTGTTTGCTTTTCATTTTCTCTATTCAAAACATACTAGACTATTATCTCAATTTATGGGAACTATGATTTTATTATGACATATTATCATATCTATGGTATCACTGAAAGCACTTTGTGTTTAAATTTACAACTGACTCTAAGAACTTTTAGTTTTCATCTGGAAAATATGGACATTTGTGCATAATTTATCAATCTCCACAAATAAAATATTATAGGAATTGATTTATACTTGATTTAACATTTGTCACATTTGACAATATTCTCTTTACAATTTTTTTAACTCCCAATTTTGGTTCTTTCCCTACTTTTTAATTAATTTTCTATATTGCTGGATATTCTTATGATCTCTGATTCTCCTCTTTTTTTTTCTTTTTTTTTTTAACAGCGTATCTGTGGCATATGGAAGTTCACCGGCTAGGGGGCAAATTCCAGCTGCAACTGAGCCCTTTGCCACAGCTGTGGCAACACCTGATCTGAGCTACATCTGTGACCTACACTGCAGTTTGCAGCAACAGGAACTCCTCTGATTCTCTTCTTAATCTATACCATCTTTTAGGGGAAAGCATTCACAATAATAACTCAGATACAAACACTACACAACACACATAACTACTTATACCTCTATATTCTGCTTAGATCTCTTTTCTAAATTGAAAATCTCTTTATTTGTATCTCTATTACTATCTCAACTCTATTTATCTAAATATCCATTCATCTATATCTATATATCATCTATCTATCTATCATCTATCTATCTACCTACCTACCTACCTATCTACCTATCATCTATCTATTTCTCTAACTTACCTATTTACCTCTATTCCTAGCTGTTTTACTGTTATGTCCACATGAAAATCCCAAGGGGTATCTAAAACTTGCCATGTTATAAACCAAGCTTATTTATAGCTTTCTCTATGCAAATCACTCTCTGGTTTATGTTCTACAACTTGCACATTACATCCAAAAATGATTCCTAAATCTACTACTGCTGTTGGTTAATAGCAATATCAACAAATTAGTCAACTAGTAAATTGATGGCCTTCTCAATTTCCAATCATTTTTTCCTTTTAACTTTTCCTATTAAAATTCTTCAAAGTATCCTAACTTGCTTTCTTCAACTTTAGTTTATCACCAAGTCATATTGAATTTGTATTGAAACTATTTATCGCATGCCTTCTTATTGTTTCATTCTGAACTCCTCTTTCCAAGCCTTTATTACCTTTTCATTCTTCATTATTTTCTTTTTATCTGTTTTAGAAAAATCATTACAGAGAGCCAATCATAATTGAGGTTACAGAGAGCCTGTCACTGTGCCAGGTGACTGACGTTGGAGAGTAGTCAGGGAAATCCTCTCACATGGTGTCATGTAAGCCAGCGATGACAGGAAGGTGAGGAGGAGCTAAACTATTCTCACAGCTTCTGTCTCCTCAAATGTTACTTCCCAACATCCATCCTCCACAGTGACTTCAAATCAGGTCCTAAAACACCAATGTTGCTAAAGTGCTAAAATGTATCATAAGACTCCAATTATCTATGGTGTGAAATCCAGCTTCCTTCGAGGCATAGCCCTTTGCTTTTTTTGCCAGCATAGAGTCTTTTCTACTCTTTCCTATGCCAGAAGAGCAAAGTATTTGTATTTTCCAACAAAATCTGAACAAAACCACACAAAATTAAAAAAAGTATGTTATTTACTGCTATCTTTGCCTCTCCTTTTTTTTTTCCTCTTCCTAACTCACCCTTCTAGACTCATCTCAAGTATAACCTCCTCAATGAAGTTTTCCTGAGCGAATTAGGTTCTTTTCCAAGCTTCTACATTCTATCTGCCTCTAGAAAACACCTCTATTATGGCACCTGTGAAATTAAAATTCAATCATCTTTTACATGTTTGTTTATTCAACTAGATTGAGCTTATTCAAGTCAGGGGCTGAGATATTCACAGCTGCTATGTCAGGCACCTAGCTCAGTGCCCAGCATATTAGGTATTTAATACAAGTTTGATGAATGGATAGAAGGATGGTTGGGGAGACGAATGAAAATAATTTGCTTCTTTCTAAAAATAATTGCTCTGACTATACCATTAGTCTTGTTCTCATTTCAGTGCCAACTGTTTAGAGAGATTTCAATGACATGACTTTTCTGACCCTGGAAATAAATTTCTCTATTTTACAACTCCAACACAAAGAGCCAAAAAGAAAAACTTCTCAAATTGTACATTAGATTCTTTTACATTTTTAACTTTTGAGGCATGGAGGGATAGCTTAATGGAAATTCAAAGTGGATTTGAAGGACATCTCAGTAGTTACTTGTAAATAAGAACATTCTGTTTAACTTCTTCCAGTACACTAAGGAAAAACACTCAACAATAGCACTGGGGAAAAATAGATCCTGCATTTTAAGTCACAACAAAGAAAACTAATAAACAGCAAGCCCCAGAGACCTGTCAGCTATAAGGAAGATACAGCATTCATTTTATAAACAATTCACTAGAGTGTCAACAGTCAGTCTGACAGACTGAGAAAGCAACAACATCTTAAAAGATATATCTATTTTGCTGAATAAATCTTGAGCAAAATATTGTATAAGTTGAATTTTTCAGGAGTTAGGGCCAGGCAAATATGAGAAGGCCATATTTCCAACATAAATAAATACTATTTTTGTTGAGACACATTCCCTTTGAAGTATTCTAGCATCACTAATATTAAATCCTTCTCTATCATATTTGAATAGATGTTACGAAAGACTATAATGATAAAAAGAATCAGGTATGGTGATAGAGATGTTAAGATACATGTAATTATCTTGATATTAGCAACGTGATTCTGGAGGTAACAAAAAGAAGTCATGACAATGTAAACAGATTAGAATTATTGACAAGTAGATCAACCCTTGGGATTACGCATGCAACTTATGAAGAATGTTTTGAATTTATTAAAGAGATGATCAGATTAAAAATTTAATGTGATGGGATTCTTGTCCTAGTTTGGGTTATCCCAAAAGCAAGTCCTTAAATTTTGATTTAGGCACAGATAGTTTATTTGGCAGGTGATTTCAGAATGCTACAGTGAAGCAATGGAAGGTGAGGAGGAGCTAAACTATTCTCACAGCTTCTTTTTTGCCAGCATAGATTCTTTTCTACTCTTTCCTATGTCAGAAGAGCAAAGTATTTGTATTTTCCAACAAAATCTGAACAAAACCACACAAAAGCCAACTAAAGGTGGAATCTTAAGCTAGTTATTAATTTAAGCATCTGCATCATTTAAATTTAACATAATTAGGAGTAAAATGCCTTGGGAGATTGAGGGAAGCTTATAGCATGTGCAAAAACTGTCTACTATAGTTTTAGCTTCAGGTAGAGCTGGCTCTAGGGGGCGCCGCATGGGCCACAAACAATGTTGAATGTACATGTGCATTTACATGTAATGTATAATGTCTTCAGCAAACATCACAGACATAGAGAACAGACTTGTGGTTGCCAAGGGGGACGAGGGTGGGAGTAGGATGGACAGGGAGTTTGGGGTTGGTAGATGCGAACCATTACCTTTAGAATGGATAAGCAATGAGGGAACTATACCCAATCTCTGGGGATAGAACATCATGGAAGATAGTATGAAAAAAAGAACATACATATATGTCACTGCTGTACAGCAGAAATGGGCACAATATTGTAAATTGAGTATTTTTTCATAAAATAGAAAAAATAATAAAATAATTTCTCCAGCAACTATTTTAAATATAAAGATGTCTACTTTTTGTAATTTTAGTGCTCTAAGAGATACAAAATGACCCAGAGAAAATAACCTGGTATTAAGAAAATTTGCAAAATTTGAGAAAGTTTTGGAAAAGTCATAATGTGCTAGTCACGCTATGTATGTAGGAAGGACATTCTATCATGTATTTGTCATTGCTGGTACTAACAGGCTAGGGAGAATTCTGCTTTATGTAATTATGAGGACATCACTCCAATGAAGAGCTTTTCCAGTCATTCTTTAAGACTCTTCTCTTTTGAGAGGATCATGCTGATAGAATGGAAGAAAACTTCTGAGAGCTGAGAGAGTATCTTTGCCACCTTATCCTTCCCTAATTAGAAGAACAGTCCTGCTCTTGAGTATTGGGACAGAACTGATTTTTCTTTTCCCTAAGTTATGTCTTAAATCCTCCACAAATTATATGGCTAAACTTGTAACTTACAATAACTGTAAGATTTTTCAACAAATATCTGTTTTTTGAGTCTTGATCCAAATGTATGTGAACAGAAGGTTCACAGACACATGTTCCAGATACTGTTCTAAGGAAATGATTTATATTCATGTGTTTAACCTTAATTAAAACATTGCAAGGTAAGAATTATTCTTTTCTTTATTGTATGGATAGTGAAACCAGGGCTCAGTGAGGTTAAATAGCCCCGTGGAGATCATGGAGACGGTAAATATATGAATGAGGTTTCAGATCCAGGCAGCCTGACCCTGGAGTCTGTGCTGGTAACAAACAAGAAAGTGGCAGTATCTGGATTTAAATCAGAATGAGATTTAAACCTGGACATGTCTGATTCCAAAATTCATGTTTTAATGGCTATTCCTCATTAGGTTGCTTAGAAATCACCACTTCAATTTTCCTTTGTTTGTCCAACAGTCTTATTTTCTGAAGTGCAAATAGGGTCACGTCTTACTTCATCATTTGTCTACTTGAAGCCCTTCAGTGGCTGCTGCCCATGACTTAAAGAATCAAGCCCAAGCTCCACATGAAGTAGTTCCTTTCTACTTGCTGGCATTACATTCTACCTATCTTTAAATGCCACATTCTAGACATATTGATTTTCTTGCAATTACTTGTTTCATACTGTCTTACCTCCATGATTTATACCCAGTACACTCACTGTTGGGAAGAACTTTCTCTGACTTCATTTGTGCTCACCCCATTTTTCTTCGTAGAATCAAATAAATACAGCCACCTCATGAATGTCACTTTTCATCTGGGTTGGGACATGTTTTAAAGTGAAATGAGACACTATTAAAAAGCTACATTAAGGCAATAAGTGTAAACCTACACTTCCCAGGGCAAATGGGGACTCATGGTCACCCCATTGTTGAAAGCTTTCTTGTCTCATCTCTTTTCATTTGATTTAGGTAGTCCTTTCTATCCCTGTATTTATAAATGTTATGTGCCTTTAATAATCTACTCAGGGACTTCCTTGCTGTCTCAGTGGGTTAAGGATACTGTGTGGTCATTGCTGTGACATTGGTTTGATCCCTGGCCCAGGAATTTCTGCATGTCATAGGAGTGGCCAAATTAATGGTTAAAATTAATTAAAGCTAAAATTAACTCTTTGTGAGAGTCTGTTTCACTAGAATGCAAAATTATCCAGAATAAGTGTCTTATTTTGTTCATCGTTGTACCACTTCCCAAGCTCGAGTCATTGCAGGTACTCTACAAGTATTTGATGAAAGGACTTAACTATGCATTTCAGATAAGCTAGTTACAGCAGGAGAAGACAGGTGTATGGGAACTTGGTTTTGTTGAAAGGAGTAATACTGCTAGGTACTGGTGGGACTGATGTAAAAGGGGTCAAATTAGTGGTAGTTAAACTGGGTTAACTTTCAGAAGGCATAAGGCTCCAGAGTTTGGTTTCTGATGGAGGATTATCTGACTTGAGCTACAATCATATATTTATATCAAAACTGGATTAGTGGGAAGGACTTACTGGTGTTACAGTGAGGAACAAAGGTGAGAAGAAATATGCAGCCTAGAAATGTTGGCAGGGACTGAGCTAGTATCAGGTCTCTTACAGTACATTTAAACATCACAAAACAATAGTAACTTAAAAAAATAATTTCCTTCTCTGTATTCTGATTGCTTTTTTATATGTGTATATGACAAGAATATGTATGAAGGAGTATTTCGATTATATATCTTTACTATTACAGCATATAATGTGTGTGTGTGTATTGATTTCTATTTGACTGTCTATCTTCCTATTAATAAGTCATATGCTTTTTGAGGACTGATATCTGTTTCTTTGTTTTTTCTTATTGTAACTTTAAACAATTGAGATATAACTGACATGTAACATTATATCAGTTGTGGGTATACAGTATAATGATTTAATATTTATATATATTTTGAAAGGATCATCACAATGTCTAGTTAACACCGATCCTTCAACATATACAGTTACAATTTTTTCTTGTGATGAGAACTTATAAAGTATACACTCAGCAATTTTCAAATATACAATATTGTATCATTAACTATAGTCACCATGCTGTACATTATATCTCTCTGACTTATTTATTTTGTAACTGGAATTTCTTACCTTTGGCCATCTTTAACCATTTCATCCACCCTTCATATCCCACCTTTGGCAAATACCCATCTATTCTCTGTATGTATCAGTTCTTTATATATATATATATATATATACATATATATGTATGTATATATATATATATATATGTATGTATTTTTTATACACACACATATGTGTAAATATTGCTTTACAGGGCTGCACTCACGACATATGGAAGTTTCCGGGCTAGAGGTCTAATTAGAGCTGCAGCTGCCAGCCTATACCACAGCCACAGCAACGCCAGATCCCAGTTGCATCTGCAACCTATACCACAGCTCACAGTAACACCAGATCGTTTAACCCACTGAGCCAGGCTAGAGTTTGGACATGCATCCTCACAGATACTAGTCAGGTTCATTTCTGCTCTACCACAACAGGAACTCCCTGTTTTTAATTTTAGATTCCATATATAAGTGAGCTCATAGGTTATTTGTCTTTCTTTGTATAACTTATTTCACTTAGAAAAATACCCTCAAGGTCCATCCATGTTATTGCAAGACTTTCCTTTTATGGCTGAATAATATTCCTTTATATATATGTGCATACATATATATATACATATATATACATAAATTTATCACAGTTTCTGTATTCACTCAGCAGTTGGGGACTATGTCTTATACATACTTTTGTCTCTCTTCATCAGATCCATTCCTTCCTGCACCTGACATATAGTAGTCATTTAACTAATTTTGTTAAATAAATGAAAATTTTTCCCTATTTAACTCAAATCCCCTTTTATGTTTTGTTTCAAGCTGTTGATTTTACCCACAAAATATGATTATGTGTTCAGTTAATAACAATGGAATACAAATTTGTATTCATTTTGCCTAACTGATCAATTTTTATTCTCCATTACTATACTATAGCCTTCACGAGGGCAAAACATATGTCTATTGTGGACAGTTTTATTCCCAATAAATATAGACATTGGCATATATCATTATGAAATGTTGAATGAATGAATAAGTTGGAAAGAACAGAGTTATCTTCAAAGAGGATAGGGTCTTTAGTTGATTGGTTTGGGTTTTCTGTGTTTTTCTGGTGTCTTCTCTAATATTTTTTATCCAGGACGAACATTCTTTGGACAATCCTAGTGGCTGGAAATAGTGGCAGTCCTAGCGTGTGTGACAGTGAAAATGTCCTACTTTCATTGATATCACTCTCATGACTTTGGCTGTCTCCCCAACCCTCCACCCAAATGGTCTCTGTGGACATTTCAAGTTGAGTTAATTAATTCATGTATTTTGCAAGTATTTAAGATTGGTTAGTTATTTCCTTCAGTATCTCATCTTAACTTCCTGGGCTTTACTTTCTCATTCATCCCATCCTTTTTCTTCAATCTCAGGTCAAGAGATTAGTTCCCTTTCTCGCCCCTGCCCCCATCCTGCGCTCTCTGTGAAATGCTCATATTTTGGAAATTATAGCATGTTGATTCCACTGTGAGTGAGAAGGTGGGAAGTGCGATGCAAGCCTTAGGCTTCCATTAAAGCTTGAACTTAAGATTTTAGCAACTTGTTGCTCTGGCTTATCATGCTGATTTATACAATTATTGAATAAAGGAATGAGACTAAAGGAAGGGTAATTGATGAATAAGATCTTTGGCAGCATATATTAAATAACATTCAGGAGCGGAAACTATGCTTTACTGAAGTTTTGTATTTCTAACTTGCTTAGTTTTTAATAGGTAATGCTTTTTAAGAGTCTAGTTTCTCTTCTGAACATTCAAAAAATACAAAACTGATTTAACAATTACATATCTGTTTTCTTTCAAATGCTTATTAGGTCAAATAGTCATCTAAGCTTAAGTTTAACCTAAGATAGGAGTAATTGTCCTCTTTTCTTCCCATTCTTCCCATTATTTCTGAGTCAGTAGGTGCAGAGTTCCACAGCCATAGCACATTTTGAAGAGAGAAAATACCCTAACTCATCTAAGCAAAACATATTTAGTACTCAAATAAGCAGTACCTCTCAAACCAGATTTTATTCTGCGGTGCACAGAATGCAGCATCTTACCTGATCCAATCGTTTATTCAACAAGCATTCCTTGAGTGTATAATATATGTTGGGTACATAGGATTTGGACTGTGGAGGAGGATACAAAGGTGACTGCACGTGCTTGAGGAACTTAGCTGGTAGGGAAGACAGATGCAATATAACTGGTGTTAAAGGAGCAAGGAAAGGGGATAATGCCTTTTCTTTTGTGTAAGATCACAGGTAATGTAATTTTCTCCAGGAATGAAGAGAAGTAAAATTATTTCATTCAGAGGAAGTGCAACAAAAATGTAGTCAAAAAAGATATCATTTGTTTGAGGCTAAGGGGCTGGAAAGTAAAGAAGTGGGGAACAGACTGATTATCAATGATTGAGCGTTTTAAATGCCACTCTGACAGTGACAAACAATGAAAGATGGTCTACAATAAAGAAAGATGGAAGTAGGTTGATACGTAATATTTTGACCAGGACATGATGAGCATCAGAAGTAAAGCTCAAGTGATGACATAGAGAGGAGTGGGAAGTGTAAACTTTGTTTCTTAGGAGAAAAAAGTCTATTTCACATGTGTGTTGAAGGTCACTGGGGATTTCAGGGTGGGTCCACTTTTGTTGGCTTCTGTGTTGCTTGAGCATCCTGGTCTCTTTTCGACCTAACACAGATCAATCTTTTTCTGTGTTGGCATAAGTACTTTTTTAAAAATGCATATCATACAAAATATATAGTCCTGTTACAATATTATCTAAGAATGGTAACATCTAAGGGATTGTGCGATAATTTTACCTATATTGGTGGTAATAGTAAAATACTCACCCTAGAAAAGCTATATTTCTTTCATGTTGCTCACGTATGAAGCAAAAGTCACTAACGTCAATGATGTTTTGTGTCCTTGTATTTGTCACAATACCTGAAAAGTGGAAGTCTATGTTTTTATAAATCTTAATATAAATTCTATTCATATTGCAACACAGTTTCGCTGCTATGGTAGTTTGATTGGGCAAAGTCAACTATACATATGGCTAGTTAAAGTCTGTACTGTGTACAAAAATGCAGTTAATTAGGAGTTAGGATCCAGTTCTTGTCCTGCTTCTGCTAGAAATATTTATAAAATACCGGGGCAAGTTATCTATGTAGCCTAAGTTGTAGGTAACATATTTTAAAATGTAAAAGTACCCTAGAGAAGAAAGAGGTAAAGAGGTAAGATTTAGGTGAAATAACTAAATGAAAAATTTAAATAAAAAGTTCTTGGGATAAAAACCCTGTGTTACATTTTAGAAATTGTCAGGGATTGATTGCCTAGAGCCACCAATTTATCTGAACACTATGAAGAAATGGTTGAAATACATGAAATCTGAAATTATAAGATTCCAGAATATTTTATTCATTGCATAAGTATTGAATTATAGTCAAATATAATAACTAAGATTTAAAGAGCATTTCTTATGGCCTAGGCAATGTGCACATACATTACCTCATGTGTTTCCCCAACAGTTCATAAGAAATCATGACTAGTCAATGAGTTTCAAGAAGACACAGCAACATGCTTCAAGTCATAAATGATGGAGCTGCATATCATCATGCGTCTGTGGATCCATGTAACTACACACACATACATGCACACACACACACAGGTGCACACACATTCTCTGAAGTTTTATAAAACTGAAACAAAGCAGAATATGGTAAAACTGATGAATTTTAAACATCTTAATAATTATTTGAATAAGTATTTTCTGTTGTTGGGCAGCGGTCATATTTATTGATTTTCTTATCTCTAGCAACAATTACATGGCCTGGCATACAGGTGCTCAAATAATATTAGTTGAAGGGAGTTAAATGATCTGAATATTAATAAACAATATTGTACTTGGAATTATTGGCTATGTGTCCAGGGCTCCCAAGTTTACCCAACGTGGTTATCATATGGGACAGAATCAGCTTCTCTGGCCCAGAAGGGGTGAAGGGGGCAGCAAGCAAAGAAAGTAATCTGATCAAGTGCTAAAATATTAGAAGAATTGCGCTTTTTTTCCCTACTAACTACGTTGTGGCTAGACCAAGTACATTTTCATTCTAAGACTTTAACTTTTACTCTTTTCATAAAATGTCACCAATTACCTTTTATTTGTTCATTTTTAGTACAATGAAATTTGAAGTTGAGAGCATAATTAGTTCTATTTGAATAGCCAAGACTTAAGGTAAAAAGAGTCCAAATGGGAAAAGTCTTGGACTCTCAGTAATAATTTACCTCCATAGTCCCTCTTGCTGCTACGGCTACAATGTTCCTCTTTTAAATATTGCACTTAAACTTTTTTAAAAATGTCGCTAAGATATATATCCCCAGGTGATATAAGTTAAAGTGATATTCTTCTTCCTACTACTCATTCTTTGCTGAAAAAGAATAATTCAGGAATTTATTTTATGATAACATCTGTCACAGCTTTTAATACAGCTCTTTCTTAGAACTCTTGTTAGCCAAGGAGTTATATAAGTTCTAAATGTTCATTTGAAATAAAACTGAAAAGTCATATCTGTTTTTACATGTTGATTCCTACTGTTAGTGTCTTTTATTTTCAAGGTTTTCTATTTTTTAAGGATTTGTCTTATTAGATTTCATATTTTTTAGACATTTTCCAGGAAGCTGTTAGAATGATTTTTTTTCTGTTTTTATTCAATGGCTTCCTGCCATCTGTTTTGGTACTAGAAATAGTTCTCTTAATGCTATCAAATTTTGTCCACAGAATTATTCCTATTATCATTATTGGTCAAATAATTGTAAAACAGGGAACCTTACCTTGGTGGCTGGTCAGGTTTTGCCCAGGCATTTCTCTTTAGTCTGTCTTGGAAACAAATATGCACACAGTAAAGTTGCCTTGAAAAAGTATGTGCCATTTATTATATGTTAAATTAAATAGTTCATGTGATTCTGGAGGGAAAGATTGGAACTAACAGATAAGTATAACTTAGAAAGAATAGAACTTATAGTGGAAATGAATTCTATGCAATTGCAACTGTAATAATTTTCTTAATTAAAAATTTGTATTTATTTTTATTTTTTAATTTCTTTGGCCCTGCCTGCATCATGCAGAAGTTCCTGGGCCAGGGAGTGAACCTGTGCCATAGCAGCAATCCAAGCCACAGTAGTGACAACACCGGATCCTTAACCCACTGCATCACCAAGGAACTCTTGTAATACTTTTAAATGATAATCAATTCTACACCTTTAGAAATATGTAGGAAAGTTAATGAGCTCTTACCTAAGATATAATGGATGAAGTTTATAGATATAAAACATAAGAGGAGATGAATTAAATAATTTAGGAATTTTCATGGCTATAAATATGTAAATACACTCATGTTTACATAACTTGTGTGTATACACTCTAAATTGTGTGCACAATTTCTCTAAACTTTGTGCATTTGTGTGTGATAGAAAGGGTTGGGAATACAATGCTTAGTATGGCATTCTAATTAAAAAAATAAACCCCACCTATTTAAGAGATATTGCTATATCTACAGATACAGAGGAAAACCACCATACCAGCACTGGCTCATGGTAAACATTGCTGAGACCAAAATGGTGACTCACCTGCTGGTAAGAATAAACCAAGCAGGCAACAGGTTCATTGTGATTTGTGGGAAGTGATGATATGGCAATCCAAACACGGAGAGGGCAGTGACGGAAAATTCAGTTGTTCAACTAGAACAGATCATGGATTATTTAACTTACAGATGTTTCTTCCAGAGTGGTTTTGGGAAAGCACCGGAAGTTAGTGCATGTCCTTAGAAAACTGGGAGATTAAACATAAATCATATGCTTAGCTAGTGATCATATGGAGAATACCTGGAATGAGCTGGGTTTGTGCTTTACATCTGTTACATGAGAAATGTAATACTGGGCTAATGAAGCAACCTAACGCGCTCCACAAATGAAAAACAGAATTGTGCTGTTCTTGAGAGTATTGCCCCTTGTGTGGCTATGGGTCAAAAGTTAAGAGGTGTGACAGCTTCAGAATATATAAACTTCCTTTTAAAACTGTGTCAATGCTGGTGTTAAAGGCAGAACTCCCGAATTAATAAGGGAAAAAAAATAAGAAACCCTCTTGAAGTACAGAAATGCTTCTGGCCTGATGATATTGCCTTCTATAAGAGCTCAGCCTGCCTGAGTGTTCGTAAGCAATTGTCATTTCACATGCTGGTTTAGTACTAATATATTTTTATATCATAGACTCTAATAATATCCACATTTCCTCATCACTTTTACCATGATAAAATCTGAGGAGCAAAACACGGATAAAATGGATGAATTCCAAGGTTAAATGTTGTTTCTTTCCCTATGAAAGTATTTTTATTGGTCTTTTCCATTACTATCTTCTCCAGTTGACAAGGTTCATACTTTGTGCTAAAATAAAAGAGAGAAAGGTGGACAAACCAAATGAGTGAGCCCAAAATATCTAATTCCAATGTGAAGAATAACAGACTGAACAAGAAACCACTTAACTATTTTAGAAGCAGCAACTAAACAGATTAATATTTTTGATTTAGTTAGAGCTGCAGTACTGTGTAGATTCTGTGTTAGATTCATCCTGGCCAAATTAATGTGAATCTAGACTCTCACATTCACAGGCAATCTTCCTCTTCTGCCCTGAAGGGGCATTGCATTAACTGTTACATAGTTACACACATTAGAAAGTTCTATGATAAGAAATTTGGATTATGGGAAATAGCTAGTCCTATTGTTTTATGACAATATTTATTTTATTTTATTTTTTGGGGGGGGCTATACCTGAAGACATATGGAAGTTCTCAGGCTAAGGGTGGAACTGGAGCTGCAACTGCTGGCCTATGCCACAGACACGGCAATGGGCCAGAACCAAGCCACATCTGCAAACTACACTGCAGCTGCAGCAACACCGGATCATTAACCCACTGAGCGAGGCCAGGGATTGAATCTGTATCCTCATGGATACTAATCTATTTCTCCCCCCCCTTTTTTTTTTTAGGTCTTTTGTCTTTTCAGGGCTGCGCCTGAGACATATGGAGATTCCCAGTCTGGGGGTTGAATAGGAGCTGTTGCCACAGCTGCAGCAACAGTTTCTGAGCCATGTCTACAACCCATACCACAACTTAACCGCAACACCGGATCCTTAACCCAGTGTGCAAGGCCGAGGATCAAACCTGTGTCCTAGTCAGGTTTGTTAACCACTGAGCCATGATGGGAACTCCCTAATCTAGTTCATAACAGCAATGGAAACTCCTGGGGTTCTTTATATTAAGAATGAGGGTGGTTATAGTGTTTTTATCATTGGTTTTGCTCATTTTGTGTGGATAGTAGCAACCATGGTTATTCCTTGGGATGTGTGAATTAGAGCAGAGTAAGTTTCATATTATCCTGAACTGGAAATCTTTTGAAAAGTCTAATCTCTGTCACTCCAGTGACCTTGAAATTCCGTGACCAGCTAGAGAGGGATTTTAGCACTCATGCTATCACTTTCTTAGTCCAGACTCTCATCATCTGTAACCTTGATATACGTAACTTCTTTTCTTGCTAGAAGATTCAAAAGAAATATGGAAAATAAAGGTGAGGGAGAATGCTAGAACATTTTATCAGGATTGACCCAATATATTAAAAAAAGAAAAGAAAAAAATGTCAACCAAGAACTAAAATTCTAGACCAACCAACCTAGTGCTGTTGGGAGGAGGGGATTGAGAGAGATAGCCCATAGACAGGTGAGGCTAAGGTATGGTACTGCATTTTCAAATGTATCCCTAATGGTGTGTATGCATGTATGTGGGTGTGCATTTCATTGCTTTTGACTCCTGTATAACTTTCTACTTTCTACATCTGTGGTCTTTGATGTTTTTCATCTCCCGAGTGATGTTCACTTTAGTTGCTTCAACAATCATTCATCTCAAACAGTGCGGAGATGAGCACCTCGTACCTGCTCCATAATGAATCTGTTTATGTTTTCTCTGACTCATTTACTCAGGCCAGGGGGTTTTGAGTCACTGTGTACACAGCTACATACTTTCTCCTAAATGTTGCATAACACTTAACAGTTTGGCTTCCTCTCAAGGGACAGAGGGATCCTGCTTTCCCATATGTTCACTAATCCCTGGAATTCCCTAATAATACTGTTTTTGCCAATTTAGGGGGAAAAGGAATACCTTTTTCAGTGGTTATCTGTGAGACTGAGTATAGCTTTATATATGTTTACTAAATATGTAATTTGAACTTCCTTTTTCTGTGTGATGGCTATTTATAGCCTTTGCTCATTTTTATATTAGAGATTCTGTTTGTTGTACGTTATCAACAGAACCTTTTATGTTCCTGATTTTAATTACTTGATGGGCTTAGACACTGGAAATGCCATTTCCCATCTGGTGATTTTTTTTTTATTGAACTAAAATGTTAATTTCAATGTAGTCAAAAATCGTGTGATTATTTTGAATGCTTGAAAAAGATTCATTGTTTATATGCAGCTTGTACACATCTATTAATTCATAATTATTGATTTAGTTATCGAAATCCTTTCTATCTCTGCCTATGTTGTGTTCAGTTTTGTCAGGAAGTGATGTGATAAATTTTCTAATTAATAATTGTATCGTTCAAATTCTACTTGTAGTTTGCTGACTTTTATGGCTCTATTACAACGTTTTTGCTTCAGTTTTTTTTTGGGGGGGTGGGGAAGTGGATTACAGATACACAAATCATGGCACATCAGCATCAACAGTCTCTACAACTCGATTTTTGTTTTCTATGTGTTTATATATTTTTTTCTTTTCATTCCTTTTTCCCATTCCTACATCGATCCTTGCCTCCACCATGGACAGCCACTCTAATATTTTTAATATAATGAATAGATATATATTCCTCAAAGATCTGCATTTTTTTTGTTGGATAACATATGTCTCAAATTTATTTAATATGAACAACTGTATTACTGTGGTAGAGATTACCTAATATTTCCTTCTGAATACTTTTGAATTTTGTCCCCCCAAAATTTTTAAATTGGTCGTGGTGTGTCTGACGACACATTTTTAATCTTGTTTTTGCACTTACATGAGGTTTAATTGGACACCAAATTTTGGATTCACTTATACCATGGATAGTTGGACAGTAGCCACGAGGGTGCTGTAAGATTGTACAATGTGATATCATTTTACTAGGATACAGACAAGGAGACAAAAAGACAGGTGAACTAAGAAAGTCTCATGCCCACTTGAGAACATGGCTCTTTACATAGAAGTGCTATAAACTTGTGTTTATTACTTCAAATCTCTGAATCTCATTTCTCCTATTTGCAAAGTCTATTATGCAAAGATGAAAAATAAAGGTTAAGGTGATTTGAAAACTAAAAAGAAAATTTCAAATATTCTTTTGTACAGCGCTTTGAGAATATCGCCACGTTGTATCCACAGTTAATTTGTGTACCTTCATAGAGAATTTGCCTCTTTTGATTTTTTTTTTGTTGTCTCTTTGTTTCTGATCTTCTCAAAACCCTGTGTTGTTGTTGTTGGACTTTTTTAAAAATAATTGAAGTATAGTCGATTTACCATGGTGTGTTAGTTTCAAGTGTACAGCAAAATGATTCATCTCTCTATCTATCTATTCATTTTCAGATTCTTTCCCCTTGAAGGTTATTATAAAATATTGAGTGTAGTCTCTGTGCTATACAGTGGATCCCTGTGGGTTATTTAATTTATATATAGCAGTGTGTACATGTTAATCCCAAACTCATTTATCTCTCCCTCACCCCTTCCCACTTCGGTAACCATAAGTTGCTTTGTGTGTGAGTCCACTTTTGTATTGTATCAAAGTTCATTTATCTCTTTTTTAGATTCCACATATAAGTGATATCATATAGTATTTGTCTGTCTGTGTCTGGTTTACTTTACTTAGTATGATAATCTCTAGGTCTATCCATATTGTTGCAAATGGCAATATTTCATTTTTTGTATCTTTCCTATTATTTTGTGATGAAAACTTTCATTTTGTAGGCTTACATTATCTTTTACTTTTTTTTTTTTTAATCCCAGGGACAGTCCTAATCATGATTTCCTCCCCTCTTCTTTTTTTTCCTTTCCACATGAGCTTCCAGGTATTTGATAACACCTCTACACATTTCTTCTTTATATTTTAACTTTAGTATTTCCTTTTGTTTGAAAAGTTCCCTGCTTGTGCTCCTCGGATATCTCCCTATTTTCCCCTAAGTTCATGTTTTCTAGAAGTGTATAAAATTTCCAGCCCAGCTCAGTTTGTGTCTTTCTGGGTGAATTTCTTTTTTCTTTCACAAAAGTTCCTGGGCTAGGGATGGGGCAAATGCCACAGCAGTGATGATGCTGTAAACTTAGCCAGTAGGCCACCAGGGAATTCCATTTCCTGGTGAATTTTAAGAGGTAAAGAAAGCCTATATTCAAAAAGGAATAAACTTCAGAAAATTCTTTAGAAAAATAGGTAAGAAACTAAAATAGGCAATCAACAGAAGAAAAAAAAAAAAGCAGAGGAGACCATGAAAGAAAAGATGTTCAAATACATTAAAAATCAAGGAATACTGATTAGGATATAATGAGATGTCAATACACACTAAACTGGCAACAGTAAAAAGTTGTGACACAATCAAGTGCTGATGAAATGTGGGGAAACAGAAACTCTCATATGCTGCTGGTGGGAATAGAAGTTGGTATATCCATGTTGGTAAGCAATGAGCCATCAGAGAAAATGTACACACAGCTCTAAAATTAGCAACTCAAACACTGTGAGTATTCTCTGAAGAAATGCAGGCATATATATTGGGTAATACATGTAAAGAATTTTTCATTGCAATATTCTTTTGAAATAAGTTACAAGCCTTCACAGGACATTCACCTGTAGCATAAAAATTAAAGGTATTTGTATAATTGTACAATGGAATGTTATTAAGCAATATGTCAGTGGAAATGGATGAACTACATCTTTATGCAGCAACAGAATCCTACAATCACAATGCTGAACAAAAGAAACTTTATATAAAACAGTTCATTCCATATATATAAAGTTTAAAAACAAGTGAAACATATATATTCTACGGAATGAATAGAAAATGGGCAACATATAATATCTTAAAGTGTTGGCTAAACATTAAAAGCATGTTTTACCAACATACCAAGAGGAGAAGACAAGAAAGTGTGGAAACAACTCCTAAAACTCAACAACCAAAAAAATCAACCCAATTGAAAAATGTGCTGAAGACCTAAATAGACATTTCTCCAAAGAAGACATAGAAGGCCAGTAGGTGCATGAAAAAACGCTCAGCAACAGTAATTATTAGAGAAATGTAAATCCAAACTACAATGAGGTACTACCTCACACAGGTGGGAATGGTCACCATTAACAAGTCTACAGATAAATGCTGGAGAGGGTATGGAGAATAGTGAACCCTTCTACAATGTTGGTGGGAATGTAAATTGGTACAACTACTATGGAGAATAGTACGGTGGTACCTTGGAAAACTGAATCTAGAACTACTATATTGGGAGTTCCCATCATGGCTCAGTGGAAGTGAATCTGACTAGTATTCATGAGGATGTGTGTTCAATCCCTGGCCTCGCTCAGTGGGTTAGCATGCTGTGAGCTGTGGTGTGGATAGCAGATGCGGCTCGGATCCCATATTGCTGTGGCTGTGTTGTAGGCTGGCACCTGTAGCTCCAGTTCGCCCTTAGCCTGGGAACTTCCATATGCAGTGAGTGAGGCCCTAAAATGCAAACAGCAGGAAAAAGCAAAACAAAACAAACAAAAAAAACGACTACCATACTCTCCAGCAATCCCACGCCTCGGCTTATATCAGCATATATCAGGATCAAACTTTCATTCAAAAAGACATATGCAGCCGTATGTTCATTGCAGAACTATTCATAATAGCCAAGTCATGGAAATAACCTAAATATCCATCAACAAGTGAATATATTAAGAAGATGTGGTACATACACAATGGAATATTACTCAGCCCTAAAAGAGAATGAAATAATGCCATTTGCAGCAGCGCAGATACAACTAGAGATTTTCACACTAAGTGAAGTAAGTCAGAAAGAGAAAGACAAATACCATATGATATCACTTATTTGTGGGATATAAAATATGGCACAAATGATTCAACGTACAAAATAGAAACAGACGTATGGACATAGAGAACAGACTTGTAATTGCCAAGGGAGAGAGGTCAGGAAGTGAGATGGATGGGGGGTTTGGGGTTAGTGAATGCAAACTATTACATTTAGAATGGATAAGCAATGAGGTCCTACTGTACAGCACAGGGAACTATATCCAGTCTCTTGGGATAGAACATGATGGAAGATAGTATGAGAAAGAGAATGTGTATAGCTGTGTCATTACGCTCTATAGCAGAGATTGACACAACACTGTAAATCAGCTCTAATTTTAAAAACTAAAAAGAAACAAAGAAACAAAAAAAAGGAAAGAAAAGAAGAGAGAATAGAACAAATCCTGACAAACAAATTAGCACAGAAGACTGCTGATACCTGTTGGCCCAAAGCTGCATCTCAAATGAGTCTTCACTCTGCAAGGAACAGATGACAAAACCTAGGGTTCAAGCACAGTGAGCCATTAGGTTGGAAACCTCTTCATGAAGTCAACTAAGTGAAACAGACCCGCAAAGCAAGCATACATATATAAATAAACATAAAAAGTGCATATTAGGATTGAAAATAGCCATCCACGGTCTTTGGTTGTAGGCTGAGGAGGAAAATACTTTCCCTTACGCAGATCTAAACGTAAACTCTCCCTAAGGTGACTGTTGATATGGATTTTTCTTTTAATGTATGGCTGAATAACCAGAACTCCAGCATCTCTGTGGCGTCACCTTGCATAGCTAAGCAATTACCGTATTAGGTAACACTTCTGTTCTTATTACACACCCTGGAGAACCTCGTAAATATGTGTGCAATGGCACATGAACAGGAATGGTCATGGCAGCATTTTTCATACTAGTAAGAAATACAAACATCCACCATGTCCAAAGCACATAGCATAAAGTGATATACATTTGTAAGACAGGATATTATTCAACCACGAGGATGAATAAGCTGGGACTTCACACAGTTGGATGAATTTCAAAAACATAGTGAAAACAGCACATTTTAAAAGAAGATGTAGAGTATCATTCAATTTCAGTAAAACTAAAGACTAAAACTAAGCAAACAATTAATATTTAGCAAAATATAATTATGTATAAAGGAAAGATAAAAATAGAAATTTCAATGTAACATTTACTTCTGGGGTGAATGTACGCTATGTCATTCAGGAGTGTTACAGATTTCAAGGGGTGCCTATTTGTAAATGGCTTAAAGATAAGAAGGGAATACATAGATATTAATTTTTTTGCTATTCTTTAGTATTAAAATATTTAGTAGGAAAGAACAAGAGAAAATAAATGCATTAAATCTGCAAATACTGATATATAAGATTTAACTTTCAAAAGCAAAGAAACAATTGGGACAGTGTAGCAAATAAAAATGACATCTGTGTATCTTTATGTCCATGTAAATTGTTTTAGGGAATGTTACAAAAGAAACTGTTTAAGGTTTTTGGTTACTGTTGGTGAATAGAACTGAAAGTTTTGTTTGGAAGGAGAATCAGTAAATATACCTACACCTTTTGGTTTCTGTATTATTTTCTGACCGAGTGCATACATTATTTTTATATTCATTTAAAATAATAATGGTATTACCTAAGTGATGTGATTATGAGCCATTTAACGGTGTCTTCAGATAGAGCTGTATTTTTAAAAATCTCCCAAAGTTGTTATTAAAAAATAGTTTCCTCTGGGCAATTCAACTGGAGTTTCAACACCCTTTGGGTTTTGTTTGTTAGTTTTAGTTTATTACTTTTTGCAGGTATTTCTGTTAATAAAAAACAAATAACAGACTCCGGTGCTGAAAGAAAGAAACCAGTTTGTTGTTAATAAAATCTTTTACACCAGAGAGAAGTGAAATATTTGAAGTTTCAAATTGGCAGATTTTCTTCCCCAATGTTATAGATACAAAGACAAAAGAAAATGTTACAGAATGAATTTGGCCCATCACAGGGAAATAACTGATGAAATGACTATTGGTGACTTAATTAGGACTATTTTCTGGAAAACTTTTGGTAAAGGATTTTTTTTTCTTTCCATTTTTTTTAGGGCCATACCCATGGCATATGGAGGTTCCCAGTCTAGGGGTCCAATCTGATCGGAGCTATAGCTGCCAGCTTATGCCACAGCCACAGCAATGCCAGATCCTAGCCACATCTGTGATCTACACAGCAGCTCATGGCAACGCCAGATCCTTAACCCACTGAGTGAGGCCAGGGATTGAACCCAGAACCTCATGTTTCCTAGTCGGATTTGTTTCCGCTCTAGCAAGACGGGAACCCCTGGTAAATGATTTTTAAAAGAATTTAGCATTAAGGAAAATTGGTTTTCAGTAAAACACTTTTTGAAAATTAAAGTCCAATAATTCTGCTTCCACAGGAAAATCTCCTTGATCACTTGTCCAAAGCCATCCCATCGTACTACAATAAATAAAAGAGCCCTGAACCTGGGAAAGGTGAACTCTGAGGTGCAAAAATGGTGGCACCTGCAGAGTGTCTGTAAACTTTCTAATCAAAACTCTAAGAGAGATTGTCCTTTTCCCTCTTAAGCCTTCTTTATATAGCTGATTCTTCATTTCAGTAAAATACCCCATATTTCCCAGTTAATAGTATTTATTTTTTTGCTCAGTTTAGGCAGATTTGATCCTTCTATTTTAGTAAAAAAACCCTCAACCATTTCTCAAAGCAGCAGCTTATTCTTTTTAAAAATAGCTTTGAGCTATGATTCATATACTCTCCAGTTCACCCATTTAAAGTATACAATGCAGTGCTTTTTGGTCACAGGATTGTAACCAAACCACAATCTAATTAGCAGTTCATTTTTGACCTCAAGTCCTGCATGAATTGCTATAGATTTGCATTCTGACCATTTCATATAGTCGAATTACACAATGCTTGATCTTTTGTGATTGGTTTCTTTTACTTGGCCTGATATTTTCAAGGTTCATCCATGTTGAGCCCATGTAAGTTTTTCGTTCCTTTTCATTGTTAAATAACATTCCTTATATATCTATATATCACCTTTTATTTATCTAGTCACTAGATAGTGGACATTTGGGTTGTTTTCAAATTTGGGCTATTATAGATAATGCTTCATGTACAGATTTTGTGTTTTCATTTCTCTGATATACAGGAGTGGATTAGCTGGGTCTATATTTAACTTTTTAAGGAAACAGGAAACTTTTTCCACGATGGTGCCACCATTTTTCATCCCACACAAGGATGCATTAGGGTTCCAATTTCTTTACTTTTCTACAAATGCTTGCTAATTTCAGTTTTTTTTAATGAGACCCCCCCAATGACTATGAAGTAATATTTCATTGTGGTTTTGTTTCGCATTTCTTTGAATGATTTTTGACATTTAGCTTCTTTTCATATGCATATTATATATTTGTACATCTTCTTCAGAGAAATGCCAGTTCAAATCCTTTACCTGTTTTCAGTTACATTATTTGTCTTTTTATTATTGACTTGTATATTGTATAAACTCGATATATTCTATATAAAAATTTCTTATCAGGTTTGCAAATATTTTCTCTCATGTTGGTTGTCTTTTTATCTCTTCATGCTATCATTTGCAGTCAAAAAAATTAGTTTTAATTTTCATGTGGTCCTATTTATTTTTTCCTTTCTTTTCTTTTTTCTTTTTTTTTTTTTTACTGGTGATTTAACTGTTGTAGATAAGGAATCTTGCTTAACCCAAGGTCATGAAGATTTTCTCTAATATTTTCTCCGGAGAGTTTTCGTTTTTTTTTTTTTTTGCCTTTTTGCCTTTTTCTAGGGCTGCACCCATGGCACATGGAGGTTCCCAGGCTAAGAGTCTAATCGGAGCTGTAGCCACTGGCCTATGCCACAGCCACAGCAATGCCAGATCTGAGCCACGTCTGCAACCTACACCACAGTTGGCAACGCCAGATCCTTAACCCACTGAGCAAGGCCAGGGACTGAACCCGCAACCTCGTGGTTCCTAGTCGGATTTGTTAACCACTGAGCCATGACGGGAACTCCTCCAGAGAGTTTTTAGATTTTACCTTTTTTTTTTTTTTCATTTAGGCCAATGGTCGGTTTTCAGTCAGTTTGCATACTGTGGTGATGTAGTGGTCTAATTTTACTGTTTTTATGTGGCGATAATGTTGCACCAGTACTGTTTGCTAAAAGACTCTTCTTTCCCTGTTAAATTGTCTTGATACCGCTTTTAAATATTAATTGATGGCACATTCAAGGCTTTGTTTCTAGCTAATCTTATTTCATTGAGCTATATATCTATCTCTATGCCCATATCACACCATATTGATTAAAGTAGGTTTATAGTTAAGTTCTAAATTGGAAAGTCTAAATATTCCTATTTTATTCTTATTTTAAAATATTGTTTTGTCTACTCTAGTTTATTTCATTTCCAAATAAATTTGCTTAAAATCAGCTTGGATATAATAGGAATTGCTTTAAGTCTGTAAATTAATTTGGGGGAATGTTCCCATCTTTACAATAACAAGTTTTCTGATTTATTAACATGCAGTATCTTTCAATTTATTTAAGTATTATTCTTTTTTTAAACAATTTTTTATAGTTTTTAGTGTATAGGTTTTGTGTTTATTAAATTTATATCTAAGTATTTTATTCTTTTAAATTCTTTTTGATGCTGTTATAAATCAAATATTGTAGGTTTTTTATTTAGTTTCATTTTAGAAATGCTTTTTGCTAATGTTGATGAAAATAGTTACATTTTGCATATTGGTCTTGTTTCCTGCAATCTTGCTGAACTGGTTTTTTCTAACAGTTTTTTTTTAATAGACTTTAGGATATACACGTATTTGTATAATTTATATTGTTACTTATAATACATATTATATATGTATATATTACTTGAGAATAAAGATAACTTTACTTTTACTTGTTTGTTATGGATTTTATTTTCTTAATTTTGCTTTCTAAAATTTAACAACACAGAGTTAAATAGCAGTGGAGAGAGTAGACATCTTCATCCTGTTACTGATCTTAGGGAAAAAGTATTCAAACTTTCATCGTTAAGTGTAATGTTTACTGTGAATTTGACATAGAGGAATTTTATCAGGTTGAAGGAGATCTCTTTGATTCTTAGTTTGTTGAGTGTTCTTATTATGAGAGACGTTGGATTTTGTTAAATTCTTTTACTGCCTTGACATGATCATGTGGATTTTTTTTCCTTTATCCTATTAATATTAATGATTTTATATTGAATTGCCCTTGCATTAGTGAGAAGTCCTACTGGATCACAGTGTATAATAGAAATTATACACGTTGTTAACTTGAGTTTGCTAGTATTTTGTTGAAGATTTTTCTATCTGTATTCACTAAAGAGGATGGTTTGCAGTTATATTTTCTTATGATATTTTTGTCTGATTGTGGTATCAGAGTAACACTGGCTTCATAGAGTAAATTGAGAAATGCTCTCCTGATGTTTTGGAAGAGTTTGAAAAGGATTGATATGAATTCTCTTTGGATTTTTGGTAAAATTCACCAAAGAATTTACCAGAGTCTAGCTTCACTGAATCTGAGTTTTTTTCTTTCTTGGAGTTTTAAAATTACTAACTAGAATTTACCACTCATAGTAGTTATCTATTGCTGCCATAGTTTATTATCATGAAGTTAGTGGCATAAAACAAAATAGATTTTTTATCTCACAGTTCTCTAGGTAAGAAATTTCAGACAGGTCTCACCGGGCTAAAATCAAGGCATAGGCAAGGCTCTAAGTGAGAATAAGTGGCCTTGCCTTTTCCAGCATAGAGAATGCCCACATTCACTCATGTTTCCATCCATCCATCTTTGAAATCTGCCTTGGCATATCAATTTTATTTTTACATTACATCCTTCTGAACTACTTACCGTAATCACATTTCCTTTACTTGACCTCAACTGGGAAAGGACTTCTATTTTTAAAGACTCACATCCTTCGTCCTTCCTCTGGACCCACCTGGATTTTTCAAGATAATCTCCTTTTCTCAAAAGCCTTCATCTTAAATGTATTTGCAAAATTCACTTTTTTCCAGGTAAGGTAACATATTCACAGGTACCAGGGACTATGATGTAGACATTCTGACAACCACACTTTTAAAAGTCTAATCCACTTTATACACATTGATTTATTCCATTTCTCCTTAGACTGGTCTAAAGGATAAAGGTGAAGAATTATGCCATTATACTATCTTCTAAATTACGCATGTAATTATCTCTGCTGACACTCTTTTTTACACATATTGATTCAAATTACTGTCTGTAGCCCCCTCCTGGGATTTGATTAATTTGCTAGAGAGCTCACAGAACTCAGAGAGACAATTTACTTACTGGATTACTGGTTTATAACAACCTGGTGGAAGAGATATCTAGAATAAGGTGTGAGGAAAGAACACTGAGATTTACTGCTCTCTAAGTATGTCATTCTCGTGGAATCACCATGTGTTCACCACCCTGGAAGCTCTCGAAAAACCCTCTTGAGTGTTTATGGAGGCTTTATTATATATATACACGACTGATTGAATCATTGGCCATTGGTGATTGAACTCAAACTCCAGTTCCTCTCCCCTCTCCAGAGGTCAGACGGTGGATGGAAGTTCCAATTCTCTAATCAATCAGTTGGTTGGCTCCAATGAAAGCCACCCTCTACCCTTGTGTGCTTTCCAAAAGCCACCTCGTTTATAACACAGGCACCTCACACACCTAAGAGAAAAGTTATATTCCTTATACTTCTTTTAGAAGTGACTAGCTTCAAATTAAATAGCTTAGAGCCCTTCCCTGTGCCTCTCCTTGGCTTAATGGTACCCTAAACACAATCACCTTGAGCTAAAGCTTAGACACCCTAAGCACAATGGCCTGAGAGTCCAAGATAATAAGCACGTGATTTTTTTTTTTTTTTTGTGGGGGGGACTTCCCTAAATTGCCTTAACCTCTGAGCTATACACCCTTTTTGACAGTATTTTTATTTTAGGAACAATTGAGATACAATAACCCAGAAGACCACCAGGATATCAATGAAAGCTCATGACACCAACTTCCATGACTAAAGATTCCCCCAAAGAAAGAAGAATGCATATTTGCCCTCAACCCTAATTCTTATCTGGCATGCTGTTTTCTTCCTCTTTACTACAAAGCTCCCCACAGTTATTCCCCCTGGAGATCAGTCTTTAAGGCAATAGCCTGCTGTGTTCTCCTTTGCCTGGCAAAGCAATGAAAGCTATTCTTTTCTCATTTACCCCAAACCCTGTACCTGCATTTCTATTTGACGCTCATGGACAGAGTCCGAGTTTCAGCAATATTCACGTAACAAAAAGCACCTCTGTTGCTCTCATCACTTAGGAAATTCTGGGGTTTGAGGAGCTCTATGCCAGAAATGGTGTAAAAAAATACAAATATATCTTTCTTATTATAAATCACAGTGTCAGAAGATGTAAGTTTACATTATTGATCAAAGTTGTTCTCGACTATGTTAGTTCTCATAACGGCAATCAAATTTAGTATTTGCCTGCCACAATCTATGTGTTTACTATCTCCAAGTACAATTTGAGAGTACAAAGTCACATTGTTCAAAACTACATACAAAATTCACAGTATACCAAACATTCCAGTTGTTATGAAGTATTTCTGTCCATTACTGATCTGTCCATTATTGATCTGATACTATTTTATTAAGAAGGTTTATAACAATATTTTAGATAAGACACCTACTGCCAGAGGAGACCTTAACATTCCTTGTGGCCTTGAGTAAGTCAGTTAGGTTTCAACCACATTCTCTTGAGGTAGTATAGTACCTATCTGGTCTAATTTGCAGAGTGGCTCTGAGGATCAAATGAAATTCATGTGAAAAGATATTGAAAAGTCAAAAGCATTATATAAGTCATAGGTGACAGTCACTAACAGAATATATTCAGTGAGGTTACAAAATTTTCAGAGAAAAGCTGCAAACTAAATATAAGCTGTATTAGAAAACCCAGAAAGTATTCCCTTGTTCCTGAATGGATAAACTTTTGGCTTCTAGGTGATATAATAAATAGAGAGTAAAGCGAACATCTATTGGGGAACAATTCTAATAAAACAATTGCAGTCATGAAAAGGGGAGCCAGAGGCAAAGCAGTTAGGGCCAGAGGCATTCTTCTGTTGCTCTGGGAACGCGTGCAGACCACAGTGGAGCAGAATTTTGGCAGAGGATAAAGAGGAGATTGCTTTGTGTGTAGATTCCTGCTGGATATGTGACATTTCTGTTCATTACTCACCCACTTGGTAGGTTTGATTACTGCTGTGGCCAGAGAGACTCTGGAAAAGAAAAACGAAATAAATGGGCCAAAGATCTTTGATGTATTAGAGCACAACAAATGACAGCAGAAAACAAACCTTTGTCAGAGGAGTGGGGGAGAATATGGATTTGGTACATGCCCTGACAAGTTCTTCTGCCCCTTGACAAATTTCACTCTGGCATTTTCAGAAAGGCTGAGAGTTATTTTCCGGAGGAATAAAATATTTTCATACTAGTTCCCAGAAAGAAGAGTTAGATAATTGAGAGGAGTGGTACAGGTCAACAGAACGTAAATAATAACAGCCATTGGAGTTCCTGTTGTGGCTCAGGGAGTTAAGAACCCGACTAGTAGTATCCATGAGGATGAGGATTCGATCCCTGACTTCACTCAGTGATTTAAGGATCCGGCATTGCCATAAGTGAACGTATATGTAAGTCACAGATTATGGGTCCGATCCCGTATTGCATGCCCTAGGTGCAGCCTTAAAAAGACAAAAAAAAAAAAAAAAGCCAATTACAGTGGCTCAAAAATTCATGCATATTTTCATTTACTCATTAACAGTTCAGTTAGGTAATCTACTATCAATTTTAAATCTGAGTGCTTAAATACCTACACTAGGGTCGCACAGCTAATTAGGAGGTGGTTAATAATTCAGACCTGGATGATTTTAATTCTAAAGTCGTATTCTTTGCCTACATTCTTGATTTCCACACACCAGCCCATGGACCAGAGTTTCATAATGTCTAATTTTTCACTGGTTTACTGACTATCTTTCAGGGGAATTCATGATTATGTTTGATAAATGCAGGTGACAAAATTAAAAGTTGGTATATACTATGTCTGTTCTTCCATACTATATTGTAAATTCATGAAATTCAAGCATCTCTACACAATAATACTATATGAGTGAATGAATAAACAAATTTGAAGTGCTTATAAAATTGCATCTCTGAAAAATATTAGATCTAGGTGCCACATTATTCTTTTATATGCAAATATTTAAGTCATTTATACACTTAAATGTACTAAAACAAATATGCCAACAGGAGAAGAAGAAAGTTTCGTTTAAAAATTGTTGATACTTAAAGAATTTGCTATTTATTAAGGACAACTCTAGCTAGGAAGACTAGAACCCACCTGTGACACACAGATACATTTTGAGGAAGCAAACTTTCCCTTCCTTTTTGTCTGAGCACACACAGCATTTCCTAGGGTTCTTTCCATGAATTCTTCTTTGTGTGCTTTCACTGGGGCCTTCATCCAATTTGTGGCTGAAAATATTAAAGTGGTTGCTTAGAAACGCTAAAGTTGGAAATTTATGAGTTTTCCAAAGGTTGCCTTGAAGTATGGGGGAGCATATGGTGATCTGACATGTTTTGCTCCCAAGCCAAGGAGAGGGATAGCCTTCTGTGATCTCTCTAATTATTTCCTGGCACTTTAAGATGCCAAGCCGAATTTAGAAAACAGCAAGGCATCAGGGCTAAGGAAAAATAGAATGCACTTTTTGTTTCCAATATTTCTGACCAAAGTATTTGTTGTTCATTTTTTTTTAAATAATTGGATTGGTTTTGGAAATCTGAAGACAATAAATTTTATCTACAGAGTAGAGTTAAATACTCATTATTTTGGCTGCAATAGAAAGGAAGTAAGAATGCTTGTTAATGCGGAAAGAAAAAGAACAACACTGAAATAAAGATAGTTCATAAGGAGGAGTTGTGAGTTGCGGTCCTAAAAGAAAATCTTAACATATCAAAATCTATTTAATAACTATGTCTGCCAGGGAATTAAACATTTTTTTTTAACAACTCAAGAGTATTGTGGAAATTAGGACACAGGGTCAAGGAGATAAGCATGAATAATTGAAAATGATCAAGGAATTAAAATCCTGGTAATGCATAGGTGTTAATTTGTGTTATATTGACTTGGTGTTAGGGGAAAACTCATGAAAAATTGGGATAGGTGAACTAAATAATTCATTTATTTTCTTATTCTGAAAAATGCTTACCCAGACCCAAGTGTCCTAGGAAAAATGTTAGGCTAGAAGGATAACCATAAGAAAAAGACTTGGACTTTACCCTTATAGAACCTATAGCATTTGAGCTACAGACACATGAGCCAATGTGGAACCCCATACGGAAAGCATAATGACACAATGATACCAAACTATGAGGCTTTGTGCACGTAGGGGAGAATTCTATGTAGTCATGAAAAATTAGGTAGATTTCCAGGTAGTGTAATTACTGTAATACTTTCAAAATATCAATGGTTTAACAGAGTTGGGCTTATTTTTTTCTGTTCAGACATTTCTATATATTTGATATATTTGGTGGAACGCTTTTCACTTGGCATTTCTGAGCCTTCCATCCCTGGCTCTGGGATCTCCTAGAGCCCCAGAGTCCATTGCTGAATTCTATGCATCAGGCAGGCAGCTGGGACTAGAAGTACTGGGGGTCTTTTTTCATTGATGTGGTCTGGAAGTGGGATATAATCTACAGACCATATTTAATCTCCAGGGAAGCTGTGAACTAGCAAGAATGAAAATAAATTCTTTGACTGACTAGCCTGTTTATGACACATCATACTGAAGGAGATTTTGTCTCAGGCGAGCCTTAAAGATGGGAACCGGGTACCCAGTAGAGAAGACTGGCAACGACATTCCAGGAAGAGGTTATCCTGATAAGAAACAGGTTTAGAAACTTACAGAAAAACTTAAAGACCAATATTATTGGCCTATACATTGCAAATTATCATCAATGAGAAATAAAGCTGTGCTTCTGATGTGTTTCCCTCAGCTAAGATTTTCAATATATATTAATTTTCCCCAGATGACTCAAGGACATATCAAATTCAGCCCATGCAAAACCAACGCCAAGCTTTTCTCCTCTACTTCATGGCCGTTGCCCTGCTTCCCCTTCAAACCTAGGCCTCCTTCATCTTAGCAAGCAACTAAAAACATTTGGAAATGATCCTTCATATCTACTCTCCCTAAGTCCAAAAAAACTAATCTGTCACCAGATCTGACATGCTAAACTCAAAATTTGCCTTGAACATGGTCATTTCTCTCCTTTTCTGCTCTTCCATTCTGTTCCAAATAAGTGTCACCTTTTGCCCTGCACAAAGGACTTCTAACTCCTCTCCAACTGTGAGAAGTAACATATGTCTTTTCTATCAAAGGAAGTCTTGGTCACTCCATTTTGTCCCTGCTTCATCTGAGACACCCTCCTCCACCCCTCCCCTCTTTCCCTCTTGTCCCAGAGACCATTAGTTCCAAATTAGCCAACCAAGAAGAATGTGCACCCTGACCTGCCCAATGAGAAGGGACAGATATACCACCTGCGTTAGGGTTAAGTAGGGAGCGTCTTCCTTCTTTCGCGCGTGCTTTTTGAGAACTCGTGCCCTTCTGCAGAAGTAAAGAGCCCTGTCGAGATCTCTCCGTGTTCATGTCTCTCACTTTCTGACACTAACGGTCAGAGGCAGAGTCATTTTCCCCAACACACTCTTGGCATCCATTTTTGCTCCCCTTTGGTCCATTTTACGCAGTGATTCATTAGAAACCAGGCTCATTACTCCCATGATAATCCTCACTTATTGGGCACTCAGAAAATTCTAGGCATTATTCTATGTATATTGCATTGATTGTCTCATTTAGACCCCGTTTAGTGATTTATGGTAGGACCTATTCCCATCTCTTCTTGTAAACGAAGAAGCTGAAGCTTGGAAGGCTTACGTTGCTTACTCAATTTCACACAGTTTTAGCAGAGTAACCTTTTAAAATATGGGTCGTTTGCTTTCTGAGCCTGTGTTCTAAATCATCATGCTAAAACTTCCCTTAGTGGAGATATTTAAAACATTGATTGACTGGCTGATTGATTAAAAGAATAAGTGAAGAGAAAGTGGCATATTGGCAAGTGCCACATGCATTGGAGGGTCATGTTAACACATTCTATCATGTTCATGTGGTGAAGCAACTGCTAAATTTTTTTCTTTCCTTTTATGTGTTTTTTAGATTTATTTCTTTATTTTTTATTTAATTTGCTGCCGCTCCCAAGGCATGTGGAAGTTCTGGAGCCACGGATCAAACCTGTACCGCAGCTGCAACCCAAGCCGCAGCAATGACAATGCAGAATCCTTAAACCTGCTGAACCACGAGGGAATTCCAAAAATTTTTTTCAGAAGGAGGACCTAGTCAGATCTAGAGATTTGAAAGATGTCTTCATTACATACACAGAAGATGTCTTGGGAGCGGAAAAGATTCAAAGCAGAGAGTAATTCATTAGCATATAAAATGAATTGGGAAGGGGGAATAAGGATAAAGTTGTATCAGAAAGGGTTTGAAGTTCTTTCAGGTTCTGATGGCATACTCTTTCTTTGCTTCCTTTGTCATCACATTTCCTTTCCCAGTATACAGCCTGGACCAAATGCAACATTAGCTGCGTCTTTCAAAACAAGTTCAGTGTCAACTGACTTATATAATGGTGAAATGAGACATTTTAGAGAGAGTGCCAAATAAAGTTATTTAAGAACAGGACATTTTCCCGAGTGACAGGAGTGTCTGACACAGAGCTCCTTAGTCCCCTGGGATTTCCAAGGTGACAGGAGCATCTTGTGTCCTAACGACGGGATTCTTTGTGGCTTCTCGGATAGGGGCTAATTATTAGAAAGACCAAGTTGTGATTAGAAGCTTGGAACTGTCACCCTTGCCCAGAGAGGGAGGGGACTGGATATGAAATTAACATTTGATTATGGATGTCATAAAGCCTTCACGAAAGTCCCAAAAGTATGGGGTTGGAGGAGCTTCCAGCTTGGTGAACTCATCTATGTGCCTGGAGCGTGGTGCACTGCAAATCCACAGGGATAGAAGCTCTTGTGCTTAGGGCACTTTCAGACTTGCCCTGTGTACCTCTTGATCTGGCTGTACCTCTGTATACTTTATTACATAATAAACCAGTAAAAATGAAAAAAAAATAGAAAAGGAAATTTATTTCTTCAACTTCCTCACATACCACCCTAAAATGACCTGGATATGGCTGAAAATGAACATGAAGTTAATCCAGCCTTGAGTTTAGAACAATAAACAAAATCACAAAAGTACTAAGGATTAAGTGCCCATGCATAGAGAATTTTACTTTGGTGACATTTGAAGATAGAGAAAAGTCAATGCTTAAATTAAAAGTCATTTTAATTTTGCCTAAGTTTTGCTTATTCTCAGTTCTGGTCAGAGCTAATGATTTCAAATGATCCCAAATGGACTCTAAAGTGCAGTTAATACAACCATATATGTGAGTGGGAGCAGAATCCCTGTGTCTGTCTTTGTCTGTTTATCTCTCTCAGTCTTTCTCTGTACCAATAATTAAAGTGGATCTCTTAAACAGAATCCATCTTGGAGTTTCCATTATGGTGCAGTGGAAATGAACTCGACTAGTATCCATGATGATGCAGGTTCGATCCCTGACCTTGCTCAGTAGGTTAAGGATCTGACATTGCTGTGAACTGTGGTATAAGTCACAGATGTGGCTTGCGTCTGGTGTTGCTGTGGCTAAGGCATAGGCTGGCAGCTGTAACTCCAATTCAACACCTAACCTGAGAACTTCCATATGCGGTGGGTGCAGCCCTAAAAAAAAAAAAAAAATCCATCGTGAGACATTTATTCTGATACATGTGATATGACTCAAGGTATAAGAGTTAAATAGCATGTGATAAAATATTTTGGGCTAAATTTCTAGTTTCTACTTTAAATGCCATAAATTTATTCATGTAAATAGAGTTTGAGATAAGATAGGAGACCTAATGTATAACAAACATATTCAATGAATACATCAGAAAAATGCAATCACAAAAATGCTAAAGGTACAAGTTCTGCAAAATGTTGTGCAGTTTTGCTGAATGTGTAAGGCCTGTATTTTCTGAAAATATAGAGTCCCTCTGTGCATTATTTAACTTTCAAAGCCGTAAATTGCAGGGTGTAGATTATAGAACTTTTTTTTTTTTTTTTTGTAGTAAAGGATCTGGGGAGCAACATGAAAGAGGAGAATGGCAAAAAGGAAAGGAAATTTCGTCTGTGTTCCTCTCTGTAAATGCATATTTTTATTACAAGGAGAACATTAGCTAAATAATCTGTAATTATTTTATTAGCATTAGGCTCATCAGAGAAAAATATGAAAACTTGAATGCCCTGTTCAATTCTTGCTCTGTATTTTGTATTGACTTTGGATACTTTTATTTTTCTAACTTTAGATAATTTATCTGCTAGTAATAACACATCAGTAAATTCCCACAGTCATATTTAGATTTCCCTGACAATATCAGTAATGAATGTGATAAAGAACAAATACAAATAAAGTGAAAAACTCATGGTAATTTCTCATGTGGGAAAATTAAGGGAAACGAAATTAATGTCTGAACATTTGTCATTGAATAATAATCATTAATTCAGGGGGCGGGATGGGTGAAGTGGGTGATGGGAGTCAAAAGGTACAAACTTTCAGTTACAAAATAAATATATTGGGGATATAATGTTCACCATGGTGACTATAGTCAATCATACTGTATTTTATGTTTGAAAGGTGCTTAGAAAGTAGATCTTAAGGGTCCTCATCACAAGAAAAACAATTTTCAACCATGTATTAGTAACTACACTTATTGTGGCGATCTTTTAATAATATATGCAAATACTGAATCATTATACTGTACACTTGAAACTAATATAATTTTATGTCAATATATCTCAGTAAAAACAATAAAATGAAATGTAATGCATGCAGAAAAGTCAATTGGATATGTCAAGAACTATAAGTTATTATTAATAAAGATAACTTGGAAAACGATTGAAGATTTTATACAGAAAAGACTTTATTGGAAAAATACTTTTTTCCCCTGAAATAGATCAATGACATTCTCTGAGAGGCAGCCATTGTTGAAAAAACTGGTTAGAATATGTGGTATATTTAGTAAAAATTATTTTGTTTATTTTAATTATTAATATTCCAACATTCAAGCTAGTTTAAAAATTGCTTTATCATACATGGAGATATGTTTTCAGAAAGCATTTCAGTTTGGAAAATAGTTTTAAATTTAGACTCTTTTTATTAACTATTCGATATATAATATTCTGAAGTGACTTATATTCAACATTCTCTGTCACTTGTATAATTGCATGCTTTGGACCTTAAATTACATGGGCAATCTCACTCTCAGAACTATCTGAGACACTTCAGATGGTTCTCTTTCTTCCAGTGCATTTTCTATGCTGCCTCTTTTTGCTTCCACCTGGGCTACTCTCATGCCCAGCAAGGAAAGAGTCCAGGGGAAAAAAGGCCTGAGATCTGCCACCTTCTTTCCTGAGCTTCCATCCGAGCTGGGCCCTCTGGAGCTGCAGGTTTTCATTGACTTTAGACAACCCTCTCAAAAAATTATCAAAAGGCCCAGGAAAACTGTTGATGCCATATCACCAGAGAATTAAGCAATTAATAGGAGCAAGACAAATTCCTGAGGACACACACACGAGGTAAATGCTTACTAGACATTATGGCTTTGAGTTATGATCATCTAATTATTTTTTCATTTAATATCTCTGTTTTATTGTTTGATTTTATTTTTTATTTAATTTTTATTTTATATTGGCATATACCTGATTTAAAATGTTGTGTTAGTTTCAGGTGTACAGCGGAGTGATTCATTTATATATGTATCCATTCAATTCCAGATTCTTTTCCCATATAGGTTATTGCAGAATATTGAGTAGAGTTACCTGTGCTATATGTTAGGTTCTTGTGGATTATCTATTTTACATATAGTAATGTGCATATGTTAATCCCAAACTCCTAATTTACTCCTCCTCCCCACCCACCATTTTCCCTTTGGTAACCATAACTTTGATTTTGAAGTCAGTGAGTCTGTTTCTGTTTTGTAAGTAAGTTCACAAGTGAGAATTTCCTAAGTAACATATAAGCAAAGGAAATAATGCTCAAGAGTAATCAACCATCTCACCAAGCAGAGTTTATACCTCAGGAAAATTCAAATATAGTTCATTTGTCTAAAGTATAATGAATATATACACATACATACACATAGATACACACACTATTTATATCACATTGAGATAAAATTCATATCATATCATCATTTAAGAAGATAATCTGAATTTATACTCATTTCTGATGACTTAAAAATAAAAGCTCTTAGGAAAACAGTGATATTGAAATAATTCATAATACCTGTCTTTAATCAAAAATCTATTTTATATTTAATAGTGAATCACTAGAATCATTTGGAGTCTGAAAACAAAATATTTGATTATTATTCTTAAATACTTTAAAAAGAAAATCTAAGTTCAGTAGGACATAAACCTGAAAAAAGGGAAATTTAGTTATTGTATAGATGTAACTGTAGGTGTGAGAAATAGAAAACATGAGAATAAATTGAATAATTTCCATAATTACTAGACGAATGAATTAAAAATGTAAATAACAAATATACATAAATAAAAAATAAAATAGGAGTTCCCGTTGTGGCTCAGCAGGTTAAAACCCAATTAATACTCATGAGGATGTGGATTTGACCCCTGGCCTTGCTCAGTGGGTTAAGGATCCAACATTGCTGTGAGCTCGTAGGTCACAGATGTGGCTCGGATCTGATGTTGGCGTGGCTGTGGTGTAGGCTGGCAGCTGCAACTCCTATTCAACCCCTAACATATGGGACCTTCCGTATGTTGTAGGTGAGGCCCTAAAATGCAAAATGAATAAATACATAAATAAAATAGCCTATTCATTTGAAATCATTTTAAACCCCACTAAAAACTACAAAAAATAATAATAAGCAATCCACTTCTTATTTGGCAGGAAAGAATGGACGATGGAATAATCGTAAATGAAAAACCAATAGCAACAGATATTTGACCTTATTTTTGCAAAATTAAGCAAGGATACCTGTGAACATCTGATCTGCACAAAAACTTTCAGTGTCCAATCATCACCTTTTAATTGTTTGGGCATAACTCACATTTAATTCCCTTGAAGATGGTACTATAAGCACAGACAACTCAACTATGTTGGATTGAAAGCTCTGTCTTTGCTGGATAGGCTGAACTTTCACAATGACTGAATCAAAAGAACATTGGCTTAAATATTTATCTCCAAAAGGCGAGCATGGTTGATACATAATTTCAATATTTACAGACAAGTAAGAAATTATTCTATTTTAAAAATACATTTATTCAACAAATATATATTAAGTTCTTCTGTGTCAAGCCCTGGAGATACATGATCAGTTAGAAACAGTTCCTGCCTCAGGGAGCCCATGGTCTTTCTGCATAGAAAGAAATCTAATAAACTAAGTATGAAATTGAAAACTTCAATCATTTCTTATGAATCTAAATAAACCCTTATTGAAGTATAAATATTATCCTTTCTGGTGGGTTTTTTTTTCTTTTTTGTGGCTGTGCATGTGGCATTTGTAGGTTCCCTGGCTAGGGGTTGAATAGGAGTTGCAGCTGCCAGCCTACACCAGAGCCACAGCCATGCCGACCCCTGACCCACTGAGCAAGGCCGGAGATCAAACCCGCCTTCTCATGGATACTAGTTGGGTTCACTCTCGTTGAGCCAGAGGGAACTTGGTGCAAGTTAGATATAATCTATAGACTGAATTTAATAGCAGGGAATTAATAACAGACCTTCTCTTTAAGGGATTGTGTACAGCAAAATTTGTTAGCCTCTACTGTCAAAAAGGGTAATTTATACATAAAATTGAATTAGGCTAAGAGAGACATAAATATCTTAAGTCACAGATATCCAGGCTATAAGAATATTCATTAATAATTATTTTTTATTTGAAATTATGTCTTGCCCCTGAATAGCAATGTTTCTCTATAGGATTATCATGTGATAAAGTGACATGCCTGTGTGTGGGGAATAAAGACATCATCTGAGTTCTGGCAGGAGACTGAACATTGCAATAAAAGAATAATTGTTATACAAAAAGGTTACATTCTAGCATTTTTTTGTTTCTAATGCTAGAAGTTATTCTTTTCAGATATGTAGCTTTAACTTTGCTTCAGGTATTTAGCTTTACAATGATATTTGTTACACACATAAAAAAGTGAAAAAAA
>PVHT021183585.1:3000831-3088164 GCA_004024745.2 Catagonus wagneri
ACTTGAAAGCTTTATAGGCTGACTTTAGATTATTCAAGATTCATACATGTATGTATATGTTCAGGTGAATACGTAAAAATATAAAAGATGCATTTTTTTATTCCTTCAAGCTTTAATAAAATATGAACAAAATTAAATGATTTAATAATGCATATGGTACTATAAGATGCCTTTTTTTTTTTTGTCTTTTTAGGGTCACAGGTGTGGCATATGGAAGTTCCCAGGCTAGGGGTCGAATTGGAGCTACAGCTGCCAGCCTATATCACAGCCAATGTGGTATCCAAGCTGCATCTGCAACCTCCACCACAGCTCATGGCAATGCCAGATCCCTGACCCACTGAATGAGGCCAGGGATCGAACCTGTATCCACATGGATCTAGTAGGATTTCCTCTGTGCCACAATGGGAACTCCTTAAGTTCCCACTGTGAAACCAATATAAAAAGCAATAGGATTATATACATAATTTTGAACATCTTTGTGTTAAATTTGTCCTTAATTTCAAGTTAATTACTCTTTAAAATTAATGTGAATTAATTAGTCAATTAACTGGCTGTGCCCATGGCATGCAGAAGTTCCCGGGCCAGGAGCTGAACCCGCACCACAGCAGTGACCCTAGCCACAGCAGTGACCTGAGCCACAGCAAAGAGAGCCATGGATCTTTAATGTACTGAGCCACCAGGGAACTCCCTCAAGTTATTTATCAAGGGATTTCCAAATGCTGCAGCCAAAAATTAGATAAAATAAAAGCCCGAAAGAAAAATGTAAAAAAAAAAATCCTCTCATACTATATGTATTTTCAATTTATCCACATTATGATCCTAACTACCAGAATATTATGAGCCTAATTAATGTCTCTCGTATTAACTTTTATCTTTATAGCACAATTGTTACAGTAGATCTTTATCACAATAGGCAATTACTCTCACAATTGTAGGCAACTATTTATTTTTAAATTTTAAATAGATGCTGAGATGATCTTTGTGACATTACAATAAAAATCAAGGATTTTCTATCTTTGATTACCTCCCAGAGTCTTTTCCATAGATATTAATAAGAGTTTCAGCTATCTGAGCAGGTAACCCTAACTTGTTTTATCTGCCAGAAGCAATTTGGACCCAACAGTTCTTTTATAAACCTGTGAGTTTTGCATTATTGAACTTGTCTTAAGCTAGAAATTTAAAACTGTAAGATCTCTGCTTCTTTCTGCAAGTTTGTGTATATCTATGTAGGTATGTTGCTCCTGGGAGCCTTCAAGTGTTTCCTTCCATTCCTGCTTCTGACACCAGAATGGTGAAAGTAAACTAAAGCATATTACAATTAAGAGTTCAATTGAGTAAAACTTTATTGAATCAACCAGTGCAAAACCAAGAGGATAGGAGCATTTTGCTTTAGTGCAGTCTTCTAAGACTGAGACATTATCATAAAATATATATAATATTTGTCTTTCTTTTTCTGAATTCACTTAGCATGATAATCTCTATGGGATGATAAATTAGGAACATAGGATTAACAGATATATACACCGCTGTATATAAAATACATGAACAGAAAGGATTTACTCTGCAGCTTAGGGAACTATATTCAATATGCCCTAATAACCCATAGCTGGAAATGAATCTCAAATAGAATGAATATATATGTGTGTGTGTGTGTGTGTGTGTGTGTGTGTGTATGTATACATATGTATACACAATTTTATTGTATACCTGAAACTACCACAATACTGTAAATCAATTATATTTTGTTAAAATAACAAAAAAGTATATGGAATGATTAATGCATAAATGAGAGGATCCAGTATTAAGCCTGGCTGGGGCTGAGGACTCAAAAGGGAATAAGGCAAAGTGAAACCAGTCAGACAATTAGACAGCAACACCCAATGATACCGCTTACATGTGGAAACTAAAAAGACACAATGAACCTTCTCACAGAACAATGACTCACAGACTTTGGAAAACCTTGGTTTTTCAAATAAGACAATCTGGGGGGGGGAGATGCACTGGGGGTTTGGGATACAAAATCTGTAAAATTGACTTGTGATGATTTATGCACACCCATAATTGAAATAAAATCCATTAAGAGAAAAAAAAAAGGGAATAAGGAAGTCTTTGCCGCTACAGTAATGTAGAAATTGTAAGACTCAAAGTGGGAAGTCACATGCGAATTAGGGGAAAATCACTGACCTAAAATCTTGCCTCATATCTGAGGATGTACAGCATGTGGTATGGCTTCATGCATAAAGTTCTCTTTCAATTAGCTCACAAAACGGTTAAGCTCTCTGCCCCTTCTGAAGGTTGACACTATTCTGGATTCCTGCACCAACTCCATCTCTTCATTACCTTTTCCTAAACCACCTTTCATCCCCAAGAAAGTATGAATAACCCTGCTGATGCTGAGGAGCTATGAACTCAGAGAAAAAAGAGGTAAAACAATATTTTACTTATTGAGCACTGAATTTGTTATGAGATTTGCATGCAGCTCAAAGCGTAGATCAGCAGATCAAATTGTCACAAGACATCTAAAGGCTCACACAAAACCGTATGACTGAGTTAGAACAGACTGGACCTGTTCTCTCTGCCTGTGTTCAGTGGCAAGTTTGGGCTGGGGCAAGGACACATTTGATTGTTTATTTTTTTTAATTTAATTTTTTCCAAAGCATATGAAGTTCCCAGGCTAGGGGTCAAATTGGAGATACGGCTGCCAGCCTTCACCACAGCCACAGCAACACTGGACCCGAGGCACATCTGCGACTTACACCATAGCTCATGGCAACGCCAGATCCTTTAACCCACTGAGGCCAGGGAATTACCCCATATCCTCATGGATACTAGTTGGATTCTTAACCTACTGAGTCACAGTGGGAATTCCATTTGTTTCTCTTTTAAAAATCAGTGTATTTATACATAACAGTTTGTATCTCTTAATATCCAACCCTGATATTTTTGCTCCCCACTTCCCTCTTCCCAGTGGTAACCACAAGTCTGTTGTCTATATCTGTGAGTCTGTTTCTTTTTTATTATATTCACTAGTGTGCTGTATTTTTCAGATTTCACGTACAAGTGATATCATACAGTATTTTATATCTGACTGATTTCACTTAGCACAATACCCCCTGATCCGTCTATGATGTTGCAAATGAAAAAATTTCATTATTTTCTATGGCTGAGTAGTATTCCACTGTGTGTGTGTGTGTGTGTGTGTGTGTGTGTGTGTGTGTGTGTGTGTTAATCACATCTTCTTTTTCCATTTGTCTGTTGCTGGAAACTTAGGTTGCTTCCATATCTTGGCAATTGTAAATAATGCTGCTGTGAACATTGGCGTGCAAGCATCATTTTGAATTAGTCTTTTTGTTTTTCTTGACTATACTCAGGGATGGAATTGCTGGGTCTTATTGTAGTTCCATTTTTAGTTTTATAATAAACTTCCATATTGTTTTCCGCAGAGGCTACACCAATCTACATTCCCACCAACAGTATAAGAAGTTCCCCTTTTCTGTACTTTCTCACCAACATTTGTTATTTGTACTCTTTTTATGATAGCCTTTCTGACAGGTGTGAGATGATATATCATTTTGTTTTTGATTTACATTTCCCTGATGACTAGCAATGTTGAGTATCTTTACATATGCCTGTTGGCCATCTGTGTGTCTTTTTTGGAAAAATGCCTTTTCAGATCTGCCCATTTCTTAGTGAGGCTTCTGTTGATGCTGTATGAGCTGCTTATATATTTTGGTCCTATTGCTTACAAATATTTTCTCCATCCAGAAGCTATAAGAATATATTTGTACAACACAGGGAATAATGCCAACATTTAATAATAAATGGAGTATAACCTTTAAAATTGTGAATAACTATTGCTTGTAACTTGTGTAATATTGTACATCAACTATACTTCAATGAAAAATATAAAAAAGGAACAGCAGTTGCTTCTGGGAGGTAGGAGCAGGAATTGACAGAGAAGGCTCATGGGGGAAATTTCAGGAATGATGGGAATGTTTGATAGAGGTGGGGTAGAGGTCCAGACTCATTAAAAGCTACAATTAACATTTGTGTATTCCATTGTAAATAAATTTTACATAAAAACAAAAGAGCTGTAAACAAATACTTAACTCTAAGTTATTGACATGCATTCTGAGATGTTTAGGGGTAGAGGGTACTGAGGTCTACAACTTACTTTGAAATTTATCAAACATGAGATGGATTGGTTGATGGCTAGAGGGCTAGATAGGCATGTGATAGAGCAAACAGTTAAAATGTAAATTGTAGAATCTAGGTGACTGATATGTGGGTATTTACCATACAATTCTTTCAACTTTTTCTATATTTGAAATTTTTCATAATAAAATGTTAGGTAAAACTAAATTCCAAGATAAAAAGTAAAGATAAAATTGGGAGTTCCCATTGTGGCTCAGTGGAAACGAACCCAGCTAGTATTTATGAGGAGGTAGGTTCAGTCTTTGGCCTTGTTCAGTGGGTTAAGGATCTGGTATTGCTGTGAGGTGTAGTGTAGGTCGCAGACGTGGCTCAGATCTGGTGTTGCTGTGGTGCAGGCCAGCAGCTGTAGCTCTGATTCAACCCCTATCCCTGGGAACTTCCCTGTGCTGCACCTGTGGCCTTAAAAGAAAGAAAAAATTAAAAATTAGTGGGTTTAAAATCATGAAAAATTCAAATATATGTACATAACCTTCTAAAGAAGCCTGCATATGCAGTTAGAAAGGTTTCCTGTATAGATGTATGCATCAGCTCTTCCAGATCTACCTTCAAAATAACTATGTGAAAGAAAGATTAGGTGAAATATAATTATTAACTCCTACTGTCACTCAGATTGCATGTTGAAATGATGAGGACTGGTTGGATAACTATCCTTCATTATTTTAATCCATAATCCTGGGAATAAAGATTCTCCACTAAACATGCTCCCACTTATTCTGTCATTAATCTTACTGTGTGAGCACGGAGGTCTTTCTGAGAAACCAGTAGAAAATGTCGTCTCAATTGAACTGAGACACTGAGTGTGTGATTTGTTTTTAAGCATCACAAATGAATTAGGGTTACACTGAAGTAGAGTCACCACCATTTATACAAATAGTATCTGTAATAAAGTATCAGCTTTAGAGTGGCCAGGAAGGCCTTGCAGATAGATAAAATGAGCTCTGACAAAGACTTATAAAATACTCAAGTATGTAAATGAACTGAGCTCCTACTTTTAATTGGATTTTCCCATAAGACTTAAAAAGAATAAAATAGATCCCATAAACATGAAAATTTCTTAAAAAAATCAGCTGAGTTTCCTTTAAACATGCAGCATTAGAAATATTGTTCAAACCAAAAAATTTTATTGAATTGTATCCTACCATTTATAAATTATTTACCAAAAAATATGTCCACAAATGTAAATAAAAACATGCGCTGATAAAATTATCAAATTCTGCCTAGCGAATCAGAAGAATTTTTTTTCATATTATTGAACTACTAATTGGCAGTAATTAAATTATTTTTCTGACTAAATGAGTTTCAACTTTTTTCTCTAACATGGAGGCAATAATGATTTAAAGTGGGTAAATTAGGAGTTCCCGTCGTGGTTCAGTGGTTAATGAATCCGACTAGGAACCATGAGGTTGCGGGTTCGATCCCTTGCCTTGCTCAGTGGGTTAAGGATCCGGCGTTGCCGTGAGCTGGGGTGTAGGTTGCAGAAGCGGCTTGGATCCCGCGTTGCTGTGGCTGTGGCGCAGGCCGGCAGCTACAGCTCCTGTTAGACTCCTAGCCTGGGACCTTCCATATGCCAGAGGTGCGGCCTTAGATAAGGCAAAAAGACAAAATAAAATAAAATAAAATAAAGTGGGTAAATTACTTGAAGTTTTCAGGTGAAAAGTATAATGTGAATAGCATCCTAAGAACAAGCAACAATATTTTAATATCATAAAGTATTTTGCTGTAAGTGGATCCTTAGTTATTGATTTGACAAATGATATTCTCAGATGATTTTTTAAAACTCAAATATCTTGGTCTGGTGATCTTCATTACAACTGGAGCTGGGTCATAAAATTTAGCTAACATTCTGCTCAGATGTGCAGAGAAAAATTTATATATTTTGTATTTAGGCTAATTTGAGTTTCCTCACGAGAGGAAGTATAAATAAATGCCCAGTCTGTTTTAACTTTTTTCCAAATGCAATATTATAATTAATCCCATATAATGAGCAGGTTATCCTCTTCTCCCCTCCTAAGGTAGCACACAGGTGCATGGGCCAGTGGACGTGGCTTATATGTCAGTGACATCAGAGGGAACCACCAGTTGTGGATATGTGTGGCATCCTTGTACTGTCTTTTGATAGGTGGCCAACTCCCTTGTCTGCCAGTTGCTAGGGACATCTTGGGGACAAAGCCTGGGATGGGAAAATTAGGGATACAAACATCACTCTCATATTTTCCCTCCTTATTCTTCTTATCAACTCTCAGTTTAGAGAAGCAGTCTCGTTTCTTTTAATACTGCCTTCCTTCTACTGTCAAGCAGTAAGACCTCTGCTTTCTAAGTTGTAGGTGGAAGAGGTGGCAGCCCTTCCAAAGGAGATCTCTTAACACTAAGAGCTGGAAAGAACTGTCTTGGGCTTTCATGTGTGAAAGAAGGCAAGGTGGCCACTAGGATATTTGGGGGAAAAATACCCTAAAACAGTAGGCTGATCTGCAAGATTATTAGAGTCTCACTAAGTAACTCAAACTGCCTCCCAGAAATCGAGTGTTCCTGTATTTTCTCTTTTCAGTTTCCCTATAACTAATTGTCTTCTCCCTCTAAAGGAGCTTCAGGCCAAGAGAAAAATCACATACATAGAAAAGTAAAAGAGAACTGGAATCTAACATACTGCATAAATGAACCTTTATGCAGAAAAGAAAATCAAGGACTTGGAGAACAGACTTGTGGTTGCCAAAAGGGTGGGGGAGGGAATGGGATGGTGGGGGGGTCTGGTGTTAATAGCTGTAGATTGTTGCCTCTGGGCTGGAAAAGCAAGATACCACTGTATAGCACTGGGAACTATGTCTAACCACTTGTGATGTGTAACCCTGTCACCACGCTGTACAGCTGGGTATAATGTAAAGAAATAAATAAAAAAAAGAAAGAAAAGAAAAGTAAAAGAGAAAGCACATTAGCATTTTAGCATTTTTCTAATTTCTTGCTATCACACAGTCTTTGAGATGTTTTTAAAACTTGGTTTAGTTGTGGGAGTTCCTGTTGTGGCGCAGTGGCTTGTCTCTGTGGAGGCACCAGTTCCACCCCCAACCAGGCACCTTGGGCTAAAGATCTGGTGATGCTGTAACTGTGTGGCATATGTGGCTATTCCAGCTCGGATGCAGTCCCCGATTTGGGACCTTCCATATACCACGGGGGAGGCTGAAAAAGGAAAAAAACAAAAAACACACCCCTAAAACCAATAACAAAAGGCAAAAAAACATGGTTTAGTTGTGAGGTTTTCTGTTCTGGGAATGTCATGAAATGCATACAGTGCCTCCCCTTCATGTGTGCGGGCTGTGGGATACATTCCAAGACCCACAGCAGATGCTGAAACCTCAGAGAGTACTGAATGCTATGCCCTGCGTATGCTAAGTCTTTTCCTGTACATACATGGCTGTGATAAAGTTTAATTCATAAATTAGGCACAGTAAGATATTAACAATTGCTGATAATAAGATAGGACAATTATAACAATATACTGTGATAAAAGTTATGGGAACGTGGGCTCTCTCAAGATATTTTATGGTAAAATTGCAATGTCACCTTAACTCATTTTCCTGCCCTAATTAAGCACTTATCCATGTGGCTATAAATTTGTGGTCTGATAGGCAACTGTAAAGCTAGCATGGATGTCTTTTTTCTTCTTCACAGTTTCACAGATAGAAGATTCATTCTTACTCATAGATCTTAGCAACCTTAGTAAGTGATTTTTTTTCTCTTTCTTTATTAGGTTGAGAATTTTCAACTATTGCATATGGAGTGGGTAAGCAATGAGGTCCCGCTATATAGCACAGGGAACTAATTCCAATCAGTTGTGATGGGACATGATGGAAGATGATATGAGAGAAAGAATGTATATATATATGTATAACTGGGTCACTTTGCTGTGCAGCAGAAACTGACAGCATTGTAAATCAGCTATAATAGAAAAACTGAAAAATAAATAAGAAAAAATGAAAAAAAATATAAAGGAAGCACTTTATAGTTTCTCTTTGACATATCCGAATTGCCAGCATCACTGCTGTTGCGCCTCAGGGCCTTTTTAAGTAAAATAAGGTTTACTTAAAGACAAGCACTGAGACCATGGCTCTTATATGAGACGTCGCCTAAGTGACTAAAGGGTGGGACATGCTGGATAAAGTGATGATCCTTGTCCCCAAGGGACAGGGCAGGAGCAAAAGAGCCTTCCTCGTACTACTCAGAATGGCATGCCATTTAAAACTTATAAATTGTTTATTTCTGCAATTTTCCTTTGACTATTCATACCTCCATTAACCACGGTTAACAGAAACCTCAGAAAGTAAAACTTCAGATAAGGGCAGGAGAGGGGGTCCTTTGCATTTGGTTCAGATATAATGTAAGCATGCATGTACTCGTTTCTCTGTGCGTCTCTGAAAAGCATTCTGTGATCTTAATTTTACTCTTTTGATCTCACTTTTACTCTTTTGATCTCTCTCATCGGTTTAGATTCATTCTTTATGATGGAAGGTAGGTTTCAGTTTTAAAAATTTTGATGAACCATTTTTAATTACTCAAATTAGGATCTACTTTCACGGTTTACACAGAGAGATCCTGTTTGCATATCAGTGGCATTCCTACTAAATTCATTACTATTAAAAAATCCAGCTGCAGCTTACTCTGGTTTGACCTTTGTACAACTGCCTTCACCTTCATTCAGTCTATCTCATTTGTGTTCAATAAATCTGTTTCAAAACTTTTTTTTTTTTGTCTTTTGTTGTTTTAGGGCCGCACCTGTGGCCTATGGAGGTTCCCAGGCTAGGGGTCTAATCGGAGCTACAGCTGCCAGCCTTCACCACAGCCACAGCAACGTGGGATCCGAGCCGCGTCTGCAACCTACACCACAGCTCATGGCAACGCCAGATCCTTAACCCACTGAGCAAGGCCAGGGATCGAACCCGCAACCTCATGGTTCCTAGTCGGATTCGTTTCCGCTGTGCCATGACAGGAACTCCTGTTCTAAAACTTTTTTGTTATACATAAAAGTACTTTCTAGTAAACAAGTAAGTGTGTTTCCTATTTGAGTGTCTATTTTATGATTCTGCCTTGTAATGCTCATTCCATTGTCTTAATTGCTTCAATGCCATTATTCACCTTCTCATTTTCTTCTCTCTTTTGAGTTGTTTGGTCTCTTATTCATTTGTTTGTTTGTTTATAAACATTCCTAAGGCTTTTGTACTTTGTTAAGTATTTAGCCTATTATGTCACACCCAAATTTATCTCTAACCCTTCCCCCACATTTTATCATGGGATTCTATTTGACATTGAGGTGGTTGGCATACAATTTGTAATTCTTCATAATTACGATATAGGCTTTTATGTCGATTTGAATAGAAACCTCCAAAAGACATGAATATCATCTATTTATTTTACACATATACAAACATTATCAAAAATTCTCTAATCTCTCTCCAAAATGCTTAGAAATATTCATTACTGTCAACAAAGCAGGCATTCTGAGGAGTTTAAAATTCATCACTATTACCAAGGCCAAGTACAAAGAGCATTCTAGATTCATGGTCCCTGATTTCAAAGAGCTTTTCACATGCTGCTGCTTCTATCTGAAGTGCCCTTCCCAGCCATGTAAGTGCATAATTGTCCTTGAAAACTCAGCACAGTGATATTTCCTTCATAAAACATCTCTTATTCACTTTCCTCCCAACAATCAACTCTTCTTCCACATCCCAATTTTGATCAAAGCCAGATGCTTATCAAGACTCACCATCCAATACCATCTGTCTTATAATGTGATATATAAAACACAGATACGTAGATATTTCTGGCTACACATCTGCTCCTCTTCCAAGACTATGAATGTTAAGCCCAGACACTGTGGTGTTATTCATCTTTGTACTATCAGTGACCGGACTAAATTATATATTCAGTAAAACCTGAATAAATCATTTGGACTCATATGAAGCTATTTTTATGAGGCAGGATTTGGTTATAGTCAGCAGTCAAAGGGAATCTTCAGAATGGAAATCTAGTGGGCATTCTGTTTCCTCATATATAAACTTCACATCTTTCTCTGACATTTATTCATATTCAACTGCATTTGCTATTTCATATGTAATTTGCCCTTGACTATATAAATCTGTTTGAAAGCACAGTAAAGCACAGTGATGAGGATAAGACAGTGGTCATAAGTAGACTACCTTTTATCATTGACATTTTCTTGGTTAGATAATGGCAGGAGCTAGGCAGTTCTCTGTGGATATTTAAAACATGCTACCCTGGTCATTTTGGAATACTCTTAAAATTATAGAGTTGTAAACATAATGTAAAAATAGAGCTTTTATATTTTTCTTGACTTTAACATGAGACTTACTCTTTAATATTTATGATCAAGATTAAGCCATAAACGTTACTGTAAACTTGTTATAGTATTCTAGTTTTGTTTAAAATGGCAAATAATTTTTTTAAATGAAAAGTAAGCACCCAGTAACATTGATACTATGTAAAATTTGGACATAGCAGAGATTTCCGTTTTTAGCAATATGGCAAACTAGATTTCCTGAACATCTTATCAGGGGAAGTAAACAACAGATAAATCACAATATATAGTATTATAAAATAAGGTACAACACATACACATGTAAATAAATCTTATGGCTGACTTTAGAAGGAGAGAAAGGAGAGACCTAAGGATCAAAAAGAAAGAGAAAACAACTTGATGAGAAAACATGTGAGTGGATGCTGAGGCTTGCTGAGGCCTGCCATTCTGTGAGTGCAACCAACAAGGGATTCATTTCCAAAAATAGTCTGGAGAACTAAGAAGTTGGTTTTCTAACTGTGCATTTTTGTTGTTGTTGAGCTACAATGTGGTATTAGTTTCAGTTGTACAGCAAGGTGATTCAGATATCCATCATCTATCTATCATCTATCCTTTTTCATATTCTTTTCCTTTAAAATTATTACAAGATATTGAAATATTGACTATAGTTCCCTGTACTATACGGTAGGTCCTTGTGGTTTATCTATTTTATATACAGTAGTGCACATCTGCTGATATCAAGAGTTTTAAAGCTCATAAAGGAACAGAGAAGAGAGTTGTAACTGAGATCAAATTTAGTTTATCTAATAATGCCAGAACTCTAAAATAGCTTCCTACAGTGGAATAGAAAGTGATGGAATAGACAAAAATTCACCCTGTGGAAAGAGAGATGACTTAAAAGATTGATTTTTTTGACCTATTCCATAGGTAGGATTTTTTCCTGTGATAATTTGTAAATATAGGGTTGGGGTTTAAATGTATCCTGCAAATATGATCTGGAAATATTCATATGTAAGATATTAACAAAAAGTATTCTAAGTCCAATACTCCAGGGTAGACCTAAAATAAACAATAACCTTACTAAAGATATGCTTCCATCCTAAGCTGTTGATAAATTTCAAAGATAAAGCCTCACTGAAGATACCGGTGCAGGCTGAAAGTACAAGAAACAACACACACACACACAAAAAATCCAATATACGTGAGAATCGGTAGGTACAAAAAGGGTAGCACAAGATCTTGTTGCATAATAGAAATATTGTAAAGACTATTAAATAAATACTTTAGATGAAAAACTCATAAGAAAATGACTTACAAAAATAAGTGAACAAAGACAGATCATCTTGAAAATAAACATCTTGTGAAACACAGAAATATTTTCTTTAAAATTACACATACTAAATAAAGATGATTCTTTAGCTGCTGTTAAATATTTGAAAATAATAATCAGAAAGATAAATTCGGAGGAAAAGATAGTGAAAATCTAGGACATGAGTCAGACAAACTGGGAAATTAGCATTCATTTCAGGATATTCCATACCTGAAGACAGAAAATAAAAGTGGCTGCTTGAAAGATAATGTCTCAGAATTTTACAGAATATAAAAAAGACATGTATCTTCTGATTTAGGAAATATTGGAGGGAGGATAATTTAAAGAAATATACCCATGCGTTCAAGTAGAAGTGAAATAGCACAACATAAAATAAAGAAGTTCTGAAAAGTGGCCAGAAGCAAAATGTATTGCTTACAAAAGGACAGCAATTAGATCGACAGCATTAAAAGAAATCAGAGTAGGAAGTATGTTTTAACAGCTGGGAGAATATCATAAATCTAAGCAACCAAGCTAACTTTTAGGATAAAGAAAAATAATATATTTAGATGAGAACAAAGAGTTTCTCACTTACAAATTCTTGCTGAAATTTTCAAAAAGCTATTCTTCAAAAAGTAAAAATGAACTCAGAAGATGTAAAATGCAGAATGAAATGATGATGTTGACATAAAATAGATCAACGAGCAAATGAAATAGAGTATCAAGAAACAGACTGTATTTACATAGTCTAATGCTTTATGACAAAGTTGACATTGCAGAGCAATAGAGAAGGTGGTAAGTCAACTGAATATTCATATGGAAAACTTGTATCTTGACACTTACCTTACTCCATACACAAAATTTAATTTCAGATTAACTGAACATGTGAAACAGAAAACAATGAAGTTTTTAAAAGAAAACATAGCAGAGTAGCCTCATGACCTTGGAGTTGGCAAAGGCTGATTAAACATAGACAGGTAAGCGATAAACTGGATTTCATTAAAATTAAAATTTCTTAGCAAAGGAAACTATTAAAAAATGAAAAGACAACGCACAGAATGGGAGAAAATCTTTGCAAACAAAGCAGCTGACAAGAGATTAATCTCCAACATATACAAACATCTCATGAAGCTTTATAAAAAAGAAATACGATACAATGCAAAAATAGAAGACATAAACAAATATTTCTCCAAAGAAGACAGATAGCCAAAAACACATGAAAAGCTCAGCATCCCTAATTACTAGAGAGATACAAATCAAAACTAAAATGAGGTATCACCTCACAGCAGTCAGAATAGCAATCATCAAAGAGTCTACAAACAATAAATGTTGGAGAGGGTGTGGAGAAAAAGGAACCCTCCTACACTGCAGGTGGGAATATAAATTGGTGCAGCCACTATGGAGCACGGTATGGAGGTTCCTTAAAAACCTAAATACAGAAGTACTGTAAGATCCAGAAATTCCACTCCTGGGCATATATCTGGAGGAAATCATTGTTTGAAAATATACATGCACCCCTATGTTCATTTCAGCACGGTTTACAATAGCCAAGACATGGAAGCAACCTTAATGTCCATTGACAGAAGAATGGATAAAAAAGAAGTGAGACATATATACAAAGGAATATTACTCCTTCATGAAAAAGAATGAAATAATGCAGGAGTTCCTGTTTCAGCTCAGTGGACATGAATCCGACTGATATTCATGAGGATGCAAGTTCCATCCCTGGCCTTGCTCAGTGGGTCATGGATCTGGTGTGGCCATGAGCTGTTGTTGTAGGTCGCAGATATGTCTCAGATCCTGCATTGCTGTGTCTGTGCTGTAGGCTCGCTGTGTTGTAGGCAATAGGCTGGTTGTGCCATAGGCTGGCAGCTCAGATTCAAGCTCTGGCCTAGGAACTTTCTTACACTGTGAGTGTGGACCTAAAAAGCAAAAAAAAAAAAAAAAAAAAAGGTCATTTGCAGCAACAAGTATGAACCTAGAGTTTATCGTGCTAAATAAAGTCAGTCAGACAGAGAAGGGTAAAGGGGTAACATTATATAAGGAATCTAATGAAAATGATGTAAGATAACTTATTTATAAAACAAACTCACAGATTTCAAAAACAGTCTTACGGTTACCATGGGAGGGAAGGAGGAATTAGAAAGATGGGAATAACATATACACATTGCTTCAGAAAACAGATAATTAACAAGAACCTCCTGTATAGCACAGGGAAGTCTGTTTAATAACTTATAGTAATCTGTATGGGAAAAAAGAATACACATAACTGATTAGCGTACCTGAAACTAGTACAACATTGTAAGTCAATTATACTCCAATACAATTAAAAAAAATAAAAAAAATAAAATTCAAATATTCTTATTCAATAAACAATACCGATAAAAGAGAAAAAGACAAGCTATACAGTAGAGAAAGTTAGGTTCAATACATATAGATAGAAAATGACATATTCATAATAAAAGAGAATTTTATAAATCTGTCACAAAAAGACAGAAAACCTGATAGAAAAACTGGCAAAACAGCCCTTCCACAGAAGACAAAATGGTCAAAAAAGCAAAAGAAAAGTGCTTATCTTCACTAGTTATGAGATGCTACGACATCCGCGTTAGAATGGTTAAAATGAAAAAGACAAATATACCAAGTATTGGAAATAATGTGAAGCAACCAGAACTCTTACAGTGTAAATGGGAAAATAAATTAGTATAACCACTTTGGAAAATTGTTTGGCTGAAGCTGTAAAGTTTAATGTACGTATAGCTTAGGCCCCAGTGATTCTAAATAAGCTTCTGCTCACTTCCTGCTAAAATGAAGATAATATCTATTTCACAAAGTTATTTTATGTCTGAAGCTAAGAAGTGATTACATTAAAAAATGAAACGGCCTTTAGTTTTCTATGCTATTCATCACTGGGCGATTATATTTCGCTACCTCTAGGTGCTTAAAAGTTAAATGAATCAAATATTTTGTAGCCATTTATAGAAAATGTTTTATTCTATTAAACGATGGAGGAGACAAATTTTGCTTCCATGAAAAGCAGAGTAAAGGTTAACATTAGTGTAAGTCTCTGAATTGTTCATTCCACTTCTTGTTTAGTTGCCTAGATTTTAAGCTGGATTCAAGTACCAGCTTTGTACCTTGCAAAAGTTATGATTTATGTCCAATTACTTAATATCTCTGAGCCCCTTTAGTTTCCTCTTTTCTAAAATGGAGATAATATGTCAAGCACTTTATAAACATTCAAGGAGTCTTCACTTTTTACTGTTTAGTAGTGCTAGAAATGTGTATCGTAAACATTTTTAACTCTCCAAGCCCACTATAACAAGAAAAATAACTGTCAGAGTCAATGAATAAACAAAGAATCAAACAAAATACAGAAATAGTAAGTGGTAGTGAGAGTAGATTCTTCAGAATCATAAAAAGATACAATATACCTAACTCTAGAATGCACTTAATTGGAATTTATAAACATTCAATCTGTGCATAGAAAAATACATCTTTTCTTGGGTAACTTCTTATTTGTTTTGATTTTTCTTTTGGTTTCTCAACTCTTAAAGAGATTTGATAAATTCACACTGATACTTGAGTAAAGATTTATAGTTCTGTTGGTTTGGGTTGTGAGTGTGTGTGTATGTATTTTGGCTGTGTTGGCGTGATCAGATGAATCAAAGAGTATGAGCTTCAACCAATTTTTAATCAACAACATTACTGCTTACATTCTTTACCCCAGTGCTGCAGTGACATCACTGTCATGTAATGCGGCTTTCAGATTTGCAAATGTAATGTCTTGGTGGAACAGCCTCCTAGGAAGGTATTTTCAAATAAGTTTTCCCAAAAGTTCTGTGAAATTTATTTTGACTTTGGGTGGGGTGGTGTTGGAGACCAGAGGGCAAATATTTCAGGGCTCAGTACCAGTCCAACTGAAATGGTTCTGTTATTTATTGTTATTATTTTGGAGGGCTGTGAAAGTTCCCAGGCCAGGGATCAAATCCGTGCTACAGCAGCGACTAGAGCTGCTGCAATGACAACTCTGGATCATTAACCTAATGTGCCGCAAGGGAACTCTTATTTTTTATATATTGTGTTTCCTTACATATAGGAAATTGAGGGATTTTCATAGAAACATTGTAACCAGTTCTTTAGGCACGTTCAATAGTAAGAGAAGGGGTATACTTAATTGTTTTGCATAGTAAAGAAAGAAATACTTTTGTCTTGCAGAGAAATCTGTTGAGGGTAGATGAGAAGATAAGGAAGGAGAGAGACAGAGAAAGCAGAAGTATGGGTGAGGTGGGTCAGTAAAACTTCTCTGTAGTGACAGGACCAGTGATGATGCCTCCTCTTCTACTGGAGACTGGAATAGTGTTCCAGCTCATGTTTCTGAGATGGAGACCTTCATCTGACTTTCTCTCATTTAGTGAGTAGACCTTTTTGAGGGTGTTCCTTGACTCAGTGAAGTGGAAAGATCATAGTCACAAAAGATTTGTTGATTTCTAAGAACCAAGTAGGACCAAAGAGAGGTCTTGTCAGGGAAAATTTAACTGTTTCACAGTTCATCAAACTTTTGCTATAAGGTATGACTTTCCCTAGGTTGCACTATTTGCTAGTTAAAACACACTTTGACTACTTTAAGCCACTTCATTGGTCAACATAGATCTCTACTAAAAACTCAGTAGGGTAAAAATTGTTGGTCAATACATGTGTGTTGAATGAATGGTTGAATGAATAAATGAATACATGAATATCCTCTTAAGCTCTGTAAATATCTTACTCTATTGCAAAAATCTTTCTAACCTATTTTTTCAGAGATTCTTTTATTCTGAAAGGAGAAATATAAATATAAACCTTATATTGATGTTACTTTATTAATCGTGAAGGTAAAAACAGCATTTAATAACACCATTGTGATAGTAAAATTTGAATATGCAACTAAATAATAGTCACATAAGTTCACTTATACGTGGTCATGATTAGAGGGCCTGTGGAGCCTATTTGCAAGACATACAAGGAGACTTCTAAGTAAAAGTTCATCCTATCAAAGAGTCAAAAATACATCTGAGATTAGACTGAGATTAAAGAAGACTGGCAATTTGGAGCCAATGTTGGTCATACTAGCCTTTAGCCCTAATGTTTTCCTTTCCTCCTTCTGCTAATTCCAGGTTTTGTGACAGAGTACAGAGGAGTGAAAATTTAAAAAATATCTTTTTGAAACAGCTATCTCATTAAAATGTTTGTTAGATCCCCAGCCCGGTGCAGTGGGTGAAGGATACAGCCTTGTAAAAGTGTGGAATAAGTTGCAGCTGCAGCTTGGATTCAGTGTCTGCGGGGGAACTTCCATATGCCTTGGGGTATGCACCCCCCCCAAAAAAAAAAGGTTTGTTAGGCATTGGTGTCACAAGTCAACAGTATTCTGGGATACATGTAAGAGAAATATGAAAAAAGATTGGGAGAAGAATATTCCTTACTTTTGTGGAGAATTCTGACCACAACGAAACCGTTGTTTGTACATCTTAGATGCTAGAGTCTTTACTGGTGTCATAAGGAAAAGAGTTCTTTTTGGCAATCACAGAGAGTCAGGCATTTGTCCCCTCACCCAGCTAAAATTTATTGGGGCTCTAGGTAATGCGTTAAGGAATTCATTGAGCCCCTTTATTCAAGGAAGTGTTGGACCAAACAGACAAGTAGATGAATCCTTCTCAAATGTCGTGAAAGTGAAATGCATGGTGTGGTATAAGACTATTTGGATCAGCAGTCGAGACTAGTACAGAAGATTTCTCATAATGAGAGTCATAACAAAGTTGTGGTAGATACTAGGAGAGGAAAGTCTCATGGCAGAGAGGATAGTAATTGTGAAACTCACAGACATGAGACCAAATTAAATCTGCAGAATGTTTTGGCAGCCCACATGCCACCATCTACTGAATTGTTTTTTGGTGTTTTCTAAGTAGGCTGCAAAGCTCATAAAATATTAATTTTGAGATCCTCAAAAGGGATAGATGTGTTTATTAATTTGTTTTGTTAATGGTCTGGATTTCCACTGCCTCTGACTTTTTAATACTGACTCCGGTGTTTCAATTGATTGCTTCTTTTTTTCAGCTGGTTTTTTATAGTACTCTAGATCAAGATTCTTGTGTGCCAAGCAATAACTGTGAATCCTTTCTCTGATCATAATAAAAGCTCCACAATTTTTATCTCCACACTGCCTCAATCACAGACCAATCTCTATATTTCACATAAGCTTCCCTAGTTCCACAAGTTAGATTCACAGATATAATTGGAGATAATATCTATCCTTAGCTCTCTCTCTTTCTATCTGTTTATCTGTCTATCTATCATCTATCATCATCTATCATCTATCTATATTTTCCTTAAAGAGTCTTGGTAGCTGTGCTCCTCAATAAATCCTCTTACAAATTGGCTGTTCCTATAATAAAGTAAAAAATGAAATGATGTTAATTTAAAACTTTGCTATGTGTTCTGATATCCATTCCAAGTGCCTGCAGTTCAAATGGGTATTTTTGGTTATATTCTGCCAACTTGGGAAAGCATTGCTCTGTGGGTTCCTGGGAAACATTTGCGATTTTTCTCATGTGCATCGTGCTAGTAGCAACTTCTAATCAGCAGGAAAGAGAGGGCATGAGCAATTTATCCATTAAGTGAGTCATATTGGGTAAGCAAAAGAAAAAGAGACTTGCTGATGCTTAAAAGTGATATTTTTACATTTTGGTCAAAGACCATACCTCGTGAATGTTTTTACATAAGCTAAGCTGAAAGTATTTTGGTTCAGTTTTTAGTGAGATATCAATATATCAACATTTTCGACATGAATTTTTTTTTAAAGAACTCAAAAAGAGCTATGGGACTTTTTGTAATATTACATAAAAATCACTTTCTTGTTGAGATGCCAGGGTTTTAAGATCACTTTTGAAAAATAAGAAATATACTTAAATTTACCAATTAATATGGAGATAAAGTTTATACACCAAAAAGAAAAACAAAAGAAACTCAAATATTAGAAATCTTCAAATTTTTAAGGAACTTTAAAAGTCAAAACTTTAAAGTACAATTTTATTTATATTGCTATCTAGTTTTCTGCATTAATATTTTTTCAGTTTTTAATTTTGAAAAATTCAAATATATTTAGAGCTGTAAGCTTAGTGTATTCACGAAAGGATAACATTTAACACATTTATATAGTTTTTCTCAAATACTTTGTTATGTACCTTCGACAAACGTGCATATTCTCCTAAATCTTTATAATGCAATTATCAGAATCCGGAAGCAAAACGCTGAAAAATGCGATTATTAATAATACAGTCTCATTTAAATTCCTCCAATTGTCAAAAATAATCCTTAATAATTTTTTTTAATCCTAGGTACATTAAAAAAATTACACGTTGTATTTAGTTTTTATTCTCTTTAGTCTGGTTTTTTTTTTGAGTTTTTTTTTTTTTAGGGCCGCACCTGCAGCATATGGAGGTTCCCAGGCTAGGGGTTGAATTGGAGCTGTAGTCGCTGGCCTATGCCACAGCCACGCCAGATCCAAACCTTGTCTGTGACCTACACCACAGCTCACAGCAACGCTGGATCATTAACCCACTGAGGAAGGCCATGGATCAAAATCAAACCCGCAACCTCATGGTTCCTAGTCAGATTCGTTAACCACTGCGCCATGACGGGAACTCCTCTTTAGTCTGTTAATAAAGCTTTATCAGTTGTTAATATATCAAAGCTAAATTTATTACAAGTAATTGAAATTAGGGAGAACCATACTGATATCATCTTAATAATATCTGAAAACAGTTAACCTCAAATGGTTCCAGACTGAAAGAAAGCACCCCAATATGTTTTAATCTAATGTTTTTCTCATGAATTGATTGAGATGGAACATTTTTGCTGACCTATTACAAAGGTGGTTTTTGTGTTCTCTGTACAAAATAAGATGTCAGTTTTTTCCACTACTGGTGAGATGTTGCTTATTTCACTAAAGTGTTATCTCTCAGATTTATTCATTATTCAAGTTCTTTTTAATGAGTAATCTGTGGGGGAAATTTTATGAGGTTATGAATATCATGTTCTACATAAATCCACTGATACTATTAGTACCCACTGATTATTTCTGTTTTTACTGTTTTAGGTGAAAAACAATAATTTTAATTTTAAAAATTTTCAACATTAGTTGATTGCTATTTGTCTATAAAGAACAAATTTTCCTTTTCCTCTCTTTCTAATTAGTATTATTTAATAACAATGCAGATATTGGGTTCCTTTCGTATTGCACTATGTTCTTATTTACATTGATGTCCAATTCACCCCCCATGTCGGCAAAGGGAACCTTTTCAAGCTAGCTCCAGGATCCTTTTGAAATATTCCTATAATTTTTAAAAGAAATTCCTCACTTTCTGTAACAAGGATACTTTCTAGTCTTATGTTATACTTTCCCTGCCTTAGCCCTAGAATCAGCATTTCTCCCAGCTTTTTCCTGTCTATTTCACTCACCCCCTACTGGTTTCATTAGCTCTAGGTTATCACTTCCTGTATTTATTTTTCCAAATTTAGGCAATACTTATTAAATATTCCTTTTAATTTATTCTCATCAAAATTAAGTGCATTATACCTACTTTATTGAATCTAATTTATTTTGTTTTTCATTAAAATATCCTACCCTGGAAATAACTACATATGAGTTCACAAAAACTTTCTTCATATTATTGTTAAATTTGTTTGGTATTTAGTTCTGTGGTGAACAGTTTTTTATTCAATCTCTTATATATGGATTATATCTTTAATTTTATTTTTGTAAATATATCTTAAGGGTAAATTCCTAAGGTGGGATCCTCATGTCAAAGTGTAAACCCATGTATGCCAAATTCTTCCCATAGACCTAAATGTATTTTATCTTCACACCAGCAATATGTGAAAGTACCAATGTCCAACAGCCTTCAAATTGTGTGTGTTTTCAAACTTTTGTCTTTTTGTCAGTCTGGTAAATAATATATGGAATAGTAGTATAGGTGAGATTAATATGATTTCTTCTCGTCTTGAGTAAATTTATATAGTATTTACATGAAATCTCTCAAGGGATTTACATTGTAATTCAAGATTAGTTACAACGCAGTTACAAGATTAATAAACTCTAAAATATTAGCCAAATCTTTTTATGCAAAACCCCGAGACATTCTTTCAAATAAAAAATAATTATTGGGAGTTCCCTTTGTGGCTCAGCAGTTAATGAACCCGACTAAGATCTGTGAAGATGCAGGAGCAATCCCTGGCCTTGCTCAGCAGGTTAAGGATCTGGGGTTGCTGTGAGCTGTGGTGTAGGTTGCAGACATGGCTCGGATCTGGCATTGCTGTGGCTGTGACATAGGCTGGCAGCTGCAGCTCTGATTCAACCTCTAGCCTGGGAACTTCCATATACCACAAGTGCGCCCCTAAAAAGAAAAAAAAAAGTCACCTATAACATCCCTAGAGAAAGGCTACAAGGAATACAGAATGTTCTTTCCTCAAATAATACAATAGCTAAAGCAATGTATTTACTCATTTCCTATGTGTATATATTTGTCAGAATATAAAAATCAGAAAGTATTATCAATCATTTGACTTTCTTCCTATTTGTCTTATTTTGTTTGTTTATGTTTATTAATCATTTTTTATTTAATGTAATTTGAAATAATTTCCAACTTAGAGCTGCAACACTAGCACAAAAGCTTACTATACGACAGAACAATAATAAAAATGAGAAATCATAACTGATAAATATCACTATCTAATCTACAGTTCATGTTTAACTATCTTCCATTGTATTAATGATGTTCTTTATAGCTACTTCCTCCCCCCAAATCTCCCATTCTATAATCCACTCCAGATAACTCCTTATTTTCAGTTGTCATATTTTTTTAGTTTTAATGAATGTGAAGTTGTTCCTTAAAATTTCATTGAGCTTTTTAACCCTGTCATTTTTAGAAGAGAACTGTTACTTTGTAAAATGTTTTTCAATTTGTTACTTTAATTAATTTACTCTAAAATTGCTAGAAATTTCTGTATTAATTATATTGTGACTTAGAAATTTGAATTACTTTTTCTTAAGAGCTGGTCTAATTTATGGAAGTCATTTATTGCACAGCTTAAGTGTTCAGTCTTTTGAATTAGACAACATTTAGATTTGCATTCCACATTTTCTGACAATTTTTTGTACTCATGCTTTTCATGCTTCAATTTCCCTTTTTTTTTTTTTTCGGCTTTTCCAGGGTCATACCCATGGCATATGGAGGTTCCCAGGCTAGGGGTCTAATTGGAGTCGTAGCTGTAGGCCTATGCCACAGCCACAGCAATGCGGGATGCGAGCCACGTCTGTGACCTACACCACAGCTCACGGTAATGCCGGATTCTTAACCCACTGAGCGAGGACAGAGATTGAACCTGCAACCTCATGGTTCCTAGTTGGATTCGTTAACCACTGAGCCATGACAGGAACTCCTATGCTTCAGTTTCTTAATGTGTTATATAAGTTTCTTAATGTGTTAGTAAATGATGAATTCTCAAAAGGATTGCTGGATGAATTAAATGCGATAACACATGCAAAGCATTTGGTGAAGTGCCTGACACATAAACAAAACTTCATAAGAGTTTGGGTTCATTATAATGTTTGCCGATGGAAAGTAACATGAAAAAAACTGACAAGCTTGCTTTGTAGCATTAAATAAATGATAGCACCAGTATTCAGGAGAAGATAAAAGTAAGTCATATTTCTTTTTTCATTAGAAGGCCTTTGAAGTACTTACCACCTTCCAAGTGTTAGATCTTTTTAATGTCTCATTTTTTTCAGTGTATAGGGGTTTACGTTTAATTTTCCAAAGTTAGGCATCTCAGTTTGTCTTTAATGTATTTCTCTTTGAAATAAAAATCATAGGTAAGAAATTTCTTTCTGATAGTATAGAATTTAAAACAAGAGTTTACTAGTAATTTTGTTATCCAAGACTGTGTATTTACTGGTACGTGTATTACTGGTACTGCGTATTACTGGTATATTACTTACATGTTTATTTACTTATACAATAGTACTTTCTAAAGGTAAGTCAAGAAAGCCCATTTATCCATCATGTAGCTGAACTGACAATAAGAGTAATACTTTTGATTTGGGCTTTGGGAATCAGGATTCAATCAGAGCAGGAGGCAAGAGAAACAGACATTTTTAGCTTATTACTTGATTCAGGATAGATGGCACGAATTACATTGACCTAAACTGTGTTTCTGTTTGGCAAACCTTCCATGATCTCTTCTGGTCATTTATAATGTCCTGATTATCCTCTGTCCCAGTGGTCTTAAACCTATAACACCTAATAGTTTTGTCATAGCTTTTCCTGCCCTGCCATATTCACAAACAATTCTCCTTTCTTCTTGAGTGAAGAACATATATATTTTCAGGGAAATTTAATCCATTGGTAAGACATTTTGGATCTTTTAAATTTATTTAAATTTTTCCTAAATATTTACCTTTAACAAATTTTATACACACAGATGCGCGCACACACACATAAGGATTAAAGTAAATATCTAGTTGATTATTTTCTAGACTTTGTGTTTGGTAGATTGGTTCTGACAAGTTTGGGCCACCTTGTGTCCTGAAGTGGTGTTCTCTGAGGTCTGCTGTGTCCAAGTTGATGCTGTGCTTCTTAGCCTTGTAACTTTTTCTAGTTTTGAAGATACAAGTACTATTAGTGTATTTCGCCACAGCTCAGTCAAGTCCAGATGCAGGAGGAACAGAAACATGCATCATGCATTGCAGGATGGGCTCCCCACCTGGTGAAAGCATAGACATGCTCTGTGGGAGATTTAGACACCAAGAGACTGAGACAGGCTGAGGCCTGCCTGGGACCGGGGGACTGAGACCCATTATTGGAGTACTTGCACCTGGAAAAAAGCAACAGAATACAAAGAAATTACAAAGGAATAAAAATAACTGCCCACATGTGCAGTCAGGCAATTATGAACAAGATATAAAAAGGCCAAAACCCAGTTGCCACTTCTGAGATGCTGGAAGCAAAAGCAGGATATTGAGCCTGGTCCCCGGCACACAGCACCATTATGGAGGAGGGCAGGCCACCTAAGACACCCTCCCCAGCCCAACCCACTGATTCTGCCCCCACCCTCACTCCATTTCAGGGACCAGTTTGCCCCTCCTTGGGGGATAATCAAAGGCACCTGTTACCTCTTCTCTCTCCTGGTGCTGCAGCACTTGTCCCTGTAAAGATCCTATTTGAATTCCTCACCTGTCCTTTTATTAACTTCTGTTGATTCAGGAGTTCAAGAACTCTGGTCAGTAACAAAACTCTCTGGCTTGGAGTTCCCATTGTGGCTCAGTTGCAATGAACCCGACTAGTTACCATTAGGATGTAGGTTTGATCCCTGGCCTTGCTCAGTGGGTTAAGCATCTGGCATTGCTGTGAGCTGTGGTGTAGCCTGCAAACACAGCTCGGATCCCACATTGCTGTGGCTGTGAAATAGGCTAGCAGCTGCAACTCTGATTTGACCCCTAGCCTGGAAACTTCCACGTGCCTTGGGTGCAGCCCTGAAAAGAAAAAAAACAAAAACAAACAAAAAAACCTATCTGGCTAGAATGTGCCTATGGCAATTTCACACTGGGTTATTTTGTCAGATCAAAATTCTTTTTATTCAAAGTTATGGAAGCTTGAATTAAACATATCCAAGTTTCTCGTGACCCCTGACAATAGAAAGAAAGAAGATAAAATGTAAAAAGCAAAATAAAAAGAAAAAATGAAGACATCATCTCAAATATGACTAGATAGCATGATTTGCATACATGCTCTTTTAATCTTTTTAAGTGTCTGGTCATTTAATTTTCTCTGAAATTACATTTTTGCTTTTTTAAATACAGTACTATTAATTTCTCATATCTTTTTTCAGCAGCTGCAATGTCACTTTTGAAAAAACTGTTTAAATGGCTTACAATTTTGATGCTATTTCCTTATAGAATTCAGAAATTCTCCTGGAGACTATTACAATTTTCAAATACCGGTATACATTGTTTCTTACATTTTAGCATTTGTCTTTTCTTTGAAATTGAGATTTGGTGTTCAGATACATTGATAATTAAGCGACCAGGACATTTGAGAGAACTTGCAGGTTTTTGTGAAAATGTTCTATTTGGTGATGCATTCATATATCAGAGACATTCTTTTATTTAAAAGTTAGAAACATTGTATTGCTATTTAAATAATTTTACCACGTGATAATTCCTTAAAATTGTAATTGCTTTAAGTTTTACTACTGATTGCAGTCATTTGTGTGATTGTATCTATGATTGATGCATTTTAATGTTGCAATTGTCTGGCAATTTTCTATGATTATATCCATGACTGGTATTCTTTATGGTGCAATTGTGTGGTAATAGTCCGATTATATTGCTATTAGGATTTTTACATAACTTTCTCTCAGGACACATTTGAAGAACAGAGGCTTTATTTCCACAAGTATAAGCTGCTGTATAGAGCATTCAGTTCACCCAGCTTGGTGAATTGTCTTCACCAGGTTAGCAGGCTGAACGACTTTAGGAAGAAACCTCCCATGTTCATTTTTTATGTTAGAATATGAGGAATATTATTTAGAAATGTATATTACTAAAATTAACTTCTTAAAATGAAATCAGAATAAAAGGTCTAATAACAAAAACTGAAAAGGAGTGGCCAGAGTATTTGGGAGACATCTAGCAAAGAACAGTTGTCAAGAAGGCAAAGGGAAGAAAGAGGAGTTCATCAAATGGTACTGAGGGAGGTTAGTAAATTTAGTAGTGTCTTTTTCACCTGGCATTGGCGACAACATCCTTGAACTCATTGAGAGCAGATTTAGTGCAGTTGTGGAAACCGAAGCCATGTGGAAATGTAACTAGGAATCAAAGGGAGATAAAATTACATGATATAGAGATATTCCCCCCCCCCTTTGGGAACTAATTGTGAAGAAAAAGAGAAAGTATTTAAGTGAACAACTAATACTGTCAGAAAAGCAATGACTCAAACTATGTTGACATCATTCACTCTAAGACCTTGGTGCCTTATCTCATCATGAAGTCACAGGAATGAACCTTCATCCCTAATCCCATGGAAATGAACTAGTATCTGACAGGAGATTTGTAAACAGCTTTTTTCGAGGGAGGAACTGCCCTTAGAAGGAAACACCTTTTCTTATCAATTTAAGTAAAGCTACATTGTAACTAACTTTTTTTTTTCCTTTTTATGCCGGCACCTGTGCTTATGGAAGTTCCTCCGCTAAAAGTCGAATCAGAGCAGCAGCAGCAGCCTATGCAGCAGCTTGTAGCAATGCCAAATTCTTAACTCCCTGAGTGCGGCCAGGGATCAAACCTGTGACCTCATGGACATTATGTTGGGTTCTTAAACTGCTAATCCATAGTGGGAACTCCTGTGACTAACTTTTAAATCAGACACCCCATGCTCTACTCATCTCCAGCCTGGCACACCTTTCAGATCTTTTGATCAAAGAATACCTTCCCTAATCTGTTGGTTCTTTCCATAGAACAAATAATGAGAGATAATTAACATCTGATCAGATAGCTCCCCTAGCTTCCCCTTCAGTAATTTTGTGAATGAAATGCGTGAAAAAGAGAGCATGTAAAGAAAGTTCACAAGAAGAAGTCAACAATCCTGCACACGGTGGGGGATGGTGATGACTCTGATCCTCTATCTCAATGATTAACTGAGATTACTCCCTTTTATCCTTTTAAAAACTTTCATGGCTAAGTAGAACCTTCAGCGAAGGTTTTTAGGTGACACTGAGTCCAACATCTCCCCAAATTGCTGGCATGTTGATTAAAAACAATTTTCCTTTCTACTAACAACTGCCCCTTGGGTATGAACTTGTGAGTCGTGAGCAGCTAGACCTGAGTTCAGTAACATAACTCAAAACATAGTTATGGCTCAGTGAAAACGAATCGGACTACCATCCATGAGGATGCAGGTTCCATCCCCGGCCTTGCTCAGTGGGTTAAGGATCCAGTGTTGCTATGGCTGTGGCATAGGCCAGCAGCGACAGCTCCAATTCAGCCCCTAGCCTGGGAACCTCCATATGCCGTGGGTAAGGCCCTGAAAAAAGACAAAAAAGAATAATAACTCAAAACATGGGTTTCCTGAAGGTGTCCATATCAGTCTTCCAACACCTCTCAGCAAGGTACCCAATGTGCAGGAACAAAGCAAATAGGTGGTGGGATCCAGGATTTAGACTTACCAAAAATGTAAATTTAAAGTTCTTCATCTTTTTAAGCAGAAGGGAATGAATTTTCTTTTTTTCTTTTGTCACACCTGCGGCACACAGAAGTTCTGTGGCCAGGGATCCAACGCATGCCAAACCAGTGACCACCTCGGATCCTTAACCCACTGAGACATCAGGGAACTCCGTGGAGGAATTTTCTGAATTAAGAGAGTAAAATGGGGAAAGTGAGGGAGAAAAGAAGTTGTAGATATATCACTTCTACACCACCCAAGTTCCTACCTTGAAACTCTTCCACACATTATCCTTTTTGCTTGACACCTGCCTTAGCAGCAGGGCACATATTGCAGATGAATAAAAGGAGACTCAGAGAGACTTTAGTCATTGTCTCAAAGTATGGGCTATGTCAAATACGTCATTTTGAAGCTGAACTCAAAAATACATCTGAATAATCTGAATATGACACTGGAATCAGTAAGCATCCCTGTTCCTATTGAAATCCCAAACTATCTTTGCCTCCATCTGGAATTATTCAGGGTAACCCGGACAATTACACCAATACTTCATCCTCAATGCCAAAATTCTGTTAATTCCTAGCATTGATTAATTTGATGATGGGAACTGTTAGCTCAGTTAAAGGGAGGGTACAAGTTGAAAGAATGAAGGGAAAAGATTATGAACTGATGCTTAAAGGGCAATTGTCTCTTTTAATGACTAATTTTTAATCCATACTCCAATGAAGCAAATTTCAGAAATTACGTTGTGTGCTAAAGGAAGTGATATATTTCCTAAAGTCTTCTCAGCAATTCACTAAAATGAGATAAAATATTCTGAAATTCAGTAAGAATTCAGTGAAATTTGTGAAATATCCAGCTACCATGTTATTTTTTCAAAGACAGTGGTGTCTAATTTAGGTTTCTTGGATTTACTGTAACAATTGTTAGGTAACAAAGATGCTTAAATTAACAGCTTTGCTCTTTCAGTGGTTAAAACTAAAAGAAGCATTAAAAATGTAACTGGTCTTCTAATCTGAGACTCAATAAAATAGCATCTGCAAAAAATGCAAAGTATAATTATATTATCCCCTGCATGTGTACATTCTTTTTCTCATTGTCTTGCTTTTGAAAACCATATTAAATCTGGGCACCATATTAAAGCATCCAACTCTTAGATTCTAGCAACTTTAAAACATCTGAAATAAAAATAATTGTTTTAACATCTGTTTCTTTTCAATCAAAATCCCAAGTTTCTTAGATTATCTGTAAAATATCACAGGCATGGAGGTAATTCAAATTTATTACTGTTCACTTGTAATTTATCTGATCCTTTAAATACATTTCTCTTTAATAAGCACACTTTAAAAATCACATCTTAAACTTTTTTTAATGATTTTTATTTTTTCCATTACAGTTGGTTTACAGTGCTCTAATTAATTTAGGTGGTGAATTAAGCTCTCGATTTGAGATGTTTCTTCTTTTTTGATCAAGGCCCATTCACTATGAATTTCCCTGTAAGCACTGCTTTTGTGGCATTCTATAGATTTTGAATGGTTGTGCCTTCATTATCGTTTGTCTTGAGGTATTTTTTAATTTCCTTTTTGATTTCCTCATCGACCCATTGATATTTTTTAGTAGTATAAATATGCCTGCACCTGCAGCATGTGGAAGTTCCCAGGCCAGAGAGCGATTCTGAGCTGCAGGTGTGACCTATGCCATAGCTGGAGTGAAGCCAGATCCTTAATTCATGGTGCCACAGCAGGAACTCCTATCTTTAGATAATTTTTAAAGTAGAGTTTAAAAATAAGGTCTGGATTTAGAAATACATGAGAATCTATAAATTACCAATAATATTCCTTAATTACTACCTTTCTTAGCTTTGACTGTCTTTCATAACTCTTTGAGGAATATAATTTGAAGGAAACATCTTTGAATACCTGTTTTTTGTTATATTAAGGCTGACTATATTTGATCTAATTCACAGCTACAATGGTGATAAATTTATCATTCTATACAAAGAACAAGGCAATGATTTATTTCTAAATTCTACATCCAAAAAAATAAATCTTTCTGTGGGTTTTGTTTACTCAACTATTTCTTTTGAAAAGGAGCAGAAAAGACATTGACTAGTCAATAAAGCTTCCTTCACTCTAGTATGGCTGTTCTTTTCTCAGGGTTATATTCTCCAGCTCAGTAGCAAGTAGAGAGCCCTTTGTATGCTTTTTGCCAAGTAGTATTTTTAACTAGCTCTATTTCTTCTTTTAAAAATCTTGAAAATATTTGTCTTATGGAATACCATCATTTTCCCTGATAGCTCAGTTCCTGCACTTGCTGACTAACCTATTGACTTGAGAAATTCTTTGTTTTCCAGAGAATCTGAACTCATAAGAAATGAGAAAATCTCATTTAAATGAAATTCCACAGCAATATAACCTTCTTCATTCTGCATGGAGTTTGGTTTCCATGGTGACTAGTTACTAGTTCTCTGCTCTCTGTGGTTCTGTGCAAAGCTGGGATGAGATCAAGCCTAGAGTATCATTATAATGAGGCAAAAACTGAAAAGCATTCTTTAGTTGATGGCCATGCAGTAGTTTAAAACACACACAATTTTAAGGTTACTATTATTAAAAAAATACTGTTAGAGTCCTCTCCCCAGCACTAACTGTTTATTCCACAATGGTATAGAAAACAGTGAGAAGAAAATAAAGTCTTGAAAGTATAACTGTATTGATTATCTCTCTATCTATCATCTGTCTATCTATCTATCTATCTAACATCTATTTTCTATCTATTGTATGTTGTTAAAATAATGTACTCCTTCAGAAAGTTTTTCAAAAAGTGTGGAATAGTTTAAACACAATATTATAGTTTGCATGCATATATTTGTGTGCATTTAAGAAAATTCAAGAGTTCCCACTGTGGCACAATGTGATTGGGATTGGGGCAACATCTCGTCAGTGCCAGAAGAGTGGGTTAAGAGGTCATGCGTTGCTGCAGCCACAGCAGCAGTGGTATAGGTCACAGCTGTGGCTTGGATCTGACTCCTGGTCTGATAACTCAGAGAAAGAAAGAAAGGTAGAAAGAAATGGAAAGAAAAAGAGAGAGCAAAGGGAAGGAAGGAAGAAAAGAAAGAAAGAAAGAAAATTCAAGTTTACCAATATGTAATTTTACCTAAAGTAAACCCAACATATAGAAAACTTGAACCTCTTAGGAGAAAAATTGTTTCCAGGATTCTGTGTTTAAGGATCGTTCTGATCTGTTTTTTTTCATGGAAATTACTTAATATTTCTTGTGAAGCAATTCTGTAACATTGATTTGGAGCAGTGTTTCAGGAAATCAAGGTAAACTTTGAAAATTATGTTTTAGTTGTGTTATGCTATGTGTATAAAATTAAAATGGTTTGATACATCTTTAATCTAATTTGGTATCTGAATAGCAACTAGGAGGTATTTATTACCTCCAGATCACTTCCAAGAATATCAAATTTTTTACACAGAAACAGGACTGAGAGAACTAATGGTGGAACTCTTTGATAATAAACCTTTGATAAGTAACCCAGATATAATATAGTTCAAGAAATTGGGCAGTAATCCTTATCATTATGCCCTGATGGACAATAGAAATATATTCTGTTCTTTCATCTTTATCTTCTAACTGTTCCTAGAGACACAGAATCTCTACCAAGAAGAAAAACGAATGCTTTCTTTCTGCTTCAAATATATGGCTTTTCAAAAAGAGCAGAGTGTAATCCTTTCCTCTTACAACGTCTTGAGTGCCAAATCCCCACAAACGAAGACTAGGGGTAAAACTAGAGAGGTCTTGACAACTGTATTTCTGTATCTCATATTTATTCATGGAATTCATTATTCTGAAGTTTTAAGATGGTAGGGAAGGAAAAAGATTAATCATTCCAGCTCTATCTGATGGAGTGTCAGTAGAACAATTGTCCTAAAGTGCAGCTCAAATTCAGGAGAGCCTTAGAACTGGCTGGGAAAAAGAAAACTTTGTTTTCGTTAATATGACCCTGAAGTATGCAGCATTCCTTTCAAGTATGAATGTAGACAATAAACCATAGTGTATTAGCAGGATTTATGACTTTGTCCCCCAAAGAAGTCATCGATATTTTGATGTCATATTTCAGTGCTTTCATGTGTCTCAAAATACCTTTTATGTTCATGGATATTTTGGATTTATGGTAGTTCTAGGACTTTTCAATAGGTATTGGTGTTAATGTTTAATACCAACACCAAGAAACACATATGTTGGACTATTATTACATCATACTGCCTTTTAATAAATGAGAACTCAAAGCCTTATGGGAATTATATTTCTTGTGTAAGGATGCATGGGCTAGAGGGAATGAGGTTATAATTTGATCGCTGCTCAAAGTTCCTTCCTTAACTTGTGTGTTAGTTTTCTATTGCTGTTGTAACAAATTACCACAAACTTGGTGGTATCCAAAGCACAAATTTGCTATCTTATTGTTTGGAAGGTTAGAAATTCAAAGTAGGTCTCAATAGGGGTAAAAATCAAGGTGTTTGGCAAAGCTATGTTTCTTCTGGAAGATCTAGTGGACATTTCCTGCTCTTTTCTGTATTCTGGAAGCTCCTGCACTCCTTAGCACAGGGCTCTGTTCTATCTCTGGAACAGGGATAGCTTTCTGAGTATTGCTCACACACACAACATTGCCCTAATACTCTTCTGTGCCCACCCGCCCCCGCCACCTCTCTCTCTCTCTCTCTCTCACTCTTTTTATTTTTGATATTTCATTTTTTTAATTATTATAGTTGATTCATAATGTATTTTTTCAGGTGTATAATAAAGTGAATCAGCTATACACATACATATACCCATTATTTTTTCCCCATATAGGATTTTAGAGAACAGTGAGTTGACCTCCCTGTGCTATATGGGAGGTCATTTTTAGTTATGTATTTAATTTTATTTTAATCCCATTCTCCCAATTTATCCCTCCCCCTCACACTTTCCCCTTTGGTAACCATAAGCTTGAGTTTGAAATCTGTGATTTTTGTTTCTGTTTTAGAAATGAGTTATTTTGTATCATTTTTCCACATGTAAGTGATATTATATGACATGTGTCCTTTTCTTTTTGACTTACTTCACTTAGTATAATCTCTAGGTCTATTCCTCCTGCTTGAAATGACATTATTTCATTCTTTTTTATGGCTGAATAATATTCCATTATATTCCATTACATACATACATATATATATATATATATATATATATATATATATATATCACATCTTCTTTATCCATTCTTCTGTTAATGGACATTTAGGTTGCTCCCATGTCTTGGCTATTGTGTATAGTGCTGCAAAGAACATTGTGGTTCACGCCTCTCTTAAAAGAACAGTTCTAATTACATTTAGCCCATCCAGAAAATCTAGAATAATTTCCCTGTTTTCACATCAAGGACTTTTTTCTTTTGCTTTTTGCTTTTTCGGGTTGCTCCCAATGCATATGGAAGTTTCCAGGCTAGTGATCGAACTGGAGCTACAGTTGCCAGCCTACACCACAGATACAGCAATGTGGGATCCCAGCCATGTCTGCAACCTATCCCACAGCTCACAGCAATGCCAGATCCCCGACCCAATGAGCAAGGCCGGGGATCAAACACACATCTCCATGGATACTAGTCGGCTTGGTTTCCACTGAGCCACAATCCGAACTCCAAGACAAGGAATTTTATCTGCAACCTTAATTTCTCTTTCCACATTACATAATAAATTTAGATTAGGATGTGAGCATCTTTGATGGGCCTGTCACAATAAGTGTGCTTAAAATGTTACTCTCCTATATACTGCCTCTTTGAATATAAAATATGCAATTCTGATGAGGAAAAGTGTATAGAAAATTAGAAACAAAAATATCCGAATAAATACATTAAAAGTAAGATTGTATTGCTTGGGTAAGGCTCTTTTCAGGAGATAGCTTGTTTACATAGAAAATAATTTAGTATGAGATATATCTTGCTCACAGAACCTTCAGAAGGGCAGCAGCAGGAGTTCCCGTCGTGGCACAGTGGTTAACGAATCCGACTAGGAACCATGAGGTTGAGGGTTCGATCCCTGCCCTTGCTCAGTGGGTTAAGGATCCGGCGTTGCCGTGAGCTGTGGTGTAGGTCGCAGACGCGGCTCGGATCCCGCGTTGCTGTGGCTGCGGCGCAGGCCAGTGGCTACAGCTCCGATTAGACCCTTAGCCTGGGAACCTCCACATGCCGCGGGTGCGGCCATAAAATGACAAAAGGCAAAAAAAAAAAAAAAAAAAAAAAAAAAAGAAGGGCAGCAGCAGTACAACCAAGCAGAATTGGTCCAAAGGAGCTACTTTATCTTTCTGGTGTAGAAGCTGCCTGCAGCTACTGCTGGCTCCAGATCATGGCTCTCTGCTTCCTTTTACTCTGGTTTATCAGTTTGCTTAGGCCGTAACAACAAAATACCACAGCCTGGATGCATTAAGCGACAGAAATGGACTTACTGCACATCAGGCTGGGAAAGTTCAAGATCAGAGTGTCAGCCTCTTCAGGTTCTGGCGGGGTTCGCTTCCTTGCTTGAAGAGGTGGATGCCACTTCTTGCAGGAACTCTAATCTGATGGGATTGAGGTTTCACCACGATGAACTCATGTGACTTTAATTTTTTTCCCTTAAGACCCCATCTCCAAATTCAGCCACATGAGGAGGTTAGGGCTTCAACATATTAATTTTGTGGAGAGAGGCCACAGACATCAGGTCTGTGACATCTACTAAGAGGAGGTTTCCTTGACTGCTCTGGATTATCATGCAACTAACTTCTGAACAGAAGAATCCTATGGCTGCTTTGATTGGAAGAGCTGAAATCTAGGATCAGCACTGTAATGATACAGAGGTGGAGAAGTGTAGTGGTTGCATTTATTTGTTTTCTGGAAAATGAGATTCCCTTGTGGAAAGCTATCAATCTGTGTGACAGATGTTCAAAACATTTCAGACAGCCTCATAAGACAGAAAGTTTATAAAAATATGAAAATAAGTATATTCTGTAAAAATCTTACTAATTTCAGGGTCGTTTTTGTGAAGTGGATAAATCATCAGGAATTATCAGTGTTGACTGAAATTATTTTGGAAAACCTGAGAAAGCTGAAATAAATGAGGATATTGTCCTATCCCCTAAAAGAGTGGATCCAGGTCACTTTATAAGATACTTGCTTCAAATCCTCAAGAAACAGATAATTTTCAGCCTATTTAAATGATTCCAGAACATAGAGAAAGAAGAAAATCTATCTGTAATGCTGATAACAATACCTCACTGAGAGTATAGATAGAAAATATCAATCGCAATTATAAATATAGATGCAAAAATAGTAGTAAATTATCAGCAAATGATATCCAGCTGTATTTAAGAACTTAATCCATCATGGCAAGTGGGTTTATTTCATGACTGCAAGAATGGATCAATACTAGGAAATTTATTAATCAAATCTTTCATTTCTACAGATCTAAATGGAAATATATTTAACCATTCACATGTGACATTTGGTTGAATATAACTATCATTTCTGCTTCAGAAGACTAGAATTTTTACCTTGACCAGTAAATCTGTATACAATATATATATTTCAGGCTCAGAATCTGTGTTTTGCTTCATGTTTAATTTTAAACAGTTTAATCGGCTAGTTCGGTTAGCACAAGTTAAAATGTACAACTATTCTGAAAGAGAGGCAGCAATTTTATATTTTACAGACAAATTATTTATGTATCTTTGGGCAGCAGAATCATCAGAAAAAGTAAAAAGAACACATGTAGCATCTTGTAGTATCGTTCTTGATGAGCATGTTTGAAGTCTGACATCCAGCTGGGCCTTTTGCTGCCCTGGACAATTGTTCAGTGTTGGATGGTTGTTCAACTTGTCTAAGTCTCACTTTTTATGGGTTAAAATGGACATGCTACATGTGCCTATCTTTCATTTTGAGAGGTTTAAATGAGATGATATACCTCAAACACTAAGATTTGGATTGGCATGCTGTGAGCACTGGTGTTGTTTTTTATTATTGTTATTATTGTTATATTATTGTTATTATTATTGTTAGGATTAATAGAATAACAGTTAAATATTAAGCAGATATAAAAGAATCATTAGGCTCCTTTATACCAGTAATATCCAATCTGAATTTTTTAAAAAACATCAAATTCAACTTCATTTTATCTGTGAAAATATGAAAATTAAATAATCATTGTATCATGAGAAAAGCAATCCTATAAATTTTATATTAATACATGAAGGAAAACAATACAGAAGGAAACAGAATAATAACAAAAAAGACACCTTGGCTGGCTTGAAAAACTAAACTGACTAAAACGATGACATTCTTTTGCCCACAAGTGTTTTAATTGATGTCTACAAATTTGTGGAGAATGGGGGCGACTAATTGACTTGAGGTATTTATGCTAAGTGTAATCGTATGGGTGTCATCACTGACAATTGTCAAAGAGTTAAAGAATCACATACATCTCTGGGATCTCATAGTTCATTCATTCCATTCATTCTGTGAGGCTAGGAGAATGTGAATACTTCTTTCAAGTGCAGTCAATTTCCTGTTGTGATTTCATACAAGTAGGCAATATGTAATCATTTCAGAAAGAAGTTCATATAACTATTTCTACCATTTACTCTGTCACTTAAAAACTTTTTATGTGTATATTACTTTACAGGTATATTGTTAGTATTTGAAGTTGATTTTATTATTCCTGATTCAATAGTCCCCAAATGAACAAAAATGACCTCTGATTCATTCATTCATTCAGTTATTTATTCATATAAGAAATATTTATTGAGTCTCTGAGTCAGGCACTGTGTTAAATGATTGGAATACATTAGTGAACCAACATGACTTTTCTAGAGCTTATATTCTAGTGGTAATTTCCTTTTTATGATTCTTGGTACTTATATGGATTAAAAAATAAATTATAGCATATCTGAAAATCTCTCATCAAAAGAAATAAATATTACTTTGCCAGGAGAAATCACACTTGGATATTTTAAATATATTTTAATTCATAGAACTGTCCCTGTGCAACAGAAAATAATTTAAAAGAATGCATTGTCTGTGTCAGATTCAGCTGAGCAGATTCATCTATAGAACTGTTTCTTCAAAATCATTTTTCATATACTAATTATAGTGTTCATAACATTTTCTATACTATCCTTTGTCTCTTGACAAGCTTTCAAGTGTCTCTCTGTTATAAATATTCAATTCAGCAAATATTTTGAATAGATGTCATTGTATTACATCTTGTTTAGAGAAGAGATCTATCTAGAAACTAATTTGTTAAGGATCGTACAGTTGAGTGTGTGACATTTTTCCAAAATAATAAACTTTAACATAAATAAGGGAACTTAAGGGAAAGGGAAAAAAAACTAAGGTAAAAAAAAAAACACGAAATTTAAGAACATCATCATAAAGCTAAGCCAACAAACAGTGGGCAAACGTAAGCATGCCTATAAGGAGAGAAGGAGGAAAGGGGAGTCAAGTATGAGAGAATGGGATAGTTAAAGTCATACAGGTAAAGAGGGAACATGTATTTGAACACTGAATGGTGTTTAGAAGTTCCAAGTGGCTGGAAAATAATGTACATGAAAGGAGCAGCAAGAGATGAGTCTGACAATGAGTAATAGTGAAAACCCTTTTAAACACTAAAATTAAGGCGTTTAAAACCCTACCCTATAAGTAATAGAATATGGTAAAAAAAAAAAAAAACCCAAACAAACACTTTTAGGGATCAAGATCTAATTTGTGTTTTATTTGATAATTTGAAAGATGGGGAATTTTCGTTGTGGCTCAGCAGTGATGAACCCAACTGGTGTCCCTGAGGATTCAGTTTCTATCCCTGGTTCCTCTCAGTGGGTAAAGGATCTGGCATTGCTGTGAGCTGCAGTGTAGGTCGCAGATGCTGCTTGGATCTGGCAATGCTGTGGCTGTGGCATAGATTGGCAGGTATAACTCCGATTTGACTCCTAGCCTGGGAACTTCCATATGCCGTGGGTGCCCCCCCCAAATTAATAATAATAATAATTTAAGATGGTACAAATTAAAGATAGGAATATCCAGTTAGTAAGCTATCACCTTGGTTTATTTGAGGTGTGATATGGATCTGAACCAAAGTATTGGAAGAAGAATGGAGAGGAAATAGAACTTACAGATTAAATGTGGGTGATTGAAAGAACTGAACATGACTTCATTATTATTCAGAATGACGTGTGAGGGTGGAGATGTTATTTACCGGTAAAGAGTGCATAGGTTATAAAGGGTTATTTTGGTGTAAAGAAAACATCTCTTTGCTTACTTTTAGCCTTCGTTATGTTTAACTTGTGATATGGGAGGAGTTTAATGTGGAAATGCAAGCTGATGATAGTATGTTGGAGTTAATACAAAACAAATATTCAAAATCCTACCATATACACACCTTAGTATTTTGAATACTATACCAAATACGAATCAAATATTCAAAATCCTACCATATACACACTAGTATTTTGAATAATATTAGCTATACTTTTTATAATGTTACATATAATTGCAAAGTAGTTTATATAAAGAAAGGAATTGAATAGATATATACCTCTCTCGTCAATGGCTGTGTTGGATTCGAGTATTAAAATTTGAGAAATTTTTTAGAAGGAAATTCGAGGAGAGTAAACAGCAACTTTTGAGCATACATACTGATGAAACTATAATTCAAAAAGATATATGCACCGTTATGTTCATAGCAGAATTATTCACAATGGCCAAGACATGGATACAATCTAAATATCCATTGACAGATGAAGATGTGGTACATATATAAATGGAATATTACTCAACCATAAAAAAGAATGAAATAATGCCTTTTGCAGCAACATGGATGCAACTTAGAGATTAGTATACCAAGTGAAGTAAGTCAGAAAGAGAAGGATAAATAACATATAATATCGCTTATATGTGGAATCTAAAATAACGACACAAATGAACTTATCTGGAAATAGAAACAGTCACACAGGCATAGAGAGCAGATTTGTGTTTGCCAAGGGGGAGGGGGAAGGGAGTGGGGTAGACTGGGAATTTGGGGTTAATAGACAAAAAACTATTGCCTTTGGAATGGATAAGCGATAAGATCCTGTTTTATAACACTGGGAACTATATCTAGTCACTTGTGATGGAGTATGATGAATGGTAATGTGAGAAAAAGAATGTATATATATATGTGTGAGTGGGTCACTTTGCTATTCAGTAGAAAATTGAAAGGACACTGTAAACCAGCTATGATAGAAAAAAATCATTTTAAAAATGTATATATATGTATGACTGAGTCATTTTGATGCACAGCAGAAATTGGAGCAACATTATAAATTAACTATACTTTAGTAAATATTTTTTGAAAATTTGAAAAAGAGAGGAAGGATGAGGAAGAAGGATAATTAATATCCATATTATCCAAAGGGAATATTGGATTACTTTTACTCTTTTCATTCAAGTTAAGAATCAGTAGAAACACAGGTTTTGAAGGATCACTAAAACATTTCACTAAGATATCACACACAAATCATCAGTGGTCCATGTTCCACAGGGAAGCATCCAAAGACTTTGCTGACTATCAAAGTTGCAGATTTTAGATGCATGTGTTTAATTCATACAAATCCAATGTACTTTGGTCTTAAAATATACATTCTGATATAGTGGGTCTGGAATGGGATCCATTATTTGGCATTTCTAACAAGTGCCAGGTGATGCTGAAGCTGCTGGTCTGGATTTACAGTGCAAACTCTGGAAGAGAAGAGGTGAATATGATGATTTAAAATTCCACAAAGAATGTCTTGGCAATCCATAGGGAGAAAAAAAAAAGCTGTGGGGCTTTTATTTAAATTTTTGAACTCAGTTTTCATACCTAGTTTGATATGATTCAGATTTTGAACACTGGCCATGTAACTGGAAATGGCTGATCGCATTGCAGAATGTGAAGCCACAGGTCTTTTTCAGTCTCAGTTACCTGAAAATTGAATCTTGAGTTGTGACGAATTCTCAATCTAGGCTCAGCACAGGATGGCCTCAGGTGCCACACGTCCCTGGAAGCTGTACCTCCTGTTCTAATGTTGCTGTGAGGTTTTCAATAGCCTCTTCATTTTTTCCTCTTTGCTTTGAAGTTTCTTTGATCTCTCAGGTACCTGAAGAGAATTGGCAAACTTTCTAGCCTATCAGGAAAATATCTCAGCTACCCTTACTGCAAATAAAACAAAACAAAACAAAACCTCAAATGCACAATCTGTTTTTTTCTTCTGATTTTCTTTGCTGAATATTTAATGGTTGGTTCAGTCATAGACAAATTTTTGAAGTAATCAAGATTAACTTTAATAACTTTTCAACTTTCCAAACCCCCTCTTTTATCCCTTTCTAGGAATCCATAATCTTTATTTTTCCCTCTGTTTGTTAATAAGCCATTTATTTGACCTTCTATTCACATGAAGGTATACATGATTAGCAGCTGAAGAATTACTTCTTCCTTGAAGAATTTACACTGTAGTTAGTATAGACTGAGTTTTAACTGCTAAATTTCATACCTAAGATCAGGAACACCTAAGAATTAATTTGAGATATTCAGACCCTTCTCTATGGTTCTTAAATCATACTCATTTTTTTTTTTTCCAATAGGTCAGTAGAAGACTGTCAGCCAAGGCAAAATCCTGAAAGAATTCACACACATGTATGACTTGATTGATGATGACTTAGTGAGCACCTTAATAATAATCAGAGGATGGAGGTCATTTCTATTAATGCAGGACAAGGAAATTGGGAGTCTGAAATATGCACTGTCATTGCAATTACAGGTAACTGTAGGAAACAAGAACAAAAAAAAAAAATCAGAATTTTATGGCTGCATTCAAGTCCAATATATTTCCTTGTTTCACTAATTTGGTAGTTTTACAGTTGATTGAGACCTCTGAAATTTTGTTTAGGCAAAAATCATTGCACTGTGAGAACTGCTGTCTAGCCCATGAATGTCCTTGATTGGTACCGAGCATCTGTATGTCAATGTGATCTTTTTCTTTTTCTCAGTCCATTGTTACCTATACAGTTATTCTTGTAATTCTTAAAAGTTATGATGTACTGCATTGAGTACTAATATTTTATGTTGTAAAGATCTCAGAAATTATTTGAAGACATATATTAAGAATCTATTGAGCTTAGACTGAGGATGGGAACATTTTTCGTACTTGAGAGTTTCTATTTTAATTTCTTGCCTTTATTCTGATTATGACTTTGTGTTTCTGAAAACCAGAATACTAAATCCACTAAAATTATTAAAATTGGTCCAAGAAAGTTCATATGTATAGAGAATTCCATATGTACATGGATTTTAGAGCAATAGATATTTCTCCAAAATGTTTTTCTTACCACAATTTCTTGATTATTTAAAAGACAATAAAAGTGTTTGCTATTCAATAATTTTGAAGACGCTAGGAATTTTTTCCTAACATTTATGCATATTAAAACATCTTGACATTCAGAATAGTATTCTGAATGTTTTATGATCCTTCTACCTTATATCTTTCGCATCTAAATTATATGAGTAATTTTACTTCAGTGGAACACTTGTCTTTCTTTTATTTCTATGCACTTCAAGGAGTGCATAACACACAAGTAAAATTTTTTAGATTTTATTATTTCTCTAAGTTTTGGTGTACTCTTTTGTATTTTGCAAACCATAGAACTTTGCTCTTTATCACTGTATATGCTGTACATTTCAGGTAAGAAAGTGTGTAGTAAGTATAATAAAGCAGAGACAAGTAAATATCAGCTGGATTTATTACTATAAACAAAGGAATCAAGAATAGTAATATTTCTACATTGTGTGAGATTGTTTATTGATTCAATCCAATGTCGTATCTCTACAAGAAGTCTTTGGAGTCTTGGGGAAAAGAATGTTTTGATACTAAATTAAAGGTAGAATATATCTGAAATTTCCCACGAAGTTACTTTTTAACACTTAAACATTCAAATATTTAAAATAAATTATTATCCAATAATCCACATCTTGTAGTAGTTTTGATTATACAAGCGAATTATGTGGGCTTATGGTGGTGTAGAAACAGGTAATCTCACTTTATTCATTTAAACAATTTTGCAAGTAAGTTTCTGTTCATCTTTTCCTTCAGTCTTAATTTTACAGACTCCTGTTTTGTCTCAACAGTTATTTCTAATGAAAATCATAATCATTTTTCTATTTGCTATTATGAAAATCGAAACCGTTTTTCATTTTCTATTTTCTACTAGTTTATTTCTATCAACTTCAAGTTAATTCTTGTTGTCTGTTTTTGAATACTCTTTTTTGACTACTATGAGAAATAATAAATACAAATAAATACATTTTTGTATATTAGAGTATTTGTTTGGATTTTATTAAAAAAAGGACCAATTGGGAGATTTAGTATAGATTTGGGGGTAACATTCTAAGCAAATGGTATTTAAGTGGTATTTTCTGAGACCAAGAAAATAAGTAGACTTAGCTGATTGATAGAGGAATTGCCTCCTATTACTTAGAAAAAGCATGTGTAAAAGCCCTGAGATCAGAATATATGGCATAAGTTAACAGATTGAAAAGTGTCAGGGTTGGAGTTCCTGTTGTGGTTCAGTGGGTTAAGAATCCAACTAGTATCCATGAAGATGTGTGTTCAGTCCTGGGCCTTGTACAGTGCATTAAGGATCTAGCACTGCTGCAAGCTGTGGTGTAGGTCACAGATGTTGTTTGGATCAGGTGTTGCTGTGGCTGTGGTGTAGGCCTTCAGCTGAAGTTCCTATTTGACCCCCAGCCTGGGAACTTCCATATGCCACAAGTGCTGCCCTAAAACGACCAAAAAAAAAAAAGTGCCAGGGTTTTTAGAATGTAGTGAGGACAGTGTGAGAGGGACATGGGGAGACATTGGAACAGTTATTATTGAAGGGTGTGTGAAAGATTTGGTGATTGGAATTGTGAAAATCATTGTCATAAAATTGTATTGAATATTTTACATCGAGTGAACTTTCAGATTGAGGGAGAATTTTCTTTCTTTCCTCAGATTCCCATAGGGAAACCTGTATCATAATTTTCATAAATTCTATAATAGGTTTTTATTTTTTTTAATTTATTTTTTTGTCTTTTTGCCTTTATGTGGAGCCGCACCCGCGTCATATGGAGGTTCCCAGGCTAGGGGTCTAACAGGAGCTGTAGCTGCCAGCCTTCGCCACAGCCACAGCAACCCGGGATCCAAGCCGCGTCTGCAACCTTCACCACAGCTCATGGCAAGGCCGGATCTTTAACCCACTGAGCAAGGCCGGGGATCGAACCCACAACCTCATGGTTCTTAGTCGGATTCGTTAACCGCTGAGCCACGAAGGGAACTCATATAATAGGTTTTTAAAAGTGCATTTCTAGGAAGACTAATGAAAATCCATGGGTTCTATTTACCGTCTTTATTTTTGTATGTTCTTTTCATATATATTCTTTAAAAACATGTAGAAAATATAACAAAAACAAGTAGAAAATATAACCTTAATCTCATTTTGGGAATATTTTTAGCTGTATAATTTTTTTTTATAAATATTACTCTCTCTAACACAAGTATCTTTAAAATATTATGACTGATTTTCTATTGAAATCAGCAAGTCATCTTCCATTGACACAAGTACCAAAAAGCCACTTCATTACGGTATCCCCAGTAGTTTTTTTTTTTAACACTTCCTCATACTGTGATGGCATGACTTTTCTCTCTTCTTGGACTACTTAGGCGTTTTATTAATGAGATTTCACTTCTTGGAGCTTTGAGTTTAGATGTATTTTAATTATGCCAAATGCTTTCCTACAAATGGGGTTATTTTAGTTATCATTAAATTCAAACTTTGATCACAATTGTTCCAATTGGAAGGCTTTGCATAAAAAAAATATGCAGAGGAAATATAGATACTGAGAATAATATACCCATAAAATCCCTGTTACATTAAACCCTTATAATTTTAATTGATTTAGGTATTGGACTCCTGCCATTTTGCTTAGGAAGATCATGTAGATCGAAATGATTATTTTATTACCAGCAAATTTTTAAAAATACTAACCACATATTTATTCAGTTTCAAGTGACATTTTTAGTCAGTCAACTATCCTGAAATAAACTTTTTTCTTAATCCCTAATATATTTTGATATGTAAGCATTTTAATTTCTTTGTCTTTCAGATTAAGATAATTTAAATTTAACTGGTATGCATTTAATGTATTTACATTATTTTTATGAGTGATTTTAGACTTTTACCATGATTTTTTTTTTTTTACAGCCACACTGTAGCCTTGGACGTTCCCAAGGCCAGGGGTCAAATCAGAGCTGTGACTGTGGTCTATGCCACAGCAGTGGCACCACTGGATCTGAGCCGCATCTGCAACATATGCTGCAGCTTATGGGCAAAGCTGGCTCCTTAACCTGTTGGGTGGGGCCAGGGATCAAAACTGCCTCCTCACTGAGACAATGTCTGTTCCTTAACCTGCTGAACCACAATGGGAACTCTGACTTTTACCCATTTTTTTCTCTAGATTTCCTATAGTTAACTCATCTCATAATAATTAGGAGCTAAGTGATTGATGACTCAGCTATGTTAACTAATTAGAGATATATGGGCTAACACAGGAAATAGAGATAATGCAACTTCTTATTCTTTGGTAATAACTTTTTTGTCTCAATCTGTTCAACATTGTTTAATTCTCTCTTTTTTTGTCTCAGGTTTGTCCTTCCTTGTTTTTTCTTTTTGCTCTACTAATTTTATTTGATCCAGATATTTAAAAATTGCAGCCAGTTTTATAAAAACGTAATATCGTAAAGATATCTATTATCCTTTAATGGATGGATCTAGAGATTCAGTGCATTCTAAATTAATAGTGCTTTCTCAATTAACAGTGCATCATACTATCTCAATTAATATTCTGTGTGAAAATTGAGAGCTGATTTTTCATGTTATATGAATCAAGAATTCTTGGACCGGGTACAACCAAGAAAATCTTGAAGAACAAGAACAAGATGTCAAAACATTTAGTAAAAACACATGAATGAAGATAGTATGGGATTTCTCCAAATACAGACTAAAGGAACAAAATAGAGATTCCAGAAGCAGACTGACAACAGTAATACAGCAGAACATCAGCAGGAAAGTATTTTGTGGCAGCAGTCACGAAAGTTAGTGCTCAGGGCATGTGTACAAGCTTTTTCCAGAAAGATGTTAGCAACCTGGAGTGAGCGGGGTTGGAGAAGGTAGTAAAAGTGCCTATCAACTTATTAGAAGCTGGATCCTCAGGCAGCAATTTATAAAATATACAGTCATATCCCTTTCAGAGAAAGACTGGGAAATGTGTGTTTTTTTGCACACTCCTTCTGCACTGAGCCCTGAGGTGATAATCTGAATGCTCAAAAGCTAGCCCATTAAGAACTGTTTCTTTGTTTGCTGTACTATTTTATGACTCATGAATGTGAATGTCATTGGCTACTAGAGCCAAGTGATCCAGGGGCTATCCCTTAGGTGGCGGACACAAAAGCTGGAATATGAGTGGCTAAAATATAGAACACCAGTGCTACACAACCTTGGCAAGAATGTAAAGCAAGTGGAAGTCTCATTTCCTGCTGGCAGGACTGTACATTGGCATAATAATTTTGGAACACTACCTCACAGTATTTACTAAAGTTGAACATCAAGTTGCCTCACCATCCACAACTCTGTTCCTAGGTATTTTCCAAAGAGATGACAGTGTCCCAAAATATATATGCAACAATGTCCATAACAGTGTTGTTCCTAATATTTCTCAACCAGAAAATATCCAAGTATTCATCAAAAGAAGATTTTGACAAATATATACCCTTGAAAGCCATTAAACTATTATTCTTCACAATAATAATGTAAAGGAAAAAAAATAACTGATTCATTGAAAATTCACCAGTGATTTTAGCATATGTGATTTTAGAACTGCATAGTATACTGAGAAAATAATGTAAGTATATTTAAGTAGAAACAATACAAATAACTTACATTTTAAAAAGAAAACAATTTTGAATTTAAAATTAGAGGCATGCCATATGATCCCACTCGTGGGCATACATCTACCAGTGGGCATATATCCAGACAAAGCATTCACTGAAAAAGATACATGCACCCCTATGTTTATTGCAACACTATTCACAATACCCAAGACATGGAAACAACCTAAGTGTCCAATGACAGACAAATGGATTAGGATGACATGCTACATATACACAATGGAATACTACTTAGCCATGAAAAAAAACAAAATAATGCCATTTGCAGCAACATGGGTGAAACGAGACTTTCATATTAAGTGAAGTAAGTCAGAAAGAGAAATACAACCACCATATGATATCAGTTATATTGGAGTCTAATATATGGCACAGATGAACCTATTTGCAGTAAAGAAGCAAACTCCCGGACATGGAGAACATACTTGTGGTTGCCAAGGCAGGGAAGGGAGTGGGATGGACACGGAGTGTGGGGTTAGTAGATGCAGACTATTACATTTGGAACTGATAAGCAATGAGATCCTGCTGTATAGTACAGGGAACTATATCTATTTTTGTTTTTGTATTTTTTGTCGTTTTGCTTTATCTAGGGCTGCACCCACGGCATATGGAGGTTCCCAGGCTAAGGGTCTACCAGGAGCTGTAGCTGCCGGCCTTCACCACAGCCACAGCAACGCGGGATCCGTGCCGCGTCGGCAAACTACACCACAGCTCACAGCAATGCCGGATCCTTAACCCACTGAGCAAGGCCAGGGATTGAACCCGCAACCTCATGGTTCCTAGTCGGATTCGTTAACCACTGAGCCAGGACGGGAACTCTAGGGGGAACTATATCTAATCACTTGTGATAGTACATGATGGAGGACAATGCAAAAAAAAAAAAAAAAGAATGTATGCAAATGTATAATTGGGTCACTTTGCTGTGCAGCAAAAATCGATAGAACACTGTAAATAACTTTATAAAATATAAAATAATTAAAAATAAAATTAGAGGCAAAGAAAATAAAAATAGAAAACAAAGAAAAGGAGGAGAAAAATAATTTATTTGTGCAGTATTCATTTCTATAAGTATTTTTTTACCTAGTTATTGCTTTCATTGGAAAGCAGTAACTGCTCTAAGAAGCAGAAAATAAATTAGATTTCATCCCAAAGAAAAATACCCAGTTGATAAGAGTTAACAAAATGAAAAGAATAGCAATAAAAGTTAAAAAAAAATACCCTGATGGATGCAACAAGGAAGAAGGGGCTAAGCGTAGTTTGGATCCAGAAATCCTGGAGGGTAGAGGTCTTGAATGATGAGTAAGATACTGACATGTGTTTTTATCATGGAGGGTCCTTCAGAGGGATTCATAAAAGAGAAACTTGTATGGCAGATTTGCGAAATGAACAAATCAGAAATTTCTGGATTGTATGTGCTTGAAGGAAAGGGGACAGAAAATAATTGGAAGGTAGGTTAGTTTCCAATGCTGGGTACTGTGAAATACCATTCTAAATAATTTGGATTTTTTTTTTTTTTTGGTCAACATTTCTCCTGTGGGAAGAATTTGAGTAGGAAGTTGATAGTTGATCTCCAGTTTTGAGTATAATTAAAAGAAATGTGGGGAGTTCCCGTCGTGGCGCAGTGGTTAACGAATCCGACTAGGAACCATGAGGTTGCGGGTTCGATCCCTGCCCTTGCTCAGTGGGTTAACGATCCGGCGTTGCCGTGAGCTGTGGTGTAGGTTGCAGACACAGCTCGGATCCTGCGTTGCTGTGGCTGCGGCGAAGGCCGGTGGCTACAGCTCCGATTAGACCCCTAGCCTGGGAACCTCCACATGCCGCGGGTGCAGGCATAAACCCGCGGCCATAAAATGACAAAAGGCAAAAAAAAAAAAATAAAAAATAAAAAAAAAAGAAATGTGAACGTTGAATTCAACAGGGGGAAAATAATATGATTTTAGGGGAATTTTGAGGGTACTTCCATTCTTTTATTTAATAAATGTTAAAAGAGGCTCACGGCAGTTGATAGCAGAGGAAGTTTATAGAGTCCAGTTTTCTGAATTTTATAGCCCAAGAAATCTTTTCTTTAAAACTAGAATTAAGAACAAGTAGGAAGCTATTGAACAGTCTGGCTGAGAATAGATGATGGCATGAATTCGGGTAGTAGGAATAAGAATAAATTGACACATGAGAGGGACTTTGAAAAGGTGTGAATGACAGGATTTGGTAAGTAATTACACGTGGGGACTGAAGGAGACTATTTTTGGATTCCGGCTTGAATAACTGGAAGAAGGAGGAAGTTTTTAAATGAGTCAGAGAAGAAGGGAACAAAAAAGTTTGGAAGGGAAGCGATGTTTAATTTATTTCTGTATACAAACCACTAGGTTTTCTCAGGAATCAGCCATAAATTCAGCAGTTCTTTTCAAGTCTCCTTTTTGGGCAGTTTCTACCACGGTGCAGTGGATTAAGAATTCGACTGCAGCACCTTGGTTTGCTGCGGAGGCGAGGGTTCAGGCCTCAGCCTGGCACAGTGGGTTAAAGGACCCGGTGTTGTCACTGCAGGAGCTCAGGTCACAGCTATGGCTTGGATTCAGTCTTTGGCTCAGGAACTTCCATATGCCATGGATGTGGCTGTAAAATAAAAAGAAATAAAAATACTCCTTTTCAGGGCTGAGATGATATCATGTCAAAATGACTGGTTCCTCTTTTTGAATGTTAGATTTATTGGGTAATGAGCTATATACACGCACTTCTTTTATTTAGTTGTTTTAGTGCCATATAGTCAGATTAGAACTTTTTCCCTCCTAGAAACATTTCTGCTGTTTGTTTCTTTGAACTTTATTTGGGCTTCATTTATGTTAACTGTGACAGGAGGTGAAAAAATGTGCATTGTTCAGCAGCAGCTATGTTTTTCCTCCCAAAGCAGCTTTGAAATACTCCATTGAAAATATCTATGATATTTTGTACACTTAAAAAATAGTGATTGAGTTCTTCCTGTATTCCAGGTACTACGCTACGCCTAGGAATACAAAGGTGAGGAAAAAAAAAAAAGCTGCAGATCTTGCACTTGTGGACAACTGATTAATGTGGAAGTCAGTTGTCAAGAAATTTATCACAAAAGTGTAAATTTTTAATCATAAATACTGATAAGTAGTATGTAAGAAAGTCTCATTGTACTATGTGAGTATGAAGCAGAGAAAGGTATGCATCTCATTTTACAATCAGCATATAAAAATAATTACCCTGAACAGTGTTTGAGAATCTAATTTAAATATTTTTTTGAAATATTATAACAAGTATTATATTAAGAATATAAAGTTGGAGTTTCCGTTATAGCTCAGGGGGTTAAGAACCCAACTAGTATCTATGAGGATTGGGGTTCGATCCCTGGCCTTGCTCAGTGGGTTAAGGATCCATAGTTGCTGCAAGCTGAGGCATAGGTTGCAGACATGGCTTGGATCCTACTTTGGCTGTGGTGTAGGCCAGCAGCTGCAGCTCTGAACCCCTAGCTTGGGAAATTCCATGTTCCACAGGTGTGGTCCTAAAAAAAAAAGGAATCTAAGCGCTGGTCCAGGTTGGTGAAGTTTGTGATTAAATCTTGTTCATATATATCACAATTTCCTAGAAGTTGAATATATGGGGTAGTTTTGAGGCTTAAATAAGATGATATATAAAAATATCTAAAATGTTGATGTAAATATTATGTACGTATTTATGAAAGGTTGCATTTCCAAGCTGCAGCAGAGGATAAATAATTATTACATTCATCTTAATATTTGATACATTAGATTCTCATATATTCCTTCTTTTGCTAAATAATGTTATGTCTGGTTATAGATGCTATTATTTGATGCAATCAGAATCAAGGCAGTACTACGTTATTTATCATTTAATATACCTCTCAGATATTTTAGGACAAGATGGCAAAGTGAATTAATGCTTAAATTTAACTCTAAATGCTAATAACATATAACATAATAAAAGTGAATACAGAGATATGGCTAGGCTCAAATAAAGGCACATGTCTCCAGAGAGCAGAATGTTAACAGTTGTGAGAAGAGCTGATTTGTTTTTCTTTTTGTCTTTTTAGGGCTGCACCAGTGGCATATGGAAGTTCCCAGGCTGGGGGTCCTATTAGAGCTGTAGCTGCCGGCCTACACCACAGCCGCAGCAACATGGGATCCGAGCCATGCCTGCGATCTACACCACAGCTCGCGGCAACGCTGGGTCCTTAACCTACTGAGCGAAATCAGGGATCGAACCTGCGACCTCATGGATACTAGTTAGGTTCATTAACCACTGAGCCATGATGGGAACTCCCGAGAAGAGCTGATTTTGTGGAACTTGCTGGCTTCTGGGTTAATAAGCGAGTGGTAGAAGCCAGAAGTTTAGCTCCTTTTGGTAAAGAGCAGTGAGCTTTTCAAATGCTGGGTTTTCTTTTTTTTTTTTTTTGTCTTTTTGGCTTTATGTAGAGCCGCACCCGCGGCATATGGAGGTTCCCAGGCTAGGGGTCTAACAGGAGCTGTAGCTGCTGGCCTTCGCCACAGCCACAGCAACGTGGGATCCGAGCCGCGTCTGCAATCTACACCACAGCTCACGGCAACGCCGGATCCTTAACCCACTGAGCAAGGCCAGGGATCGAACCCGCAACCTCATGGTTCTTAGTTGGATTCGTTAACCACTGAGCCACGAAGGGAACTCCCAAATGCTGGGTTTTCAAATGAAATATTTCATTGGTTGAAAACAGAGCCTGAGATGTGGTATCCTGCTCACAAGTTTAGCTGAAGAAAAACCTGCCTCCAAGTTCATCTTGGGGTTATGCAAATCTCTGGGAGCCCAGTCAAAATATCTTGACTGAATGTGCCATATCCTTCAACACAAGGGGAGTAAGGTCATGTTGACAGAAAGGGCCGGCTACAGGCATCATTAAAAAAGCTAGACAAAAGCAGGTGACATAAAGAGGGTGACACATTCCAATATATATGCCACATAGTAAGCACTCAGCAAATATTCCATGAGGAAATGAATAAAAACCATAGCACTTATGAATACAAGTTAAAAGATAGGGGGAAAATATTAGCAAATAAAACTCAGTAGTACTGGAGTTCCCATTGTGGCTCAGTGGTTAACAAAACTGACTGGCATCCATGAGGACCCAAGTTCGATCCCTGGCCTCCCTCAGTGGGTTAAGGATCCCACATTTCCGTGGCTGTGGTGTAGGCCAGCGGCTAGAGCTCTTATTGGATGCCTAGCCTGAAACCTCCAAATGCCGTGGGTGTGGACCTAAAAAAAGTAAAAAAAAACCCTCGGTATTAATTATAAAAAATTATGAAATATTGGCAAACTGAACTTATCAGTATGTGTATGAAAAACCTCATTATGAGCAAATCTGGTTTATCCCAGTAATGGGAGAAAATTCAATACCAAAAAATTTATTAGTGAAGTGAACCTTTCATTGATATTGTGATGTACCACTATCTACTCCTTCTGGACTATTTTCCTAGTGCCTTTATCAGTTAGCCCTAAATTACTCTCATTTTCAAATGACTGGATGAAGAGAGTCACTTTGTCCAAGGTCAAACCCCTTTTCCTAAATAACTCTCATCAAGTGACTGGTCCATCAGGGAGTTTAAGGACCTGGCCCCCAAATGCCAGTTTAAGAAAATCCTGATATATCAGTCCATCTTAGCTTTGAAGCTTCTTATGGTGGTAGCTGATGTTTATTTCTTGAGGTTTTACTACAGCTTAACTGCTCTCTCAGCCCAGTTCTGCTTCTTTCCCTTTCCTTTCATAGATGACGATTCCAGGACTTGATTCATCATCGGCTTTCTACATGTTAATTTCCATCTCAGGATCTGCAGACTGGGAACTCAACTAGAAATGGAATGATACTAATAAAGAAAAATATACATGGGAAATATTTGAACTGTTTAACACGTACTCAAGATCTATATCTTAGAAAACTAGAAATTGAGGATGATATCCATAAAGTGATACACTATATTAAATCCAGTACCAAATCCAAGAAAATCCATAGAAGAGAGTCTGTAAATAAGTGTAGCATGTGTTCTTACATACAAAATCAATGTGCAGAAACTCAAAAACATCCCTATACATTATTAAAAACTAATCAATAATATAACAAAAAATCCTTTAATGGCAGTTAATAGTTTTTGAGTACTTATTATTTGTCTGGACTTTGATAAAGACTTTATAAATTTCCAAATAAGGTGTGAATAAATATCTGGAAATAAACTGAATAAAAGATGGCAATGTGTGTGTGTGTGTGTGTGTAAAATTATAAAGCAGTATTTAAGGACAGAAAAGAAAATATGAATAAATATGGTATATGCCATTTAAGGGGTTATATGATTCAGAAAACTTTAACAAGGTGCTTTTAATATTTACGTATATGATCTAAGGTCAAGAAAAGCCAAGACACTTTTGAAGATGAAGTTGGAGGGACTTTTTTTTCATATTTAAAAGTTTTATTGAAGTATAGTTGATTTACAAGTTGTGATAATTTCTGCTGTGCAACAAAGTGATTCGGTTACACAAATACACACATCCATTTCTTTACGGATTCTTTTCCCATATAGATTATCACAGAATATTGCGTAGAATTCCCCGTGCTATACAGCAGCTCCCCACCAGCCAGTCATTCTCTATACCTCGGTGTGCATGTGCCAATCTCAAATCCCCAGTTCACTCCTCCCTCCACCCCCACCTGTCCTCTTTGGTAACCATAAGTTTGTTTACAAAGTCAGTGAGTCTATTTCTGTTCTGCAATAAGTTCATTCACATCTTTTCTTAGAGTCCACATATAAGTAATATCATATGATGTTTGTTTTTCACTAACTTCACTTAGTATCTCTTGGTCCATCCTTGTTGTTGCAAATGGCATTATCTTATTCTTTTTTATGGCTGAGTAACATTAGAAGAAGTTTTCTTATATATAAGCCTACTATAAACTGAGGAAAATAAGACAGAATTGCATTAGGGTGGAGATTAATATAGATCAATGTAACAAAATAGAGACCTCTAGAACAGTCTGTGAATATGTACAGCCTTGATGAATGACAGTGGAGCCTTGCACATCAATAGAGAAAGAATACAGTAAATGGCTTGGGACAATTGACTAACCTTACAAAAAAAATAAATTTAGGTTCTAATTACACCATGCACAAAAATCAATTCCAGCTAGATTAAAAAACCCTAATGCAAAAGAGAAAAACTTTAAAAACTTTCAGAAGAAAATATTGGGTATTATATTTATAATCTTGTAGTTGACAAGGACAGTTTCAAGAAGAGAATAAAAAGCGCAGTTCATAAGGAACCAGTTGATACAATGATTTCGTTAAAATTTAAGTCTCTGGCACAGCAAAATATCACGTGACTATTTTTATTGCTTTTAATAGTTTGTTTATAGATTTTCAAACACATATTATTATTTGATAGGATTTTGCACATTTTGTAAATAACATCCTAACTTGGATGTTCTCTTCATTTAATAATATATTTTTAAGGTGAGAGATGTAGCCTTAGTTCACTCATTTTTCATTTCTGTAGCACATGGAGTTGAGAGAATATTCCTAAACATACAGACTGATGGAAAATCATATTGTTTTTAATTTTTAATTTTATGCACAATATAGCTATGAATCTTGCAGGAGATTTTCTCTAAAGAGAAGATACCTAGAAAGGGAAAGAATGAATGCAGAAAAAGAGGGATGGGAGAGAATGCACAGAGTTTCATATAGAAAAACAGAACAAAACAAAAGAAAATCAGAAGTAGATATGTCTTACAGTTAAGATTTGTAAAAGATGAGTGGAGGGCACATAGCTGTTCATCATATTATGCTACACGATTTTTAAAATATATTTGAAACGTTTCATGTATAAGAAAGAGCTTCTTGTGTTAATGTTTTCTGTCTGGATTTCAACCTTATATGGTGTTAATAACACAAATTCTCTCTTTTGATTTTCGCTGATATATATTTGTATAATCTGTCACTTGCAACAATTCTGAACTATTTTCTTTTAGATACAGTTTTTAAATACTACCCCAAATGGATATTTCTTCTTCATTCCAGCCGACATCGCTTTTTCTTTCCAATAAACAGATGAGTTGATCTTTCTTATATTTTTCAACATCTTCATATACCACACAATTCACTCGTTTAAATTTATCGTTTAAAGTACACCAGTCAAAGTTCCCATTGTGACTCAGAGGTTAAGAACACAATACAGTGTCCGTGAGTTTGCGGGTTTGATCCCTGGCATCACTCAGTGGAAGGATCCAGCGTTGCTGCAAGCTCCAGCTTAGGTTACAGATTTGGCCAGGATTCAGTGTTGCTATGGCTGTGGTGTAAGCTGACAATTGCAGCTCCAAATCGTTCCTTAGTTCAGGAACTTCCATAGGCTGCAGGTGTAGCCCTAAAAAGAAAAAAGAAATTATATTATTCAATGCTATTTTAGTATCTTCATTCACAGGGTTATGCAGCCATCACCAATCAATATAACTTTAGAAGAGTTTTGCCCTTAGAAAAAGAAATGCCATAACCCTTGCAGTTACTGTCCATTTTTTCCCCTATCATTAGATGACCATTATTCTAACTTCTGTCTCTCTGGGATTGCCTATTCCATGTAAATGGAATCACACAATATTTGGTCTTTTCTGTCTGGCTCCTTTCACTTAGAATAATGTTTCTGATGTTCATCCGCTCATTGACAGAAAGTAGTGCATTGAATTAACATGCCAAATTTTATTTATCTATTTATAAGTTGATAAGATATTTGGGTTGTTTCTTTTTTTTTTTCTGTTTTGAAGGCTGCTGAGAATGTTCAGGTAACAAGTTTTTCTGTGAGTGACTTTTTATTTATTTTGGCTGTATACCTAAGATTGGAATTGCTTAGCACTACAGTAACATTTTTTAAAACACATATGTTTAACATTTTAAGGAACTCCCAAACTGCTTTACAAAGCAGCTGTGCCATTTCACAGTTCCACCAGCAGTATATGAGGATTCCTGCTTCTTCACTTCTTGTCAACACTTGTCTTTCTTTCTAATTACATGCACAGGATGGAATGAGATAGTATTTCATTTTGGTTTGATTTGCATTTTGTAAGTGACTAATGATGTTAAACATCTTTTCATGTGCTTATTGGCCATTGGTGTACATTCCTTGGAGAAAAATGTTTATTCAAACCTCTGCCCATTTTCTAGTTGTGTAGTCATTTTATTACTGGTCTATGATATATATAAAATTGTTATTAATAGCTTTTTGCTTTCATTTGGGTTTTAGTTATTTATTTTTGTCTATACTTGCAGCATGTGAAAGTTCCCAAGCCAGGAATTAAACCCATGCCATGGCAGTGACCGAAGCCACTGCAATGATATTGCTAGATCCTTAACCTGCTGTGCCACAAGGGAACTCCCCATTTGGGTTTTATTTTTAACTAAACCTATTATTTTTTAAAACCAACATTTTTTATCATTTGCTTTTATAACTACTAAGTTTTTTTGCTTTTTTTTTTGTCTTTTTGCCTTTATCTAGAGCCGCACCCGCGGCATATGGAGGTTCCCAACCTAGGAGTCTAACAGGAGCTATAGCTGCCGGCCTTCGCCACAGCCACAGCAACGCGGGATCCGAGCTGCGTCTGCAACCTACACCACAGCTCACGGCAACGCCGGATCCTTAACCCACTGAGCAAGGCCAGGGATCGAACCCGCAACCTCATGGTTCTTAGTCGGATTTGTTAACCACTGAGCCACGACGGGAATTCCCTACTAAGATTTTAATACCTATTTATGCTAAGCAGAATTTTAAAACGACTTCCATGACTTTATGGTATCACTTCCATAATTATGTTCTGCTACATGGCAAAGGTAAATTTTCCTGCCAGGTGTAATTTAATCACATGAGCCCTTTAAAAGTAGAGAAGTTGTGGAGTTCCCCCATGGCCTAGTGGTTAAGGTTTAAGCATTATCACTCCTGTGGCTCTGGTTTGATCCCTGGCCTGGGAACTTCTGTATGCTGCGGGACATAGCCAAAAAGAAAAAAAAAAAAAAAGCAAAACAAAAAAAACGCACTGGCATTTTCCACCTGAAAGGCAGAGAGAATCAAAGCACAGAGAAAGAATCAAGGCTCTATTGCCGGAGTTCCCGTCGTGGCGCAGTGGTTAACGAATCTGACTAGGAACCATGAGGTTGCGGGTTTGATCCCTGCCCTTGCTCAGTGGGTTAAGGATCTGGCGTTGCCGTGAGCTGTGGTGTAGGTTGCAGACGCGGCTCGGATCCTGCGTTGCTGTGGCTGCGGCGCGGGCCAGTGGCTACAGATCCGGTTAGACCCCTAGCCTGGGAACTTCCACATGCCACGGGTGCGGCCATAAAATGACAAAAGGCAAAAAAAAAAAAAAAAAAAAAGGCTCTATTGCTGGTTTGAGGATGAGGTGGGGGTGGGGCAAGTGCAAGAACCTAAGTATACTCTCTGAAAGCTGAGCCGCTTTTAGCTGATAGTCACCAAGGAAACGGGGACCTCAGTCTTACAACCCCATGAACTAGATTCTGCCAACAACCTGCCTGGAAGTGGATTCTTCTCTGAGTTTCCAGTGAAGAGCCAGCTCAGCTGACACCTTGATTTCAGCCTTGTGAAACCATGAGCAGTGAACAAGCAGGGAAGCCCACCCAAAGTGCTGACCTATATGACAACAGAGTAATAATAAATGAGGTTTTTTTTTTTTTTTTGGTCATTTTAGGGCTGCAGCCGCAGCACATGGAAATCCCCAGGCTAGGGGTCAAATCGGAGTTGTAGCTGCTAGCCTATGACATAGCCACAGCAACGTAGGATCTGAACTGTGTCTGCAACCTATACCACAGCTCATGGCAGCACTGGATCCTTAACCCACTGAGTGAGGCCAGGCAGCAAACCTGCGTCCTCACGGATGCTAGTCAGATTTGTTTCTGCTGAACCACAACAGAAACTCCATAAATGCGTTTTAATGTGCTATGTTTGTGGTAATTTGTTATGCAGCAATAGAAAACTATATCATATTAAAACAAAAGTCATTAAAATGTCCTGGTTTCTTTTTAAATAATGAAAATCCTTCCATTTATTTAATATTTTTAACATCTTTTGATTTTATATAATATAAAGGCAGTAAGAGTTGTTTTCTTTATTTAAGAACTTCCATAAATGAGTCTGGATATACAAGGAGGACTACGATGCAGTTTCCGTAAACTTAAGTCCTTAAACTATATTTCTAGGCTTAGGTCCAATCCAAATATATCAGATACTATAGCGAGCCTTGACAAGTATGTTATTCTCTTGGAGGAAATAAATTTTTCCCTCTGTGAAAAATTAAGTCTTGTAGAGCAGCATGAGCTATTTCGCACAGTTTCCATTTCCTTTTATACACGCTTAATATTTTGAAAGAGTTTGACTCCTTTCACATGTGGGATCAGTTTACCACTGGCTTAAAATAAATCAGAGTTGTAACTTGTAAGGTTATACCTTGAGATTTCTGAAATTATTTACATTTCTCAACTTTTAGCTTTATAAAAAAATCTGAAAGATGCTATCCCAATAAAAATTATTTATTTAAATAGTATCAACACACATATTTATGCATATACATGTATTTATAGTCTATGTACATATATATTTTTACATACACTGTAACATACTTGAAAATCTAAACTCATGTGATATCATGTAATCTTCAAATCCCAACCTCATGAGTACCCTTCCCTTGGCTAACACCTATAACATATTACTCAGTTATATTTTTCATAAGTTTTTTTTTATTGAATGTCAAGTGCCAAGCTCTGTGTGAGGACTGTATACACATACTGAATAATTTACAGTTAGTACCTTTCAGGAGTTACATAGAAACAGATGAGAAACAAAAACTGTGACAAATTTTATGAGCAATATGCCAGGGTAATAAAGAATTTTGATACACTGCATATAGGAATTTATAGGAGTAGAGGGGGATACCGAAAGGATTTTACATTTACTGTGTTTGTTTACATGCCTCAAGCAATACTTTTTCCTGATTTCCATCTTCATTATAAACAAGATTTGAATAGGATACAGTTTAATCTATAATCTCCTCCAGTAAAATCTGGAAGAAGTATCTTATTTTTCAGTTCCCTTTCTATATTTTGTAACTTTTGAAACAGTGAAAATGAAACACTCAATTTATAGCATTGTAGAAATATTAAGAAATTAAGTTCAAGTATGTCAACTATACCTTCATTATCAAGGCCAGAAAGTGTCAAGAATATTTATGTATATATATTTTAGCTCAGTAGGCAATTGGTAACAACAAAAGGAGAATTGCTAGTTTGATAATTCTATTTGTTAGTGTAATATTTTAAACTTTTATGTTTGATCACATAGCCTATGCCATAATGAAAAATGTGTAATCAATCACTACAGACCCTGCACGGAGAGTAAATGATATATGATGAGAGTTAGATGTACAGGGAAATTTTGATTTTTTTTGGTAATTATGGTTAATTAGAAATGTTTAGTTGTCTTTGGATATTACCTAGGAATTGAATAATCAGAGGCATAGAATGAAGGACAGACTAGTTCAAAAGATTGAAGTTTAAATCCCTACTCTGCCATTAAAAATTATTTGCATATTTTTTAAAAAATTCATTTACTTCGCCTTGGACAAGATGTTTGTACTCTTAGAATTCTTTGAACTCTTTGAATTTTCTCTGTTCAAGCAGCAATAATGATGTCTTTCTATGAGAGCAACTGGGAGATTCTATATTAATAACATATGTGAGATTTCATTTTAAGCTGTAAGATATACCAAAGTAATAAATGGAACACTTACTGTTATTTATAATAACAATATCAAATAAAATAGGCAATTGAAACAGCTTAAGACCAAAGATTTATAATTTATTTCATTTGTCAAAGCTTTGTAATAGTCATTGTTCTAAAACATTTACATGGAGGTTGAAGATGATGTGAAGTAATATTATAAAGGACAAATGCATGACAGAGTTTGCAAGTTTGAGGATGCACAGAAAAATGAAGTGTGGGATAACAATATGGGCAGATGGCACATAATCAAGAGGCTTATTGATGCAGCATTTCTACTTTTCTCCACCAAAAGATTCTGTGGAAAAGATTTTAGCACTTTTATGTGAGACATGTCTTAAGACTTATTATACAATAACATAGCAAAAACTTTTAAAATATACATTCCTGATTGGTTGGTTGATTGTTTGAATGATAATGCATTCTTAGGCAAAGTAATCAGATTACATTGTTAGTAATTTTCAAGACAGAGAGGCAGGGCTGAATTCGCAAGGGCTAGCTCTGTGTAAATGGTCAGTCTGTTTCCATGGTTACTGGCTGGCTGAGTAAACTGTAAATTTGTAGGTGTTGGTTTGTGCCCTCTTATCTTGAAGAATCTCAAGAAGATTGTTTCTATAAATACGGTTTCCATCCCTGGGCTAAGTATGAGTTTGTAGATAAAATTAGGGAGGAGACAGGTTTTAAGCTATATAACTAACAGTTCAAAAAGATACCTTTCCCTGAATCTTGCACTGTTTTCAATATTAAACAGGAACATATTTGTAGTTTCCACTATTCTAAGGAAACCCACTTTATCACTTCTTTTCTGAAGGCATCCAGTTTTTTTATGATTTTCTTGGTCACAGGTGCTGATGCAGTTCTCAGTAATGCAGAAGGCTGTCTTTTTAAATGCAGTCTACTACTTTCTTTTCAGGACTATTACAGGAACCAATTTTAGCAGACATAAAGAGATTTAAAAATATGATACAGAAGAGATATTTTCACATCCAAAATAAGGTTTAGCAACTTGCAAGAAAAATAAATGAACATATTTGGGGGACAGTTAAAAGAATGGAAAGTTTCCATTTCTTATACAAGAACGTGCATAGCTTTTTAAAAAGTTATTCTTTTTCTGCTTATTTTTTTCCTATGAAATAATATTTACATTTTATGTCTTTAATTAAAAATGGCAGTCTTTTCTCATTTTTCTTAACTTTGAAAATGTTGAAATTTTTAAAAATTTTCTTTGATTTTATTCAGAGTTATAGTACAATTTCTCTTTCTCCCCTCCCCCAGTCCCCTGCTGAGTTGAATTGATTGCAGAGCTCCCATTGATTTCAAAGGGAATTCCATACCCCCAAAACCTTCTTGACTGTGTGTATGTGCACATAGCCAAGTGATAAAGTGGCTGAGAATTACTTCTAGCATGTGCAAAATAGAGATTAGAATAATAATTTCATCACTATCATGATTATTGCTATTTAATATTTATATAGCACCTTATTCTGAGAAGCTCAAGAAACTTTATGAATTTTAAATTATCCAATGTGCTCTAATCATAACTATACTTCTATGTTCTGGGTAAGGTACAAAATTAATAATAGCTTTGAGTGACATATATTGCTAGGGAAATCTAATTCCGCTGCTGTTTAGCTCTCTTGTTATTGGAAAATGGCAATATATATTTGTCTAGAAAGTAATATTGCTATCTTATTATTTTAGGACTGTGGAGACATTTACTGTTTATTTTGGAATAACTCTAGTGACAACCTAGTAAAAAGTAAAGAAGAAATACATCAATAATTTTTATTACATTTAGCATTAGTCATCAACACTCCAAACTATTCCTTAATGAAAAAAAATTTTATTGCCTTTTATCTTATATTGACTATATTAGTTTTACACTCAGTGCCTAAACTTAGATACATCTGAATAAATTTTCCTGGTCCTTTGAATTAAATAAAATTGGATTCAGTATTCTTTTTTGCGGCCTATTTTACACACGGAAGTGGAATTTCCAATTATTACAAAAAAGTATTTGAGGCTAGTCTCCTAATCTGAAATTATAAAAGCAGGTAAAGAATCACAGATTTCATGAATCTAATGGAATTAATAAAATATTAGTTTTCTTAATAGTAATTCACCAAGAAGCCTCTAATTTCTTAGACTTTTGAAATATAATTTTAGCTATAGTAGATTTAGATGCACATTTTAGATATATTTCTTTTTATATAATATAATAGTGGCATTTCCTGAGACTCTTATCTCTCTATACGTCTTTTTTCATTAAGTGGTAATAAACTAAGAGCTTGAAAAAGTTCATCCAGAATTGACTATTTATCTAGAAAGATAGTGTGGTAAACATAGATAAATAGAGTAAAAGCTTTTACATAAGCTTGGACATGCTTTTATTTATTTTTTATTATTTATTTATTTATTTATTTATGTGATTTTAAGGCTGCACCTGCAGCATATGGAAGTTCGCAGTCTAGGGGATGAATTGCAGCTGTAGCTGCTGGCCTACACTACAGCCACAGCACTACCAGATCTGAGCCATGTCTGTGACCTACACCACAGCTCATCGCAAAGCTGGATCTTGGCTGGGGACCGAACCTGCGTCCTCATGGATACAAGTTGGATTCATTACTGCTGAGCCATGATGGAAACTCCTTGACATACTTTTAAATGTTTCATTACAATGAAGATATTTATAATTATAGTATAATCAAGTAAATAAAAGTTTGCAACTGATTAGGGAACAGAAAGGAGAAATGTAGATAAGAATAAGTGGAATAACATTATTGATATTACTTAATTTAATAATTTCAAATATTCTTAAATATTTTACACAGAAGAAAGTTGAAATTGAAGAAAGTTGAAATTGAAATTTCAGTTGAGTAATTGAAAAAGGTCATAGAGCTGGTGAATGGTTGAAGAAATTATTCTCAAAATCCTGTGCCTCAAAAGCTATGACCGTCCTTGGCAAGGAGGCCAGTAATGGAATTGATTTGGACACAAAGAAATGTATCTTTAGGGTATCTCATTAACCCCAGTGTGTGAACACTAGGAAATAGGTAACTTGTCCACACGACTACTATTTTATGGCTTAGAATCATCGCTCTCTTTGTCCTTATGCAATAATTTTTACTTTTATATCCATTCTAACCCTGAGTTTTCACTTATAAACCATTTTACAATTACATAAACAAATGAGGTTTGCAAGGATTTCTTTTTTGCATGAATAAGCACCTTTCCAAATACTACAACTGCCAATTCAACCTCACTGGGTTGTGATTTTTGCACAACAGCTTATCTCACCTGCTTGCTTGGCATTCATGTTTTTTCAAGTCATAGTCACAGCAAAACTGTGAATAACTACGCGTTAAAGCACTCAAAGTCACTATAAACTGTGTCTGCTGTTTTCAAACCTCTACTAGAGTTATGCACATTTGGGTCTCAATTTATTTGCTTATGCTTTTAAGCCTTACTGCTGACTTCATTCTTTGAGGACTCATTCCACAATAAATACGGTTGCCACATGAATTTCTCATCACTGGGGAGCCTAGTTAGCCATGTGGGAGAAATGGTGGAGAAGCCATTTGGTCGTGTACCAGCAATTCACTTGGACTATTGCACTTCCTATACGACTAACACTTGGACTTCATATACGAGGAATAAAAAATATATATACATACTAATATTTTATCCATATTCATTAGTAAAATCGATTACTTTATTTTCCATATCTTTTTTTTGTTGTTGTTGTTCTTTTATGGCTGCACCTGCAGCATATGGAAGTTCTGGGCTAGGAGTTGAATCAGAGCCGCAGCTGCTGGCCTATGCCACAGTCACAGCAACGCCAGATCAGAGCCACATCTATGACCTATGTTGCAGTTTATGACAATATCAGATCTTTAATGCACTGAGGGAGGCCAGGGAACGGACCAGCATCCTCACGGAGATAACATCAAGTCTTTAACCTGCTGAGCCATGGTGAGAACTCCCTCTTTTCCATGTCTTTATTAACTACGATGATTTAATCCTGAGAGTATAAAGAATGAGGAGGAGATGAAAAGGACAATAGGACTGTGGCCTCTGCAGATACTGCTTTCCATTCTCATCCTCACTAGTCACCAATTTTTTAAAAAATTTTTACTTGTAAGATTTGAATTGAGTGAAATTGCTATACTGTTTATCCCTACTAGAACAGTAGGCTTAATGGTTTATTTGTCTGAAGATGCAGGTTTTGTAGAGAATCTGTTTTCTAGCAGTTAAAATTTAATTGGATAATTTGAACTAAACTCATTTGAAGTTGACATTTTGAGTTTCCTTGTCATTCTTATCAGTGAAATTCTGCCATAATAGCTGAATGCAACACCAAACATATAATTTTAAGGCTGAAAAATAGGTACTTCATAAAATTAAAGGTAATTTCTTTAAGAATATATACTCTTTAGTAAAGCTCCAAGTGCATCATTAACCTCACTCTACCACTCTGAGTTTTTCAGTGTCAAATGTGCAATTATTTGATAAAGGTGCAATGAAGGAAACTAAAATCCCTGAGAAAACTGTCTTAGCAATCCCTACGATGTCGCATGTGGAAGCAATAAAAGCATCATCCTATAGATATTTATGTGAGTAAATATCATAGAGCCAACTCCTGCGGACAGGGCTGAGAGGTAACACCAGTTGTCCCATTTAAATGAGATGGGCATGCCAGGTGACTATTTTTAGGAGTCGCATGCCATGTATTGGGGTAATGAATAAGTGGAACTCTCTTAATTGGGGGACTCAATTTCCTGGTCCATTTTGCTCAGCAAATTGCAGTGTAGAAGTTTATTTCCTGTTTCTTTCCCTCTACCAGTTTCCTAGTATTCTTGAATCTCGACGATTATTTGTTCGGAAGTGATTTCTTTATTCTCGTGGTGCTAATTTCCATTTGGGAAAACGGAAAATATGCAGTTGGACAGTTCTGAACAGGGACCCATTCTCAGAATTCTTCAGTAGTGTCTGATAAACCAGCATCTGGGGGGCTTATTTCAAATTTTGCATATACACACCTATATAGAAAACATTAACTAAGTTTATATCTGGGTGATAGGACTGCAGATAATTTTCATTTTCCTTTCACGAGTCTTTGCATTTAAAACAATGGACCTATAGCACTCTTCTAATAAGAAAAACATAAATATGATCTAGAAATGCATTTTCTTCAATTGGCGCATTTACAGGAGAGCAATGAAAACGAAGGTTTTAGAATCAGAAACTGAGAGTATAATTAGTTAAAAGAAATAGCACAAAATGAAACCTAGAATAACTAGATCCCGTTCTTCCAAAAAATGCTTAGCTATCATTAGCGCTGACTTTTTATTTCCTTTCACGTCTCCCTTGGCAGAAGTGCCTGTTATCCATCTGTTTCTCTTACAATAAACATAGATAATAGACTTAGAAAATCTTACAGTTAAAAGAAACCTTAAATTTCAGCAGTTCTCACAGCTTTATTTTACAGATGATGGCACTTGAGCTCCAAGCATTTGTGTTGTAGTGGAGGGGTTGTTTCTTGATTTGTAGGCAGGGTAACTTGACTACTGTGGGTTTTATTGCTTAATTTTTGGAAATCCAGAACCCTCGAGGCAACAACAATATCTTTGGAATATGACACGATTACTTTGACAGTGTTAATGTGACCTCTCAATTCACTTCTTGGTTATGAAACTCTAGCTCTGCTATCATCTCTTCCAGAGGTCACATGCTGACCCAAGTAAAATACTTGAAAAGACTTCTTTAACCAGGGGTTAAAATCAGATGACGTTTTTCCTCTCATTCAACCCTATGACAAAGAGGCTGTCCACTTCATTTTATCACAGTTTAGTGAAATCACCTTTTTTCCCCCCTCACAGCAGTTCAATAAGAAAAATAATATGATGCTGAAAGATGATATATGAGTCTGAAGATTTAGAAGCAATAGAGGAATGAGCGAGAAGAATTACTTGTCATTTATTCTGGGTTCTGTGCAGCTGCAAACACCCAATCCAACAGATGCAGCTGTTTAGGCCTGCTTCGCCATGTAATTTTTCCAGCAGCACTTCCCTTAAAAAAAGTGTGGTCAACTATTATGATCATCTATCTTATGTAAAAATAGATTGCTATTTAATGTGAACAAAGTTACTCTTCATAACTGTCTTCTCACAATAGCAAAAGAAGTAAAAAGGAGTTTTGTGTTTTTGTAACTGCAGGTCTTGGCTGCAGGATTTGCTGGCTATGCTTCATTATCTCTGTGGAGCTTGGTGCTTCCAGTCAGTGTTGACACCCCTTTCAATAATCTTCATTTGTATTAATCCATCAGGATTCACCTGCCTTTGCTAGGCAAGATAGCTCTATGGCTTGTTTTGTTTTGTTTTGTTTTTGCCTTAAGTGGAAGAAGTGATGAACTGAGTTTATCCACTAGAAAAGATAAAAAAAGGTAACAAGTCACTATTGACATCCCAAAGCCAAGAATCCTTAATTATCTATGTTTCCCAGGTTTACTGGGCTGTGCTGCAAGTGATGGCCATCAAGCTCTTGAATTCAAGTCTAGATATGGAGAGACGATAGCTCTCAAAAACTGATCTGAAAATGTGTGTTTATTTTTAGTTGAAGTTCATTATGCCAAATGTTGAGACACCCGAGTGTCCTTAATAATAGTTCTCTACCGAGATCTCGAGGCAATTGAGAAATACGATGGTAAGGTTATAATATGGAGGCCAAACTATCACCTTTATTTTATTAAAGGTTTTTGTTTTTGAGCAATACTGAACCCAAGAAGTAGCAGCCTTTGCTAGAGCGCTGGACTGAGGCGGGCCTCTTCCTGGTCCCTTTGGGAGGGTCCTTTAAAATTGGAGGCATGCAGCAACATGGATGGAACTAGAGACTCTCACACTAAGTGAAGTAAATCAGAAGGAGAAAGACAGATACCACATGTTATCACTTCTATCTGGAATCTAATACATGGCACAAACAGACCTTTCCTCAGAAAAGAAGCAAACTCATGGACATGGAGAAGAGATTTGTGGTTGCCACAACGGAGGGGAAGAACTGGGGTGGACTGGGAATTTGTGGTTAGTAGATACAAACTTTTGCATTCAGAATGGATTGGCAGTGAGATTCTGCTGTATAGCCCAGGGAACGATATCTCATCACTTCTGATGGAACATGATGGAGGCCAATGTGAAAAAAGCATGTGGGGAAAGGATGTGTATGTATGTATGACTGGGTTACTTTGCTGTGTAGCAGAAATTAATAGAACATTGTAAATCAACAATAATCAAAATTTAAATAAAATTGGTGGCATGGAGGCACAGACTGGGACATGTATTTCCTGAAGGCAGTTCATTTCTAAGAAGGCCAGAAGCCAGCTCTGTTCTACTCATGTGCAATTCCTCTCTCAAACTCGTAATTGGGGGGAAAATGAGAGAGGGAGTTGAGATAGGCAACGTTGTTATAGCCAGGGAATTTCTTCTCTCTGGGGAGAAATATTAGAAACAGGGCATTTCCCATATCAACCCACGGGATGAAATAATCCAACTGTAGCTATGCTATTTTAAAAGAAACACTTCACTGTTTTTCCAACGATATTTATTTGTGCCCTTTAATACATAAGTAGTACTTATCCTCCCTTATTTATTTTCTTATCTTCTAAAATAGAAGCAAGATTGAAGACATGGGGGGGTACCATTTTTCCCTTGACTGACTGCCAAGTAAAGCAATTTTTGCCAGTTGGCAACAATATCTTCTATGTCATTGTTCCATGCTATAAAGAATTAGGGGACATTCTGATCATATCCAGAGTTTCAGCAGACACCCGAATCTGATTTCTTTATCTTCTTGGGAACTGCAGATGGTCAAGTCTCCCTCTCATTGCCTTTGGGATCAATTCATTTCCTGAGCTGATGGAACTAACTAGCCCGTTCTTCTTGGTACACCTGTCCCTGTTGATGGAAAAGATTGCTGCTTTGCGATCAACATTCTTTTTATGGTCTTATGGCAGATGTTTATTTGTGCTACCTGTCCAAGCTTAAGTTAGTGGGGAAAAAAGACCTGGATATTAATTTTGATTGTAATGGATAAGCTCATTTATAAGAAAAGGTAAACTTTTCCCATTAAATTTTTCGTCACATAAGCTTTGATCTTACTGTTGAATCATAGTAAATTGCAGTTTTTTTCACTTCAAACGAAGTCTGATATTGGCAAGTTCATATAGTTCAACCTACCATTACCAGAATTCATTAAAAATTTATAATATGCTATCTACATGCTCTGAAGGACCTTAAATGTTAGTGCGTATACACAGCAGAATTAAATATATGTGTAACAATAGGGATATATACATTATGTATGTTACATACATGTAACATGTGAAGCCATTGTTTTGAGTGTGTGGATGGCATATTCTGAATATATAAAATAAGTGTTTCTTATAAATTAAAAAGAAGTTCATAATCTATAGGTTAGTTAATGTGGAATCTGAAACCATGTTAACAAACTTTCATCCTGGGTATACTTATTAGAGAAGGAGAGTTTAAAAGGCAAATGACGTCTTAATATTAGTAAGAAAATAATAGTTTCAAAGTTCAATCTTTCTGAGAAAGTCTGGTGGTCTCCCAGGAGTCCTTAGAGTACACTTTGAGAACCCTGATGTAACAAAATATTCTGATGTAATGGAACATGATAGAGACGTGTGTGTGTGTGTGTGTGTGTGTGTGTGTTGGGACAGTATTCTATATAGAGTGATACTTTTCTGAGAAAGTAAGCCTTGAACCAGTGGCTAATAATGAAGAGGAGCCAGCATATGGCCACCTGGGAGAAGGACCTTCTCTGCCATAGAAGGGGCCAGTGCAGGAGCTCCTAGAAGAAAGGAGCTTAGGAGTCTACAATATTTACTTATTCAGATAATTCCACAGTATCTTTGTAGAAAGATACCTGTGTTAATTTCAGTCATCACTAGAAATGACTTCAGTTTCAGTTTAATAAAAGGTTTGACAGAACAAGGAATGTGATTCCTCTTTATAAAAACTCCTTGATTTTATCATGTTGCTGCTTTACAAATAACCATTCTGTTCTGACTTGTGGAGTCTAAAGGATATCCTGCACCTCTTTTCCTACTAACTTTGAGGAAGAGTTACTTTAACTTACAGAATATAGAATAAAATAAAGAAACTGTTAGTAATTATGGCAGCTAATAGTAATTAAGCAGCTAAAATGCCATTTTGTTTATTTAACTTATAGATATGGGAAAACCATAATTTGTTAGAATTAGCTATATGTGAAAGATTTAAATCTACCTATTTATTTCAAATAAGTCTCTAATGCAATTGTATATAGTTACTTCTCATAAGAATTTCTCAAGTAGAGCTTGAATTTATCATTGAAATTAATAGGTGAGAAATGTGATTTTTATATGTTATTGTATAAAGCAGAATTTACACAAATCCCTTAATCCCAGAACAAGCCTGAAAAAATATTTATGAAAGCATAAGATATTTTGTATTCATTCATGTTTCTCTTAAATTTATTTGTTGTTCCCCATTTTTGGAAGCTTTTTATAAGAATGTTTGTCGATCCCATTTTTAAAAAATCTCTAAAACACCTGTGTGTTTAGGTACACTTGGTATTAGAATTTGTCAAATTCAATTCAAAATAACAGATCCAGATATTCGCCAACTTTTTTCAATCTACTTCACTATGTGGAGTCTATCCTATCAGGGAAGTGTCCTAAGCTCTTATGTACTTAAATATTATCAGTCATTGCTACTGTCTCATTTAAGTTCAGCTTTCTATCCTTAGCAGAAATGAAGGACAGATAGTTTTGTTTTTTGTTTTTCTTTTCTTTTTATGGCCACTACAGCAGTGTATGGAAGTTCCCAGGCTAGGGGTCAAATAGGAGCTACAGCTGCCAGTCTATGCCACAGCCACAGCAACAGCAACCGTGGATCCTACAGCTGTGATCTATGCCATAGCTTGTGGCTATACTGGATCCTTAACCCCCTGAGAGAGGCTAGGGATGGAACCTGCAACCTCATGGAGAATCTGTTGGGTTCTTACCGTGCTAAGACACAGTGGGAAATCCAAAGGACGGATGGTTTAAACTGCACCTACCCAAGGGAACTTCCAGGAACTTGTTACATCTCAGGTTGTAGACAGAATCTGATTTACTGCCTTTTCTAAAAAGTCACCAGAGTTACCCCCTCTGCCAAGCCATCTGTAATAATCAGGAATGTTGTATAGGAGGACTGGAAAGGATATATGAACCCTATCAACGAGTGAACATGGACATTTCTATGACTTTTGTTTCAAATAGGATCCTTTTTGGTTTTGCTGCTTATGATTCATTTCTGTGTCTATTTCTGAATCATTTCAAAATCCTGGTATGGGAAGTGCAATGCCAATACCATCTCCAGGGGGCAGGGCTCCTGAATCTTCTGTTTTTTCCTAACATTGTTTTACACAACCGGATAAAGTTCTACTGAAAAATGCTTCTCGCGAAGCTCTACCACAACACCTTGTATTTGCTTTTATCGTCATGCCAATCACATTGTGCTTTGTGTCAGAGTTATTTGTGGACAGTAAGCTGCTGAGCTGCTGTGGTCAGGATAGTGGAAAATGTACTTGTCTTTGATTTAGACAGTGCTCGGTTGGAATCCAGTCTGATGTTAGAAATCTTTTTTAATCTCTTCAGTCTTTAGTTTCTTCTGTGGTAAAATAGGATAAATATATATTTTGTGATTTTTTTTTGGTAATCATACGAGACTTTGTAAAGCATATAAAGTATATTGAATATTCTAGAAATGTGTAGCCCATTTACCATTCCCTCCTTGCCTAGGGGTCAGGACTATGTTGTACTCACCATTTAATTTCATACAGTGCCATGCCTCACTTGGGGGGTGTCCATAAAAATTCTTTTTAATTCTGCTGCTTCGTTAGTAATAACAGAAGCATATATTTCCATTATTATCCATGCCCTAATCTGGGAAACGTTTAGGTCAAAATATTGCAAAGCTGAAGACTAAGTTACCTTGGGAAAAGAAGCGTGGTGTTGTAAGGTCTGCTGAAGGCAAGAACAATTATGCCACATCTTAGAGACTTAACCAAGTAGAGTACATATGGCTAGAGCAGTTGGAGAGAGAAGCCAGAAGTAGGAAAGTGAACGTAACTTGAGCATCGTTGGTCTTTCCTGACACATTAAGGATTTAGGACTTGCTCCTAGGAATATGAAGATATACTGAAGTATTTTAATCATCAGGGTAATATAATCATATTTGTATATTTTTAGTAATCTATTAGTTATGAAGTGAGAAAAGGTGGGTAGTAAGTAATAGGAACAATAGAGAAGTCAAATCAGGATGTGATGTCACCAGTGCAGGAGACATTGTAAGTATATGTTTAATATATATATATTAAAACACACAGACATGTATCTAAATATAACCATAAAGTATCTTAACTTCAATTCCAACTTCTTTCTGAGTGGTGCTATTTGATTTATCTTTGTATTCTGGTTTTTCTAAATATATGTGTAATATAAAATATTATAACTTTATATAAAAGATTACTTAGTACAACTTTATTTTACATTTTCATTAACACATATACTTATCTAGTATTATTTTTGACAATTACTGAATCTTTTCATTCAGACGTACACTATTTTATTTAACACTTTCCATATTCTTTTTTTGAGGATTTTTGCTCTTTTCAAGTCCCCTCTCTCAGTATTTCAAGTGCCACTTTTGTTTTTCCTCTTGCTTTTCCATGTTCTTTCTCAAGCTACATTTATTTCCCTTAGCTCAGTTTGAATAAGGCTAAATTTATTTCTATTGTGAACTTTCATTTTGGATTGTTTTGTTTTTCTGAAATGGATTCTGCTCTTTTCCCAAAGATACAGTGATCAAGGGCTCTTGGTTGCTCTACTGCAGTTGAGTGCCTGCTAACTCCTTCCATCCAGCCTTAGGTTATAAATAAAAATCTGTAATTACAGCAAACACTGCTACAAGTGTTATCTCTTTCCCTAAGCACCTGAATAATCTTTGAGTTTGGAGAATATACAAGCAGTTCCCAAACAGGACTAGCCACCGGCACATTTGTTTTACTAACACATATTCCTGGACCCTACTTAGGTTTATCTAATTCAGTAGTTCTGGATGGAATCTGGACATATGTATTTTTAACAGTATTTCCTGATGATACCCATATGAACCAGACTTACGTATCATGTGTTAAGCACTGTCTTAAACACTTTAAATACTGCTTTATCTTCAGGATCCCGTAAATACCGCTATTACAACAATTATAGCCATATCTCATTTTGTGCTTCCACATTATCACACTTCACAGATAACTACATTCTTTATTTTTTTAATTTCTTTTTTTTTTTTTTTACAAATTGAAGGTTTGTTGCAACTCTGCTTCCAGCAAATCTCTCAGTGACATTTTTCTAACATTTGCTTACTTCATGTCTCTGTGTCACATTGTTAGCAGAGATCTGTGATCCATGATCTTTGATGATACTATTTTGACTTGCTCAATGCTCAGTTGGTGGTTAGCATTTTTTAGCAATATTTTTCAATTAAGGTATGTACATTTTTTAGGCATAATGCTACTGTACACTTAGTATACCAGAATATAGCATAAACACAACTTTTTATGCACCAGGGAAACAAAACAAATCGTCACCAGCTTTATCATGATAATTGATTGCTTTATTGAAGTGTAATGGAACCAAGCCTGCAATATTTTCTAGGTCTGCCTGGACTTCTGATTTTACAGGAGGACAAAGTGAGATATTACTTTCACACAGATATAAGTGGGGGAATTGGGCTATACACCTAGACAGGCTGATTCTGGAATGTAGCCTTTTAATCGGTACAAAATCTATCTCCAGGAATATAGCTTTCAGTATGCTTTAGGCTACTGAGAGGTTCTTTCATGAGATCGGCACAGATGTTATATCTACAACTGATGATTTTACATGGACAACATTGATAGTGAAAATTATTAGGAAGAACAGAAGAACAGGTAGACTTGGTGCAATAAAGTTCAAAGAAATAATGTGCTGACCTAACCACAGAATTGTTTCTGAAGGATTTAGAGAGTGAGCTGCTCTGTTTTCTTATCTGTTCATCCGTCTTTGAATTAGAGGCTATGTGGTGAAGAAGGTGCTAAGAATCTTTTTGTTTTCAAGCAGTTTCTCTTTCACGGTGGAAAATCCACTGCTATGCACTGAACAGCGTTCCTTCAAAATTCACATTTTGAAGTCCTAACTCACAATGCTATGATATTTGGAGGTGGGGCCTTTAGGAAATGATTAGATCTAGACACAGTCATCAAAGTGGATCCTCCTGATGGGATTAGTACTTTTATAAGAAGAGACACCAGAGAGGTTACTCTTTCTTTTTCTCTCCACCACGTGAAGACACAATGAGAAGGAGGCCTTCTGCAAGCCAGGAAAAGATCCTTCATCAGATGCTGGCACCTTGACCTTACACTTTCCAGCCTCCAGAACTGTATGAACATCAATCTCTGTAGTTTAAATCATCCAGTTTATTTATTTTGATATGGCAGCCCTCGTTGACTAATACATCCAGGTATAAGGATGGAGCCTTGGCATAAAAAATGGCCAGATTTTATGGCTACTTACCATGTAACTAGGTAGTTGTAAGTACTTTCATACCTTCAATTTAAGCTTCCTATCAAATGGCATAGATTACCAGTGTCCTCCATTGATCTGTTCTTAGGCTTTATCTTATCTGACCTGTCTGTATCATTTGGCGCAACTAATAAATAACTTTCTTCTTGAGAAACATTATTTATTTGGTTTCAGGAACACTACTTTTCCACGAGTGGCTATCCCTTTTTTTTTTAATTTAGGTTATAACTGACATACAACGCTCTGTTATTTTCAGGTGCACAGCATAATGATCCCACATTTGTATATACTGTGCAGTGACCACTACAAGTCTAGTTAACATCCGTAACCATATACAGTAAATAATTTTTTTCTCGTTATGAGAACTTTTTTCTCCGCCCCCCCTTCTCTCTCTCTCTCTCCTTTTTGCCACAACTACAGCATGTTGAATTCCTGGCTTAGGGACTGAACCCACACCACAGCAGCAACTCAAACTGTTGCAGTGACAATGCCAAATCCTTAACCTGTTGTGCCACAGGGGAGCTCCATTGTTAAGATAACTATAAAAATATATTATCAGCAACTTTCAAATATGTGATGCAGTATTATTATTTTCACTCTTATATTATAGTCACTCTTTTGTGTATTACATCCTATGACATTTATTTTGTAACTGGAAAATTTTACCTTTTGACTCTTTTTATTCATTTTGCCCACCTCCTGCATCCTTCTCTGGCAACCACCATTCTGTTTTCTGTATCCATGACCTTGTTTATTTATTTATTTTGTACTTATTTCACTGAGCATAATGCCTTCAAGATTCATCTATAGGGTTGCAAGTGGCTAGATATAATTCTTTTTTATAAGTGAATAGTGTTCCAATGTATACACATACATTGTATTTTCTTTATTCATTCATTCCTTGAAGGACATTTAGGTTGTTTCCATGCCTTGGTTATTGTAAATAATGCTATAATGAGCATGAGAGTACATATATCTTTTCAATTTAGTATTTTTATATCCTTCTGATAAATACCCAAGGGGAATTGCTGAATCACATGGTAGTTACAGTTTAAGTTTTTTTTTTTGAGAAAGCTCCATGCTGTTTTCCATAGTGGATGTACTAATTAACCTTCCTATCAACAGTGCACAAGAGTTCCCTTTTTTTACACATCTTCACCATCATTTGTTTTCTTGTCTTTTTTAAAAATGTTTTTATTAGATTTGATTTACAATGTTCTGTCAATTTCTACTGTACAGCAAAGTGGCCCAGTTATATGTATACATACATATATACATATTCGTATACACACACACACACACACACACACACACACACACACATTCTTTTTCTCACTTTATCCCCCATCATGTTCCATCACAAGTGACTGGATGTAGTTCCTTGTGCTATACAGCAGGGTCTCATTCATTGCTTATCCACTTCAAAGGCAATAGTTTGCATCTACTAACCCCAAACTCCCAGTCAATCCCACTCCTTCCCCCTCTCCCTTGGCAACCACAATTCTTTTCTCCATGTCCATAAGTTCGCTTCTTTTCTGCAGATAGGTTCATTTTTGCCATATATTAAATTCCACATATTAGTGATATCATATGGTATTTGTCTTTCTCTTTTTGACTTACTTCACTTAGTGTGGAAAGCTCTATGGAGGTACCTCAAAAAACTAAATATAGAACTACCGTATGATGCACCAATCCCACTCCTGAACATATATCCAGACAACACTTTCATTCAAAAAGATACAAGCATTGCTATGTTCACTGCAGCACTATTCACAATATCCAAGACATGGAAACAACTTAAATGTCCATTGGTAGATCAATGGATTAAGACGATGTGGTACATATTACACAATGGAATACTACTCAGCCATAAAATAGAACAAAATAATGCCATTTGCAGCAACATGGATGGAACTAGAGGTCATCTTGTCTTTTTCAAAATGGCTTTTATTTTTCAGTTTCTTTTGTTAGTTCTTGTTCATTTTCCCACCTTCCCATTGTATTTCAGTACTCAGGCCTTGGACCTTGTCCCTATCCATGTACATTCATCTGCTTTGGGATCTCATCTAGTTTCATGGTTCTAAATGCCGTCAGTAGGCTAATGACTTGTACTTTTGTTTCTATGACCCAGGATGCTTTCTTTCAACTCCAGAGTTGAACATAGAATCAATCACTTGAATGTCCATGAGTAACATCCTAACATGTCCCCAAACATACTCTCCCTCCGTTTACCCATCTCAATTTATGACCATTTCATTCTTCCAGTTCTTCAGCCAACCCTATTGACCTTGCTGCCCACAGCTCATTTTTCATTGCATTCTATCAGATACCATAAGACCTTACTCAGAATGAAACTACTTCGCAGCATCTCTGCCACTACCATTTGGGTCCACCTCTCACTTGGATGTTGGGGTGGACTCTTGACTTATGTTCTCACTTCTACACTTATCATCCAGTCCATTCCCCACACCAACCAGAGTGACCTCAAAACATAGGTCAAAAACTTGTCAGTTCTCTCCTCCAAATCTGCAGAAGGATGACCGGCTCACCCAGAAAAAACTTGAGCCCTTCAATAGCGTACAAGACCAAGACCCCACTCAACTTGCCTCCCAGCTCTTCTAGCCCTTTGCCGCTTCTATCACATTGTGCACACCTCCCTGACTTCCTCCTCACTACCTTCCTCCTTGATACCCTTCAGCTTCACTGATGGTTTGCTCTTCTTGACAAATACAAACACACTACTCTCTCAGAGCTTTGGCCTTATTGTTCTTTCCACTTGGAGTTATCTTCTCTCTTTATCCTCATAGAAAGACCCCTTCACCATTTTCAGGGCATTACTTTTTGGTAAGATTGTTAATGACCTTCTTACTTAAAACCAGCTCCCAATATTATCACATATCCTTATGTGAATTTTTACGGTTATTTATTTTTTTTAAAAGATAAACCTACTTAAACTTCTCTCAGCAGACAATCTACACATCGTGATTTTCTTTGGAGGGAAAGGACTAGTTCAATGGTAACATTGTTTTCTAAATTTGACTTTTTTTAGACAGTTTTGATAATTCATGTAATGGCAATATATTTAATCCAATTGTAACATTGACTTATGGTAACATTTTTAATTCTAAGAGAGTAGGGTAGAAGAAACCAGTTCATGTTCAAATTACTTGGTGTGATATCCATAGAAATTAAGGTATTCCAGATTATTTTTAGAAAGACTATTAACCAGTGTGTATAGAAAAACATTTTCATAGGTAAATTCAGATTACTTTGGAATATTTAGCTGAATGCTTTAAATAATTTTAGCAACTGGTAGTGTTATTTTATTTTTCTAAGTGCAGACTGGAAGACAGGAAATCACTGCCTTCCCTAGACCTTCCTTGTGGAATCTGGGCCACTCACAATCAGAGGAAGCCAAAACTTGGAGCCTTCATTTCTATCGCTTTCCTCATACATTAGTCTTAAATAGCTTGGAGATTTGTCACACAATTTTAGACCTTTAAAAGATGAGCATATGATGTTTATTTAGTTGAGTAACTGAGATAAATGGTAAACACATATCTTGCTCATAGAGAAAGGCAAGGTGGCTGGTAAGAAGATACAGTCAGGGAATACATGTTCTGAGTACCTGAGAGACTCCATAAATGGTAGCACGGTCTAAGGGCATATGCCTATTTATTTTGCTTAAAACTTTGGGAGGTAGTAGCCTGACCATCTATGTGTATCCCAGAAACTAAGAGTATATCCTCCATTAAAAAAAAAAAATTGCTTTGATGTTTATTTCAGTATTTTACAGGGCATAACTATAAGGCCCGTTTTTTAAGGTTTCATATTCATAAGATTTATCCCTTGTTTTTGACCTCCATATGTAGTTACCCAATTCATTATTTTTACTCTGCTTTCTTTCCTTTGAAATTTGGAAAAATAGTGCAGCACTTTGCTGATATTATTGATTAAATGTAATATGATATAATTTATTTTTAATTGCTTTTGATGCAGGTTAAATTTTTACGTTGTGTCTCCCAAATATTACATGGGATGTACTTATCAAAATTTATTCATTGTTTATCTAAAATTCAAATACAACTGTGCATCTTGGATTTTTATTTATTAAATCTGGCAACTCAAGGGAGTTTCTTATATCTTTCCAAATGTTACAGAATACAAATATCAAAAATTTTGGATCAATATATTCACAAGAAACAAGAAACAGATGAGGAAACAGAACCAATAAAGAGAAAACATGAGTCGAAGGGGATGTGAATCTTTCCATAACATTGTAGTCAATCTATTTTGACATCATATTGATATATTTTAAGATTAATATTAGAGAAAGCCCTATAAGTGTTTGTGAGAGATCCAACACTATATTTAGTACGACTGGCTCTATAATTTGCAGAGCCTAGAGCAAAATGAAAATGCTAGGCTCCTTGTTCAAGAATTTTTAAGCATTTAAAGTCAGAGACAATAGAATGTTTACCCAAGCACACAGCCCTTCTAAATGCAGGACTTCGTGTGACTGCATATTCAGTGAACCCAGAAATCCAACACTGTTGGTTAGACAGGGCAGGTACATGAGGTAGATATTACTGTAGATATTGTTAACAATTGCAAAGTTTTTTTTTTTTTTGTCTTTTTGCCTTTTATGTAGAGCCGCACCCGCGGCGTATGGAGGTTCCCAGGTTAGGGGTCTAACAGGAGCTGTAGCCGCGGGCCTTCGCCACAGCCACAGCAACGCGGGACCCAAGCAGCTTCTGCAACCTACACCACAGCTCACGGCAGCGCCGGATCCTTAACCCACCGAGCAAGGCCAGGGATTGAACCCGCAACCTTATGGTTCCTAGTCGGATTCGTTAACCACTGAGCCATGATGGGAACTCCAACAACTGTAATTTTAAAGATTCACAATGTGAGATTTTGAGAGGTTAAGTAACAGGATTTGAATCTAGGTCATCTGAGACCACAGTGATCCTCATCATGAACAATATTAAATTCTGCAGTGTTGAATCCTAGAAAAAAAATTAAGCCAAAGGAGAAAGTTAGTGGACTCTGAAAAGGGGCGTAATGGTTTAGATGGAATTCAAATGTCTATGGAGATTAAGGAGATCAAATAAAGGAGTAAAGCAGGATTGGTGGAAATTGTGGCAAACTGGAGCTCATGTGTAATGTCCAAATCTATTTAAATCCAAACTGATGAAAGCGTGTTTGTGAGCTCAACTTGAAAATGGAGGAGAGGCAGTTTGCGATCCTATGACCCTTCGTTTAGACGTTGTGAATAATCACATTCATTATCTTTTTTTAAAAAAATTTCCCACCTTTCCTAAATAGCAGACTTTGAAATAACTGTAAGCAGGGATTAAGCAGCCTTCTAAGGGGTGACAATAACAGTCACATTATTAAAAAAAAAAAAGCTTTCCTTCGATTTGATGAAAAGGAATTTACAGCATCTTCCCCAATGACAGCATACAAAGCATCCTGGTTTGGTGCACACTGACTGTACAAAGCCTTTCTACTTTTGAAGCTTTGGGGTTTTATCAATTGATTTTCGTAAGGGATAACTAACTTGGCATTCAGAATTGCCACATACTTTTCTTGTACTTCAAACATAAAACCTTTCCTTAACCCAGAGCTAGGATCTGAAAATGCTAAATATTAAGAAAAATGGATTAGTCTTCAGAAGGGGAGCTTCAGACCGTCAGTGCCAGCGGGGTTAATGGAAAACAGTGTGTCATATTTGCCATTTCCCCTATATTATCTTGCCCAGAACACCTGCTTAATGAACTAGACATAAATTAGCATACTCTAAACACATTCTTTAATAACAAAAACCTTGTGGAAGCATTCCTTCTTGTTGAAATTATAACTCAGAAAAGTGATTCTGATGAAGTTTTCTCAACTGCTACATGCAAAAAATGTAAATAAAAAAAGATTGATGATGCCATCAGAGTTTTCCATTCTCTAAGGGTAGTAAAAATCATTTTACAATTTTAAGTGGTTTATTTCAACTGGAATTTGAGTATTGCTTTGTCAGAATCATAATGCTCTCAATTTAGTATATTCTTAAGCCTGTAAATGATTCTTTAAAGATCTTTTCCCCTCATGTTTCTTTCGGTTGTAATAATTCCTTTCTCAATTTTCCCCTTTAAGAAATATAATATAATGTAATATAATATGGTATAATATAATATAATATATATTGAACATATGTGATATATATTGCATAGATATATAGATACTTGTAAAAGGAATATTTTAAAATATTACATATATTTAATTTAATAAAGCTCATATATTAGTTAAAAGGAAATTATGTTAATAGGGACTATGTTGATAAATATTTGCCTAAGTCTAGATGTAATGCTGGCATACGGTGCTTTTTTTTGTTTTGATATTTTATCAGAATTTTGGAAAATAGGTCAGGCTAAAGGAAATCACTTAACTAAATAGTATTTCTTCTTAAAATGCTATGTAAGAAGCGAATTGAGGGAGTTCCCTTCTGGCACTGTGGCACTGTCACTGCAGCAGCCTGGGTACTATTATGGTGAGGGTTTAATCCACATGCATGGTTACTGTCAAAGGAAAAAAAAAAGGGGGGAAGAAGAGGAGTTCCCCTTGTGGCTCAACATGTAAGAACCTGACCAATAGCCATGAGGATGCAGGTTTGATCCCTGGCCTCACTCAGTGGGTTAAGGATCCCGCGTTGCTGCAAATGACATTGTGGCTTAGACCCCTTATTGCTGTGGCTGTGGCCAGCAGTTGCAGCTCTGATTCGACTCCAACACTGGGAACTTCTACATGCTGCAGGTGCAACCCTAAAACAAAAAGAAAAAGAATTTAAAACTACTATATAAATTAATATATTTTTTCCTTTAAGCCCAAAGCATCTCCTCAGGGCATGGTGTATTTTTACTCTGTTTCTCCTGATTCCTGATGCCTTTTTTCCACTGCTACTCTGTGGCTAAAAAAATTCTTCATTATGCAGGCTGGATAATACAGGGACATCAAAATCAAGGGGGAGGTCGAATATTTTCTTTTGCTGAGAATTCATAACTAAAAATATTCACATGAAGTATTAAAAATAAATATCAAAAATATCAAAAAAACCACAGAACAATAAAAAGTGTTTTGTATTGTGTTCCTTCTATAACTTTTCCTACTTCAGAACAGATTTCAGAATTATGTGCTTCAGTGTCAGCAGTACACAGATTCCACGTGCTGGCACTAAAATATAAGATGGTCCTTCTTTGAGTATTTTTCATATAATCAATCAATTTACATTTTTTAAAAGTTGGAATTACAATATCAATGAATTCACAATGTTTTTATTTAGAAAAAGTCATTTCATTGTCCTCTAAAACTGAAGGTTATTGACAGAGAAAATGTGACTTGATATTTTTAGACCCAGGGAGTAGAGGTTCAAGGAAAGTAACAGCCATACCAGTAAACTGGGTATTATTGTTCTCAAGTTAGAGGCAGGGGGTTGAGATTACATTATTTCCCCAAGGTTATGGGGAGGACTTGGCGAGCATCTATGACCGTCTTCAAAATTTCCAGTCGGGGAAGTGTTGGAGCTCAGTCTGGTGTTGCTTCTCGACACTACCTGGGAAAGAAACTACTCTAGGAATTTGGTTGTATAATTATTTAGTGTAATTTAAAAGTGCCTTTTCATATAAATTCACTCGTTTTGATAAATGTCATAGGACTTCAGAGGGTTAGGAAGTAATGAAGACTTGTTATGGACTAAAAACCTTTCCCTACAGCCCTTTTTTCTGGTACTCCTGCTAATCACAGAGAAGAACTGCATTTCTCAATTGCATCTCTTAAGCCACATGGTCTCTTTGTGTATCAGAGCCGATTATATTTTGCACCTAAATGTAAAACAAAGCAAATTTATGTCTACACCTTGATTTTGTGCTCATTAAAAAAAAATATTTCAAGGAGTTTCTGTTGTGGCTCAATGGGCTATGAACCCAACTAGTAACCATGAGGTTGTGGGTTTGAACCCTGGCCTTGCTCAGTGAGTGGGTTAAGGATCTGGCACTGCTGTGAACTGTTGTGTAGGTTGTGGACATAGCTCAGATCCAGAGTTGCTATACGTATATGGGCCAGTAGCTGCAGCTCCAATTCAACCCCTAACATGGGAATTTCCATATGCCACGGGTGAGACCCTAAAAAAGCAAAAAAAAAAAAAAAAAATTTATTTCAAGTAGTTCTTATACAACCCAACTTTAACATAATTTGAAAAAAAGATCTCTATTATGGTTACTTATAGGCCTATAAAATGAGATAATTAATTGCACCATTCTTTAGCTTTGGAAAAACAAAAAGTTATGGTTTTTGATTATTTATTGATTCAAAAAGATAATATTCTAACAAAGGCTATAGATGGGAGGAAACATGGGTGAAGAGAACTCTCAACTAAGCAGTTCATATAATGGGCTTCGTGGAATTCCCACTGTGGCACAGTGAGTTAAGAGTCTGACTGCAGCAGCTCAAGTTGCTGAGGAGGTGCGGGTTTGATCTCCGACCTGGTGCATTGGGTTAAAGGATCCAGCATTGCCAACTTCGGATTTAATTCCTGGCCTGGGAACTTCAATATGCTGCGGATGTGGTCATAAAAAAATAAATCAATAAAAACATATATTGAATAAATAAAATTGGCTTCATAGTGGTAGATGTTACAGTGAATGATGCTTTGAGAAAACATTTCAAAAAATAAAGATTCTGTAACGGGCTGAATAAAAATGTTTTGTTTTTGTTTTTGAATTTTTTATATAGAACTTGGAGTATAATGACAAAATAATAATTAACATATGCTAATATGATCCAATAAGACTTTTAGGGCTGGATTACAAATGCCCCAGCACTGAATTTTTCAGTGAATATTTAACATGTAGGAAAAAATAAATCTTATTGTTACATTGAGCAAGGGTCACATGGTAAAATTATCTGAAAAAAAGGGAGGGGTTCATTCTATTTTAGCAGGTTAAAAGACAAGCTTCTATGCTTAGTTTGATCTGCTGATCTATATAAATACTGCCTGTGGCAAAGACTAGATTTTTTTTTTTTTTGCTTTTGAGGGCCGCACCCATGGCTTATGGAGGTACCCGTGCTAGGGGTCGAATCAGAGCTACAGTTGCTGGCCTATGCCACAGCCACAGCTATGTGGAATCTGAGCTGCGTCTGCAACCTGTATCACAGCTCATGGTAACACTGGATCCTTACCCCACTGAGCAAGGCCAGGGATTGAACCCACGACCTCATGATTCCTAAGACTAGAATTTTTTTTATCACCAAGGACTTTACATCCTTCTAACCAGCATAAAGAGACATCTATGTTTAAACACAAAACCACAATCCCAAAGATAGTGATAAACACCCAAGCACAGAATCAGAATGTCACTTATGCAAACCATCTCTCCCAGACCTGTCTTTGCTGTTTGTTTGGAAAATTTTCTCCTTCTTGTCATGGTTTATGACCACTATGTGGCCTTATGTCACCCCTCTGAGGTAAGGTCATCATGAATCCCCCCACAAATACAGACATATCAAGAGTTTGTTAACAGAAAGTGCAACAATGTGTTTGAATATTTAATTGTATTTGATTAGCTTATTGTGAAACATATTTATTCTCTTCCTCTCATCTTTGTGAGGTCAGAATATTTTCTTCTTTTTGATTTTGGGTTTAGTCATATGACTTACTTTAGTTCATTGAACAGGCAGAAGTGACTGGAAGTTGATTCCCAGCCCAGATCCTAAGAAGTGTTGCATGTTTCTGCTGGCTCTCTGGAGCTTGTGCTGTCAATCTGAGATGAATATAGCTAGACTAGCATTAGGATCTAGGAAAGGAATAAGACATGCAGATTGGGGTAAACCTTTTTAGGTAAATGCTGCCAAAAGAACCTCAGATGCTTAAGAAAGCCTAGTCTCAATCAGTAAACCTGCCCAGAAAAGCTTAGCCTAGACTAATTGTTGGATAAGGGTAAATTATGTTCATGTCAAGTGACTGAAATTTAGAATGGTCTGTTACTGAGTACTTTGTGGTAATAGCTATGGCTTGCATGTCTATCTGAGGAATGTATTCCTGGAACGAGAACTGTTGAGACAGTGAATAATTCCCTAATTCAGTGCCTTATAGACTGCATTCCTTATTGATATCCTTAATTTATGTTTAATATCAAAGTATAGCCTAAGTCATTAAGTGCCTCCATTTATAGCTCCTATATTTAGAAATTCACCCAAGCATGCCATCATCCTGAAGACACTAATTTTAATAGTTTATTCTTATTTTATTTAAGTGCATTTATCTAACTAAATTATAGATATGGATTTCTTATTTTTACAGAAGGACAAAGTTCAAGATAGTAGACTCTACTGCTGAGAATAATACATTCAAATACATAAATTTTGTCTCTACTGGATTCTATCTTTATAGAAGAGTTCAAGGCCTGTACCTTTCTGAAAAGAAGTTGCATAAAAAGTTCTGTGTGCCTCCTAATTTTTTTATGGAGCATTAGGACTTTAACTAGTAGAACCTGAAACTTACGTTCTACAGATGGTTAAAATTATTGATGAGCTTTTTGGTTAGTGTTGATAGGAAAAAAAGTTCCTGAGGATATCTGGAAATAGAGTACACCTGCTAAAAGTACCACTTTTCCCAAGACAATATTTATCCTTTACAATTGTTAATGCACATGGCAGTGTCCGTAATAGGGAATGAAGCTATATTTAAGAGACTCACCAGGGAGAAAAATCTGGATCTAAGAGCTGCTCAATATCTGTAAAAGTCACTTTGAAAACAACTCTATTTGTTTAAGTGTAGCTTATCCACCCAATTCTCTAGACATTTTAAGTACGTGTCAAGAGCCTCAGAGAGTCGTGTGTATCAGGATCACATTGGCTTTGCCATCCAATTGCCTGGTATTGAATTGTTTGTTGAATTGTTATTATCTTATACTGAGAGATATTAGAAGCAATTTCTCTGTGAAGGTCATTGTCTCACTTATTTCAAGTTGTGGATATTGTTTAGTGTGTAATACAGTTTTCTTTCTGAAATGTCATACTAAACTTTCCACCCTACTTCAACACCATACCTTTTTTTTTTTGCCTCAAATTTTAAACCGTTTTAAAGCCATTTGATATTACACACAACTTGTGTTTTTGAAAACCACTCTGAGCCTTACAAGTACATAGCCAAGTACAAATGTGAATATAAATTTAAAAAACCTGGCTGATAAGGTGAGACAAACATCAGGATGTCCTTTCTATGTGGCATTAAATTATGAGACAGAGATGGATTCTTCCACTCACACTTCATTCCTCTGCATAGCTATTAATTTAACCGCCTGCTTGTTTTGGCATATTAGGTTAACAAGAACGAATGTGTAGCACGGCTGCTCCCTGGTTCTCTGTTTCTCTTTGGAATATAAAGGAGAGAGTACAGCCTGTAGAACAGTTGCAGGGTGATATTCGTAAGATCTGTCAAGCATCTCCACTGATTCATGACATGTCACGGCTCTTAGGACAGTAACAATTATATAATACAGCCAGTTTCTTATTGGGTAGAGAAAGAGGAAAAGTCTTGGACAGAGCCATCACTCCGCTACAACAACTCAAGTGATTGTCTTATTCTTACAGACTCAAACTGTCCACAGAGACCCCAAATCAGTATTTCCCAGTCATACGTATATCAGACACATCTCATAAGAGTTAAAAGATAATGACTGAAAGTCCGGAATATTTTTAAAAAATTAAGAAATGTTTTTAATTTTCATTGTATGAATTATTTTTGAATATGTATCCAGTATTTTTCTCTGCACAAGAATCTTATTTATAGATTTATAGATTTATAGATTTATTTATAGATTTATAGATTTTGGACTGTGCATTTTTAAAATTCTGAGGTTATTCATTAGCTCAAGCCAACCTGCTTCAGTTAGCCAAACAGACTTTTTAAAAAAGAAACAAACACATAAAAGAAAATTATAGTTATCAAAGAGCATCTGTCTGTTTTGGAACACATATGTATATACCCACCCTATTTGCTTAAAGGCATTCCGAGAGATTTTTTCAAACTTTGTGGTATTTACATTTTTCTTTTTAGATACTGCATGGCACTTGTATTTGGTATTGTATTATTACTTCCCTTAGTTTTTTTAAAATGTAGACCATATATAAATCACTTTATCCATTAAAGAGCACAGTGCACTGATCCTTATAATTATGAAATTATTAATAAAATTAGAATAAATAAAATAAGATTCAGCCTTGCAGAATATATCATAACAGCTAAAGTCAAGTATGGATGTTATCCCATTGGTCTGAAGAGGATGTGCAAAATGATCTCATCACATGTGTGAGAATGATTCTGGGAGAATAACTGGAAATTTTACTGAGTGTGAAGAGCCCAGGAGCAAGGTGTCACGGGACGGCATTCTAAATTTTCAATATATTAACTTCCAAAGAGTAGGATATGTTACTAGAACTATCGTAATTCCCAATATGAAACTTGCATTTAAAAATATTTTGAAAGGTTGTATGTTTCTAGAAAAAGAAGTAATGAATTTGATGCCATTTTTTTCCTACTTAGCCTATAGTTCTCAACAGAAGCATCAGTTTCCCTGAAGAGTCTTCCTTGATAACCTCATCATAATCCCAGGTCAGGTTTTATTTATATTTTTGTTATACTTCAATGCTTATTTACGTATTTATTTGATAACTTGATAAGTCCTCATCAAAGTGTTTTATCACCAGAATCTAGGACCGTGCGGAGACTTGAGAAATCATTTTTAACGTTTACAAATGACTGAAACGATTCTTGCTGAATTCAAAGAAGTTGTTCTTTTCCTTTGAACTTTTTTTTTCTTTAGAACTATGAAAATACATAAGTATCTTGTTTTGTCTTAAGATTTACATGCATCATTACATTTTTTGTATATAGCCAACATTACATTTTGAAAAAATGCTTTCTGTGGTCATTAATATGGCTAGAATTGGGACTGACCTTCTTAACTGAGATAATTCGCTTTTATCTGCATGTCTTCTCAATCAAGGGCACTGGCAGGTTTTGTCAATCACATTTGAAATGCGGATATCTTTGGAAGCTAGAGATGTCTTTCTCCAGGTCCAAGGCATATGTGTATTTTTTCCTTTTTGACAAGGGATTTAAAGATAATGATTCCCTGTAGGTAAAGCTTTGGCAGTTTTAAAAATCTTTAAAGGTTTTCTAATTCTGAGATTTCTTAGCTGTGACAAAGACCCTTACGTATGTGGTATGCACCTTGGCCTAACTCTGCATTACCCCGTGGGACTTGGGAGGAGGACATGAAGGTAGTGTTGCTGGCTATGGCTTACATAATAAACTGTCCAAAACCACGTGGGCTTTTTGTCTCCTTCTCAATCCATTCTATGAAACTGGGGTAAGCTGACCCAGCAGCTGCAGTTGTTGCTCTTATTTAGGGACTCGATAACTTTCTGCAAAAAGTTTTAAAATTATGAATAACTGTATAGCATGTTAAGAACATTGAGAACTTGACCGGCTACCAAAGCATTATCAGACACAATTTTAATGAAATTTGGAACTCAGAATATTGTGCTAAGCAAAGGAATCATTTTTACCACAGGCTTTTGCCAAACATGGGGAATCTGAGTTTAAATTTTGAGTCTATAGTCAGGAAAGGGGAGAAGAGTAAGGAGACAAAGCTGGTCTAGGTCAGCTGGAGGAGGGAAGTCTTTGGTAGCAACTGTAAATGTGGAAGACCTGCAACTTCTAAGTATGTGTGGACTAGGAGAAAACCAGTCATCCTTCCAACACTTCCAGGTGCTACAAGGAAAGTTGCCTTTTCCCCAAACAGAGAATTGAGGTAAAATCTTATGACATACTGTAACCATAAGCTTACCACTGGTGACTTAGAGGCCAAGTGATATCACCCAGGCTGCACAAAATATCTTAGGTTCTGAGCTTCACTTAAAGTGGAAATGTCCAAAGGTGCTTGGCAGAAAGCGAATGCTGATGCTGTCTGTAAGAAGGTCCATTAATACTAGACCTCAGAAAATCCCACAAATAATTGGCCAAGGGAAAAGAACAGCTGAACATGAGCAAGTATCAAAAAACAAAATAAAATGGAAACACTAGAAAGAAGAAGTGACCTGCAAAGTGTTTAAATATTGGAGCCATCAGGGACATATTATGAAATTATAACACAATGTATTTGAAAGAATACAAGTTTGAAAAGATCTTTAAGGTGTAGGAAACTATTAAGATAGAAAAATAGATTTGAAAATTAATAAAAAAGAATACCAAAGAAATAAAGGATAAAATAATTGGAAATAAAAATGAATGTCTTAACGGATGTACTTAGCAGGTAATTAGATGAAGCAATGGGAACATAAATAATATTGGAATAAATAATGCCAGGGCTATTTCTGAAAATAAAGAAATCCACCAATCCCCAGATTCTAGGAGGAGCGATTAACCTGACAGCTTCTTGGTATCAGCAGTAGCAACAGTGGAAGCCAGAGAACAGTGCTATCTTCAATGTGCTGAAAGAAAATAAGTGCCCAGAATTCTCTAGTAAGTGAAAATTAATGTCTAGAATTAGGGTAAAGAAATGGCATCTTTGAAGAACTAAAGTCAGAAAAAAGTGTTCCCACCAACATGTCTTCATTAAAGGCAAATCTTAAAGATGTATTTCAGGCAGAAATGATTCTAAGGGAAACATCAGAATTGTGATAAGGAAGGAATAATAAAATAAGTGGTAAATGTCATAAAACTAAATGATCTTTAATATTTGTAAAACAAATAACTTTTTGTGAGGTTAAAATGCATGACATAGAATTAAAAAAGACAACCACCTATAAGTGAGGAAAAGTATTAATTGGGGTCCTTGTATGATCAAAGAGAGGTATATTGATTAATTTTAAATATTGATAAATTATATATTTTTGTTGAAATTTCTAGACTATCCTTAAAACAAGAGAATAGACAGCATACAGTCTAATAGAGTAAATGAAAAAAGAACAGAATATGAGCAGATATACCCACTCAAATAAAAATAAGAAAAAAAGAAATAAACTGAAAGTGTTAAATAAAAGAGTAAATATATACGTATATATACATACATCTGTAATTAAATTAAATGTGAATATAATGACTATTCCAAATGAAAACTAAAAAGAAAAAGGCTACAAACCACCACAAATTTGAATTATATATTATTTAAATAATCACATCTAAAATATCAGAAATCAGAAAATTGAAAGCAAAAAGGAAAAAAATGTCACCACACTGTCTGGCATGACTAAGTTAATATGACACAAAATACATTTAAAACAAAAATTACTAGACATAAAGAAAACAAAATATTCAAATAACAATTATAAGAATTGTTACTTTAGAAACATTATAATACCCTGAAAAAGCCCTTAATTGCTTGTAAAATAGTTTAAATTGGAATCATGACATCAAAATGAAAATGCTTTTTTCCTGTATATTTATTTATTAAAAATGTTTTTTTTTCTTTCTTTTTTTTTTTTTTGCCTTTTGTCATTTTATGGCCGCGGGTTTATGGCCGCACCCACGGCATGTGGAGGTTCCCAGGCTAGGGGTCTAATCGGAGCTGTGGCCACTGGCCTGCGCCGCAGCCACAGCAACGCAGGATCCGAGCCGCGTCTGCAACCTACACCACAGCTCACGGCAACGCCGGATCGTTAACCCTCTGAG
>PVHT021183585.1:3089164-3269679 GCA_004024745.2 Catagonus wagneri
GCTAGGGGTCTAATCGGAGCTGTGGCCACTGGCCTGCGCCGCAGCCACAGCAACGCAGGATCCGAGCCGCGTCTGCAACCTACACCACAGCTCACGGCAACGCCGGATCGTTAACCCTCTGAGCAAGGGCAGGGATCGAACCCGCAACCTCATGGTTCCTAGTCGGATTCGTTAACCACTGCGCCACGACGGGAACTCCTAAAAATGTTTTTTCTTCTGGTTTTATTGAGGTATAATTGACATGCTGTACTCTATAAGTTTAAGATACACAGAGCAATGATTTGACTTGCAAACATCATTAAATAATTACCACCGTAAGTTTAGTGAACATCCATTATCTCATATAGATACATATGAAAGAGAAAGAAAAAGAAATTTTGATGAGAACTCCTAGGATTTACTTTCAACAGCTTTCATACATAACATACAGCGGTGTTAAGTATATCTATCGTGTAGATATACAGAGGCTCCCAGGCTACGGGTCTAATCTGAGCTGTAGCCGCAAGCCTACACCACAGCCACAGCAACGCGGGATCTGAGCAGCATCTGCAACCTACACCACAGCTCATGGCAATGACGGATGCTTAACCCACTGATCGAGGCTAGGGATTGAACCTGCAACCTCATAGTTTCTAGTCGGATTCATTAACCACTGAGCCATGACGGGAACTCCCTTCTATATGTTATTTATACTTTAGAATTTCCAAATAGCTTCAGATATTTTATAATGTAAACACACGTCATTAATGCTTATAATGTAACATATCAATCTTAATGTTAGAAAATATGACTAAAATGCCTATTAAACTTTAAAATCACTATTCTTTATGGATATCAACCACGAAATTAACTCATAGGGTGTTATTAAAGTGATAATAAAAAGATTTGTCTTCAAGTGTTTTAGTCTGTGCTTTGCTTTACTATTGCTGTTATGACTTCTGTCTTAATCTGCTACTCTAATGCTGAGCTTTTTTTTTTTTTTTAATGGCTGCACCTATGGCATAAGGAAGTTCCCAGGGGAGGGGTTGAATGGAAACTGCAGCAGCAGGCCAAAGCCACAGCAATGCCAGTTGCTCCCAGCCGCATGTGTGACTTATGCTGAAGCTCGAGGCAAGGGAGGATCTGTAACCCACTGAGCGTGGCCAGGGATCCCACCCACATCCTCAGAGAGACTAAGTCAGGTTCCAAACCTGCTGAGCCACAACGGGAACTCCAAGAGCTAACTCTTTATACCCACTTCATTTTCAATTTGCTATGAATATTTCTTCTTTCCCTTGTATTTACTATGTAGGTAAATCTTAATTATTATATTGCATAGAAAAACTTTTACTTATCTAAAATTGCAGGCAATAGATTAAGTACTGGATTTGGTCTCAAAAAAGAAGTACTTCAGGTTTGGCAACTTTTGTGATTTGGAGTGAGACCTTTCAGGACTATGATGATGTGATCTGGGAAATGAAGGGACTAGAAGCGAAGATTGCTTTCATCAAGTTCAGGTTAAGGAACCACTGTAACAGTGATGCTGATGATGACTTCCCTGCCTGTTCCCAATGTTATCACATAGTGAGCTCAGATTTTTAAAAATCATTATTGATTTGTAAATATTTTAAATATGTCCTACATACCCTATCTTTACCAGTTATATGCATTGAAAATATCTATGTCTTCTGCATAGACTGTTTTGTAGGGGGTCATTTGTAAATGAATCATTACTTCAATATAATCAATTTTATCATCGTTTTCTTTTAGAAAATTTGTGGTTGTGTGCCTTGTTAAATGAAACTTCGAATTTTCTATCTTCCCAGTATTTACTACTTATTTTATAAAATTTTTGTTTACTTAATAGTTTGTTTTTTAATGTAGTTTTATTTTTTTTTAATTTATTTTTACCTTTTTCTTTTTAGAGCCGCACCTGCCACATATGGAAGTTCCCAGGCTGGGGGTTGAATCAGAGCTGCAGCTACAAGCCTACACCACAGCCACAGCAACACTGGATCCAAGTCATATCTGCAACCTATGCCAAAGCTTTGCAGCAATGTCAGATCCCCAGTGAAGTCAGGGACTGAATCCACATTCTCATGGAGACTATGTCAGGTTAATAACCCACTGAGCCACAATGGAAACTCCTAGTTTTACATTTTTAATAAAATGTGCATTCAATTCTCTCTCTCTCTCTCTCTATATATATATGTATTTTTTTTTTTTTTTGTCTTTTTGACTTTATCTAGAGCCACATCCGTGGCATATGTAGGTTCCCAGGCTAGAAGTCAATTCTAGATATAGTCCAAGGTTCTTATAATTTAACCTTCTTAGTAAATGAATCTTCCAATTTATGCATGCTTCACTTTTTCTCCCCTAATTTATTAAAACTGCAATTGTTTTCAGTTATTGATGTTATCTGGCACTTTTGTTGAACTCTTTTATTCTAATTATTATCTGCACGTTATCCCATGTTTCTTATATAAATGATCAAATCCTGGATACATAATAACACTCTTATTCAGCATTCTTTTCAATATTTACACCTTTTATTACTGTTTATTTTTTATTACTGCATGGAATAAAACCTCATTACAATGTTGAAAACAAATGGCCCTAATCAACATCCTTGTCTTCTTTTTTAACAGAAATGATTCTTACAAATTACTATAAAGTATGAGGTATTTTGAGGAGTTTTGGGAAGACTTAGACCTATCTTTTATAACAACAGCCTTGAAAGGTTATGTCCTGATATATTTTTTTAAGAAAAGAAACAATAATTTATGAGAGAAAGTCACGATGCTTTTTAGAAATATCATGAAATGTATATTTTTTTTCCCACAGAAATAAAATGACTTTTGTGCATTAACACTAGCACTTTGTGTTCAATTTTAGGGGTTCACGGATCTGTTAAATATTCTCTGTTGACCTAAAGTTAAGACCCTTTGAGCTAAAAGAATTTGATTCACTAGAATATTCAACAAATATTTACGGAGTACTCATTGTGACAATGACTGTGAAATGTACTCTGTGCACAGAAAAGAGCAATCAACACCTTTGCACTCTAGATGCTGATAGAGTAAAATAGAAACTGATGCAGATGTTAAAATAAAATAGGATAAATGATGTCTTTCAAGAGGATATATGAATTCTTCTCTTAATGACTTTGAGTGTTTTAGTGATAGTGCACGGTGTAATTTCAAATGTCATTTTTTTATTATGTAAAATTCCTGATATCAAGAAAAACACTAGTCTGGACAAATGCAAATAAATTCACGTAATAAAAAATTAATACACCTTATCTAGCCTCTCTACTATTCTCATTAGTTTTTTTTTTTAATTTCTCATTTCTTTATCCTGCACTGGTACTTACACTGGCCCACAGAGGGACATAATTTATTTTGATGCAACCCACAGATTGGTATTCACAGCTTTTTTGTTTGTTTGTTGGTTTTTTGTTTTTTTGTTTTAGTAGTAGTAGTTTTTTTGCAAAAATGTCTGCAGCTTACTTTCCTCAAAAGAAATAACAGATCCCTTAGGCTTTTTAGAAGAAGTTTTGTCTACCTTTGCTTTCTAAAACATCGTTGACAACTTGAAAATAAATAAACAGATAAAATGCTTTGGTTGAACTGATTGTAGTGATGGACAAAGGGCCTTCTCGGGGGAAGTATAGCCGCAGGCCTGCTGCACAGAGGATGGATTTAAAGTCTGGAACTTTATCTTACCGGCAGCGCTTGTTGTCTCTCAGCATGAAGAGCAGATGATTATTTTTGCTGGACCTCTCAGCTGCTTCTCAGACCTCCTGCACATTTCACTGGTTTATACACACTCAGAGGAGGCATTCTGCCTGTGAGTGGATTAACCTCACTTTTTCTTGGATCTTTAAAAGGAGGATGTCAAATTGGTCAAATCTTCCTTGGGTGTACTTCTGTGTCATCCATCTTTTGAAATGAAATTGCTTACACCTGTTTCGAGGGAGGTTTCAGGAGGGAGTTTTCATTTCACATGATTAATACATGCGTTTTCTTCCTAACCCATGCTAAAAGTAGCACACAGAAATGCCCCTTTAAGCTAAGTTTGCAGCAAATTTGGGGGCAAAGTATAGCAACCAAATTTGCCTATGTGTCATCGCTTGTCAACTCATTTGATTTTCATATGTAGGATAAAGTAAAAGATTTGTGGAAAGAACAGCTATAACCACAATATAACAAAATTACTGAGTGTGTCTATTGCTGCTGAAACTTAGGTCATATCGTCTGTTGACTAATTCTCAGTATATGGTCTTGGATATAATTATGTTACATGTCAGTCAGTTTCTTACCCAGAATTGGTAAAATTAACTATCAGTCAGAGTAAAATGGGATCCCTTCCAAAGTGTGATTCTAAATTATTCCTCTATTAAATGTTTAATATTCATATAAACTATTGGATCATTAGTTCATGCCCAGTCTTGAACTTGATCTAAGACTTAAAGCCTTGATCTTTTGTTTCATGAATATTTAATTGGACTGAACTCTTTTCCTCTTACAGTATGAGGGAGAGTAAAAATATTCTTTATTGCTAAAGTTACCCATTGTGCTTGGCATTTTAATTTACTTTCTTAAACTTTTTAACCAAGAACCATTTCAATTACAACGAGCATACTTTATCACACTTTTTCAGATGATTACATTTTCTCTTTGAAGTTTTTTTCTTTTTCGAATTCTTCTGAAGCTTGAGAATATTTCTCATCTAGTTCTAGCTTACGCACATGACACTGAGGTCATACTGAAATCATTTTTTTAGAATTTGGGGATTCTGGTTGGTAGGTGACTAACTATAGTTCAAAGAATGTTTCAGCCTTCTAGAAATTATCAAATGTGATCATTTTCATTTCTCTGATTTTTGACATATGTAACTTATTCAGAACTAAGTGTATTAATATCAATTACTTTATCTTGACAAAAATTTAATATAAATTACCTGTCATGGTTATGAAATTGCTTACACTTGTTTTGAAGGAGTATGCATTTCAAATAATTAATACATGCAGTGTCTTCCTCACTAACAATTAATGCTAAACATAATACGTAGAAATACCCTTTTTAAATAAAATTTGTAATAAGTTTGGGGCACAGTAACTCTACCCAAGATTTTATCTATATTTATTAGATGATGAGGTGGAGTGAAAAGCCTTATGTTAGGGCTGCTGTTTATAAGCAACTGTACTTACATATATCACATATAGTAAATATATATGCATATATATAGTGACATCAGTTACAAAGGACCACACTGGAGTTATTTACTAAATATTAATCATTATTATTTGTATAATTTAATTATTATACTTTGAATTTAAAAAAATTATGAATTCTTAAGCATTATTTTTTTCCCATTTTCTTCTTTTCAAAGAGTGATGAGTAAATGATGTCCCCATATTTATTAAGTAATACAATCAGGATTAAAGAACAGGTTTGCTAAAACCCAGCCTGGCCATCTTTTAGTCATATTGCTGTTCCATAAATTTCAGTGTCTCACACGTATGTTAAGAAAATCATTGCCTAGATTTGGAGCTTCATTTATTTAAATCAGCTATTTCTATACTTAAATAATATTAAATTATTGGTTTTCTATTTGATAATAGACAATCCGCTTTCATGATTTAACAATACATTTCTGAAATTAAAATTCTCTATACAGTTGTGAGTCACCAGCTCATATCAAACCAATTTTTCACCAAGAACAACTATAAAGCCCAGATTTTAAAACAGAAAATTAAACAAATAAACAAAAAAAAAACTTACTGATTAAAGACATTAGAGAGTATCTAGGGCATTCAACAATTGTTAAGACAATATTGTGATAAAGGGAATACAGAGAATGAGTTCAGTTTTCCACAAATTTTCTCCTTGAGATGTTCATTGAAAAGTGGCTGAGGGCATAAAGACTAAGCACAAAACAAAAACTCAGGACTCTTGGCAGTCTTTCATGGCTAAGACATGATGATATGAAGTAAAGTTCTAAGCAACCCAGTCTGAAATGAAGGGACAAATATCCTCAAGATACATGAAACAATGAGAAGTGTTCCTGATTTTCTAAGTTGATATTCACTGTGAAACCTTTGTCTAAGCTGCTATGGTATGAGAAAGAGACCAGAAAACCGAGAGGAGAGCAGAAGCTAGGAAGCTAAAACTTAAGTAGATATTTTTGTAATTTTTATTTACAATGTCTGGAATTCAATTAAAAATTACTAGCCATATAAGGATCAAGGAAGCAGTGACTGCAAGCCAAAGGAAAAACAGATAATACAGACTAACAGCGAAATATTTTACAGTCCTTTAGTCTCAAAATATTACTGATTAATTTGTACTTGAAAACACTTGGTATAATGGAAAATTTTGCCAGAGAAATGAAATCTCTAAAAATAACCAACTGGAAAATACATTAACTAACATTAAGAACCCAATATGGAGTTCCCTTCGTGGCTCAGTGGTTAACGAATCCGACTAAGAACCATGAGGTTGCGGGTTCGATCCCTGGCCTCGCTCAGTGGGTTAAGGATCCGGCGTTGCCGTGAGCTGTGGTGTAGGTTGCAGACACGGCTCGGATCCTTCATTGCTGTGGCTATGGCGAAGGCTGGCAGCTACAGCTCCTGTTAGACCCCCAGCCTGGGAACCTCCATGTACCGCGGGTGCAGCTCTACATAAAAGGCAAAAAGACAAAAAAAAAAAACAAGAACTCAATACATAAGTTTAAGTATAGATTAGACACAATGAAAAACGGGATAAATTAACTGAAGAAAAGATGGTAGAAAATATCTTTCTAAAACAGAAATAAGAAGAAGGAAAATACAAATATTATTATTATGAGATGTAGAGGTAGTGATGAACAGCATTAATATAAATTTAATTTCAATCATAGAAGAAGAGATGAAGAATAGACAAACACTATATTTAAACTGGCTCTAGTCAGTTTTCCAAAATGGAATCAATGCATAAACACATCAGGTTCAAGAAATTCCAGGAATTAAAAATAGCTAGGTATATCTTAACGAAACTGCTTAATATAAAAGATAAACACACTAATTTTACACAAAAGTATACAAAGACAAAAAAGACTTGTTACCATCGAATAGTAAATATTTAGAACTTACATTTTGCAAACAGCAAAGTAATTCAGGAAGTAATAGTACAAGTTTATTGTGTGAAAAGGAAACAAATGCCAGCATGGAATTTTATAACCAGCAGTGATTTCTTTAAAAATGAAGGTGAAATAAAAATATTTCAAACAAAAGTAAGATTTCATAGCCAGCCAATGCAAACTATGCAAAATACTAGAGGAATTTTACAGGGAGAAGTAAAATGATCCTAGATGAAAATTTAAGAATTGAAGAAGACATCAAGAACAACATGAAAGATAAATAGATAGACAAATGTAAATGAGTATTGACTATAAGAACCATCATAATACCATCTGTTGATTAAAAATATAAATAAAATTAAAAATATATGATTATAAGAATGCAAGAGATAGGAATAAATTAAAATTTTGAAGATTCTTGTATTCCAACTTATTTTGTTGTTCTGATTGTTATCTTTTCTTTCTGCACATGAGTTTAATTATGTATTCTTTTTCTAATTTGTGAGAGAGAATTGTGGGGTCATTGATTTGAGAATTTCTTTCTACAATAAGCATTTAGTGCTATAAATTTCTCTTTAAATTTTCTTTGGGTGTATCTTAGAGATTTTTATGTATTGTTGTTTTCAACTTCTTGCATTTCAAAATACATTCTCGTTTCTATTTTTATTTCTTTTTGACCCATAATTTTCTTTAAAGTCTATATTTTTGTCTCTAAATTTTTTGGGAAATTGTGGTGTTTATCAAAGTCACACATTCAGATACTCTTTCTTTGAAGAGGAATAGCTAGACTTGTTTGACTTAGATATATGCATTTAACACATGATAACATAGATCGATAGATGGATGGTTGGATAGGTCAATAGATAAACAGTTGACTCCCATTATCAGCAATAGTTATATTCTATAAAGTTACTTTCAATGATCAGTTGTGCATCCTGAATTGTTTCTGTGATTTGCACATAGCACTTTATCTAGCAATCAATATATAGCATTGTGTTATGTGTTTCTGTTTTAATTTATCTCATTTAATGTGTTTTTTTATTTATTAACATTAACCTCACAGTCAACAGTAGTACAAATCATCTCTGTTGTTTTTGTTGTTGTTGTTGTTTTGTTTTGTTCTGTTTTGTCTTGTTTTGTTTTGTTTTTGTCTTTATAGGGCATCATCCACAGCATATGGAGGTTCCCGGGCTAGGGGTCAAATCAGAGCTGTAGCCTGTAGCTGCTGGCCTGTGCCACAGCCACAGCAATGTCAGATCCTAGCCAACTCTGTAACCTACACCACACCCCACAGCAATGCTGGATCCTTAACTCACTGATTAAGGCCAGGGGTCAAACCTGCATCTTCATGGATGCCAGTCAGATTTGTTTCCGCTGAGCCATGATGGGAACTCCAGCATGTCATCTTTGAATGAACATACATATTTTTCTCCAGAAGGCACTTCCTAGCTTTCTTGCACTTAAGAAATATTAGGCAAAGTTGCAACACTACATTGCGGAAATCACCACCATCAACAACGAAAATTGTGAAAAACATGGTACTGGATTTTGAACAAGTAATTTGTTTATACAGTATGATAGCTGAAATAAGAAGCAGATTATAGCCATGTTCCACCTTCCTATGTCCACTGTGACTGCAAAAGTGCTGTAACTGATGATTTGGAGGTTACAAATACATTTTTGTAAGTAAATTTGCAAAAGCTGAATCTCTGAATAATGAGGATCCACTGTATATACATTAGGCAATAGTATTAAACTGAGTCTTTGAAACTTGCATGGGTCAAACATGCAGGTGGAGAATTAGGTGGCTTGTGGATTCTGAAACTGTGTATTGTGTCATCAAATACCTTGACAGAACTGTTCAAGGATAGCAGGCTTTTTTTTTTTCCTTGGGTGACTTTTATTAACTTCCAGAATTATTTCTTATTTTTTATTTTTGTCTTTTTAGGGCCCCACCTCCACCATATGGAGGTTGGTTGAATTGGAGCTGTAGCCTCTGGCCTACACCATAACCATTGCAACGCCGGACCATTAACCCCCCAGGAGAGGCCAGGGATCGAATCTGCCTCCTTATAGATTCCAGTCAGATTCATTTCCTCTGAGCCATGACAGGAACTCCAATTTAACTTCCAGAATTCTGTACATCTTTGGGTAACCTTCCCACTTTGTTCCTCTCTAGGGTTTCTGGCTAACCTCTGCTTTGATGAATTTGTACTCCTATAAGCAAAAACAGAAATGCATTTCTCTCTTGTTCTTTCATAATATACTTTGATGTCCATTACTCATCAATCATTAACAAAGTAAAAATGAGTTTATTTTTCCAGAAGGAAAAGCACAACTTAATCCTCCAACTCTCATAGGAAATGAGTGACAATACACTTCTTTCAATGCAGAGAAAAACAACAAAAACAACAACAACAAAAACACAGCTAAGTTTCCACATATAAATGAGATAAATATTCATACCCTAAAACATATTTTCTTTATGTGAAAATTTCCAAGGTATATCTGAAAGAAATACATATATATATGTATATATACACATATACACACACACACATATACACATAACATATACATATACATATATATACACACATATACACATACATATAATGTTCAAAATTTTCAATTAAAATTTTAAGTGGAATATAACTTATAACTATTAGGTCAAATAATAAAATGGTGAAATCCATACAGATCTATCCAAAGGGCTGTGCTATACTTAAAATGTACATAAATGTTTAGAGTTTGTTTCCAAAACCTTAAACTTGGATTTCATGTTACAAAAATATTCAATTTGAATTAAGAAATTGAATTATTTTCATAATTCCAGACACTCTTCCATTATTTTACTGGTGATGATTTTTTTAAAATATCATTTGATCCTTTGTAATTCCCAAGTTCAAAATTATTTGACCAGTAAAACAACTTTCAAGTCATAATTGGTGAAATGACCATAATGTTTTAGTTTTTCAAAAGAAAATAAAAACTATTTAGATTAAAATGCCAATAAGTATTAAATCATCTATTGCATAGGCTTAAATGAAACCTATAATTTTTAAAAAAGTTTTTGATCATTTAATTAGTTTAATTCCCCCTCTCTAATGTACAAGGGGATAATCACATAGATTTGCTTTTATTACTTACATTTTACATATTATAAAATCAATCCACATTTTGTAGAACCTTTTTGAAATACACAAAAGAAAATGAAACAAGCTAAAGTTTTTATATGCCCCATTACCCCAAAATAATCCTTCTTAAAAGTAGGAACATTTAACCCCATTTTAGGTATATATAGTAATATATAAATAATATATTTATAATACACATACAGCATATACAATTATTATATAATATATATTATATGTATATATAAAAAGGAGGAGCATACATAGAAAGAGAAAGAGAGAAAAAAGACACATTTTTTAATCTATAATTTTTTTTTTTTTACAATTACATGGCCTGACTAATCAGGCAATATCCCACATTTCTTGTCAAATGACTCTTTTCAATATTTTAATATTGTCAATAGTACACCATTGTATATTCTTGTAGCTAATCTTTGGCTACATTTGTAATTATTTCTTTTGGATTAACTTCTGGTAGTAAAGTGTAGATCATAAAGCAAAACATCTTTTAACTTTTTTGATATGTGTCAATGTAGATTGTCAAATACATAAATTGATTCATTTTTCCATATGGCACATTTTTCCATAAATACTTCCCTAAGTTTGATATTAGCATTAAGAATGTTTTCAAAGGTATTTAAATTAGCATTGATTTAAGTAAACAAGGGGTTAAACATTTATGTTTGTTATAGTCAATATTTTTGAATTGTGTGGTAAAACCCTTTATACTCTTTATACATTTTCTACTGTTTTCATCTATTTTTTATAAATTTATATAAATTCTTTAATTAAAAGATACTGATTTGCCATCCATTATACTTTGAGTAATTTTCTTTAGCCAGTTATTTGCCTTTTATGTTATTTCATAATCTAAGAAAAGTACTTACATAAGTACAGGTAAAAATCATTTCTTTTTCATTTTTTTCCATAGTGTCTTCCCTTTGCTGACATGTTCTTATCTAATATTTCTACTTCTTTTAAATTTTAAAGAATATTGTTAAGTTTTTAATCAAGATTGTTAATTGAACTGCAATTTATTTTTGTGTAGTATAAGGATTGAACTTTATATATTTTATTGATTAATGCACCATGTTTTGTCAAAGAAAATTCCGTCTTCGTCAAAATTTTAAGTATTGCAACTCTGTTTTTGAATTATTTAATTTAATTTCATAGGGTTCATATATCAGGCCACATATTTCTTTTTATACTCTTTTTCTTGGCACTGTAACTTCCTTTTGTATTTAAACACTTGTGTTAATAAGAAAGATCTCAAAGAGATTATCTGTACTTCCCTGTTTACTGTATTATTATTATTCTGACTGCCAGAACACAGATGGAACACTAGTGCCCATCAAGGAAAGTGGATAAAGAAAATTCAGTATATACATACAATACAACATTATTCAGGCTTAAAAAAAAAGAAAGAATTTTGCCATTTGCAGCAACATGGATGAACCTGGAGGACAGTATACTAAGTGAAATAACCATTTCAGAAGGAAAAATACTGCATATACCATTTAAATGAAGAGTCTAAAATTGCTGAACTCAGAACCAGGGGGTAGAATGGTGGTTGCCAGATAATGCAAGGAAATAGGGACGATATTGACCAAAGCTCAAAGTTTCAGTTATACAAGATGAATGACCCCTAGAGAGCCTAACTAACAGGATAGTTTCTGTACTTAATGACACCATATTGAATACTTAAAATTTAGCTAAGGGGGTAGATTTTATGGTAAGTGTACTTATCACAAATAATAGTTGATAAATACAGGAGACTGTAGGAAACTTTTGGAGGTGATGGAAATGTTATGGTATAGTCAGTGATGATGGTTTGACTGGTGTGTTATGCTTTATCTCCAAACTGATCAAGTCATTAAATATGCACAGCTTTGTACAGGTCAATTGTATTTCAACATAGTGGTTGTAAAAAAGAGACTTACAATCTTTTTTATTACTGGATAAAGCCACAGCTGTGTCAGTGAGTGATCACACAGTAGTAGAGCAAATTAAAGGGAAATATTCACATAATTAAGATAAGCAGACAAAAAGCCTGAAGTTAGACCAATGGGCTCTGTGCTTCCCCTAAGCCTCATATCACAGACATATTATTTGCTTAAAAAATCAAATCAGTAGTACTATTTCCCCTACTTTATGTGTGTCACTCTGCCTCTTGCTTTTTTTTATTGCTATCACAAGATTTTCTCATTTGAGGTCCCCAAAGTTCAGCTCTGATAAGCTATACTGCCTTGGTGTCTTCCCTTGTCACTTCTAACACTGATTGACCCTATCTAGCTCAGAAAAGTGGTAATACACTGCTTTAGTCTTACTCTCGTCCTTGCTTCCTTTGTGACAAAAGGGACGATTATAAACCTCTCGATAAAAGTTTGAACTAGTGTCTGTGTGGGCAAAATACAAAAACTACAGAGAAATGTCTTTTCATGTATTTTAAGGTTTTCTTTCTCCTCCTAAAGGGTCGTGTGCTTAAATGCATGAATTCTACTCTGCAGCACATAGAAGCATGAAGTTTATCATTGTTCATTGCAACCCCAGAGATATTTATGTATGAATTTCTGGGAAATTTCATCTGGGCCATATGAATATAGAAATCTAATCGAAATGGACTGCTGCTTTATAACATTAATAAACCCACATAAATGCAAATTATCTGCTAAATAGCATAAATTTGAGTTTTGTTATCTAACTAAAACTGTAGTTCCATGGTCAGATAGTGCTTATCAGACCTCTTTGCTTATTGTAAATTACATAGGACTTTAGAGTGTGACTTTAAAGTAACTCATTTTTGGAGTTCCCATCCTGGCTCAGTGGTAACGTACCTGACTAATATCCATGAGGACATGGGTTCGATCCCTATCCTTGCTCAGTGAGTTAAGGATCTGGCGTTGCTGTGAGCTGTGGTGTAGGTTGAAGACGAGGCTCGGATCCTACGTTGCTGTGGCTGTGGGATCTGAGCCACTGCAATTCCAATTCAACCCCTAACCTGGGAACTTCCTTATGCTCTGGGTGAGGCCCTTAAAATATATACAAAAATAAATAAAATAAAATGACATTTTTAATTGCTTGATCCACATGCTTTTAGAATTATTATTATTTTTTTGGTTATTTGCCTAAATTAAGAGATGTGTCAAAGACAAAGCTTAGGGAGTCCAAGTTGGTCAAGGGGAGGAGAGGCGTGTAGTCAACCAATATCAGGTGAATTTTACTACATTTTAGTGATCCCTGTCTTTCCTGGCCTATCCTTTCCCAGTTTCTGATTCTTTGACGATCCTCTAATCCTGGCTTTGAGTCCAAGTTACTCCAACTTTAAACATTCTAAGCATAAGGATTATATGGATTCCTTTTTTCTTTTTATGGCAGCAGCTGTGAAATATGGAAGTTCCTGGGCCAGGGGTCAGATGTGAGCTGCAGCTGCCAGCCTATGCTCTAGCCACAACAATGATGGATTTGACCCATATCTGCAACCTATGGTGCAGCCTGTAATGGTGCCCAATCTTTAAACACACTGAGCAAGGGAAGGGATCAAACCTGCTTCCTTACAGAGACAATGTTTGGTCCTTAACCTGCTGAGGCACAATGTGAACTCTTACGTGGATTCTTTGCTTCAGATAATGCTCATCTTTGTTTTGCTCCTAGTTATCCTTGGCTCATTGGTGACTGAACTGAGTGCTTTCCTGATATTCAGTTCTTTTATTACCAAACTACCTGATTTCTGAGTGACTTGCTCATGGTATAATGATGTCAAGGTTCCTGACTGGACACCCCTGTCCTCATTGACTGAATTACCTCACTTTCACTGTGATTATGTTTCAAGGATTTCTACTTCTCTCCTTCTAATGTACACACACACACATACACATGCATACACACACACACACACACACCCAATGGCTCCTACACTTATCCCATACTTTCCCTTCAGTTATATCTATGAATTTATATTTCTTTCTTTGTTTTAAAAGGATAGAGCCAAACTCTATCAGAATTATTTTTTGTATGTAATTTATATTCCTTTGACATTCTTTAATTAAGGTGGTTCAAAGAGTGTAAGAAATGGAAGAAATGTAAACTAGTCCATCCAAACATAAAGTTGAATATATTAAATTTCAGAAAAAATTATAAATATAACTAAGACCTGGTAATAATAATTGAAAAGAGAGTTACCTCAGTTTGTTGGAAAAGGGCGAAAGAACTCACCCTAAACATAAACTTATTTCTCTCATCTAAATTAAATCTATGTGTTAAATTTAAAACCTGAATGTATTAATAACATTCAGTTCTTATCAAAATAAGAATGTAGAATAGTCCTTAATTTAATTGATTTTTTCTTCTAGAACTTAGTTCTTCAATGATTTAGGACCCTGGCATCTGCAAATTTATTTCATTTGTTTCTGAGATGTCTTCGTTATAAAAATAATATATTACTAATTTTATTGGATGAATATCATATCTCATTAATTATTTAAGTGGACTTTTCCTCTTTTAAATACACTATTTTCTACTTCTTGACTAAATATTTCATCTATTTAGTGTGTATAATGGAAATATTCTTTACCTAATATATTATGGAATTCTGGCTTATAAAACATTCTGTTTAAATGTGAGCTACTGTGTATTCTTCAGAATACACAGAAGAATGTGTGAGGGCAAGGACATGCCAGTAGTTGCCAACTGCCAAAAATATTCTTGACATAAATGAGCAAGTCTCTCTTTTTCTCTCTGGATATCTTACTCTGATTTGTCTTTTTGTTGGTTTGCTTGTTTGTTTTAATTTTATTTTACACCAGACTTAAAACTTTGTATGTATGTGTTTGACTGATTTATTTTTTTATTAAAGTGTAATTGACATACAACATCGTGCCAATTTCTGCTGTACTGTATACTGTATACTGACCCAGTCATGTATGTGTGTGTGTATATATACATATATTACACATTGTTTTTCTTATACTATCTCCCATCAGTTTCTTCTAATATAGTATGTACTTTACTTATTTGCATTTATTTTTATTTACTGCTTTTTTCTGCTATAATTTTTTTGAGGGGAATGCAAGGAAAAATTAAAGAAATTGTTTAAAGATTTTAAGTCAATTTATGTGAAATTTGTCATCAATATATGACAATCCACAATTTTATATATCAGAACAACTAAGAATGAGAGCAAGTGAGAGAGAAAACTTTTCATAAAATGATATAAAAGACCATTCAAAATTAGCAAAATAAATCAGACTGGGGAAATAACGTAGATATTCAAGTTAGAAAAAAAATCAATGGAAGGCAGAGAAACAGAAATTAAATATGTATTTAAGAAAGACTATTTTGATGAACACAATATATTAGGCATATCCAACAACTGCCCCACAATATTCATAATCTTTCTATATCCAACATTCCTGTAAACTAACTTGGCTAAATAATAAAACTCGAAGAAATTGTTTTTTCAAAAAGCACTCTACCTCTATAGTCTCTAACTCTAGAAGTAACCATATGAAGAGGAGAGAAAAATTAAAGCACTTTGCTTGTGTGAAAGAGAAATTACACTGGCCAAGTTAAACAGGCAAGGAAGCCTTTATTCAAGTTTATTGTAATAGGGGAGAGAGATTGAATTGAACTCTACTGAAAGAAAAAGTGGGAGAATTTTTAAGCTTTGGAGTCAACCAGTGGAAAAGTGCTAGGACTTTAGGGAGGAGGTTGGATGCTTACAGCATCTGTGTTTGCTGTTGTTGCCCTTGGAGGTTAAACAGCTACCTCCCACAGAGACTGGTTGCTAAGGGCCTAGTCTTTCCTGAGAATTAAGGTATCTAAGGGATGGCTTCCAGGCTTTGAGGAAGACATTCCTGGCAGTAAAATCAATCACAATGGGCTGAGGAAATTTACATCTCAAAGGAAGAGTGAAAAAAACAAAGTAAGATTTTAAATTTTCTAGAATAAGAACTTTCAGGAAAGGGACCTACAGTCAGAAGGAAACTTGTTGAAAGTTTAGTCTAGCTGAGGAAAGTATTCAGGCCATCCTGTCAGAAGAAACTGTGCTCAAGTCTCCACAATGATCTGTGTGTGTGTGTGTGTGTGTGTGCGTGTGCGTGCATCATTCCTTTTGTTTTTCTTCTATTAGCAAATATTTGCAACCCAGAGGAAACCATTATTTTGCTGTGGTCCATTATAGAAATGAACAGGTGAATGCCTCATTCCAATGTAAGACTTAAGTTCAAGGAATTTCTTTTTTCCCCTGGTGTTCAGATTTGCAGCCAATGAGCATGCCTGCTCTGAGTGCGCAAGGACAATTAAAATCTTGACAGAATTCTGTAACACAGTGTATTAACCATGTAGAAGACTACATTATTTATGGTAGAAATTTAAACTACTTAGCAGTGTATTATTTGTTAGACATCAACATTTTCTTTACCATTGCTAAATAATTTGGAAATGTTAAAAAGTAGTCAACGTAAGAATTATATCCAAGGGACTTGTTTACTTCGTGTTCACAGTTGAATATTAAGAATTACTAGGGCATACTTGCTTCCTGTGGATAAAAATAAAAAAATACATGATAGAAATCTGTAATCTAGTACATTATCTGGTAAATCTTTCTATTCATCTATATGTATAAATCTACCTATTTGTGCGATTATAGACTGCTTACTGCAAAATAAATATAATAATATTATATATAATATTTTGTAAGTTATATTACTTGAGAAAGACATTTTTTAATATTACTTTTTTGCTTTCTCCAAATAACTTGGGAATATGTTAGCATATAACTTAAAAATCAATTTCAGAAATCTACTATTAAAATGTGATTATGATCAAAATTTAAATTACTATTAAAACTATAATTTTAATTATAACTTACCTAATGATAGTGGAAAGCCATGCATATCGTATTTTACACTTCTGCTTCTGTTACTGAGAACTATAGAGTTGGACTTAACGTTTAATCATTAGTGCTTGGGATTGATCTCTTTGCTTGTTCTGCATCATTGATTCTAAGCAGCCAAGGAAAGATAAGCCTCCCCTAGGAAGTGTATTACAGTCTGCGTTCATGAAATTTTTCATCATATTATTGCACGATTTATAAAAAATGTTGAGAAATTTTGTGTTTTATTTTATCATCTGTAAGTTGAATAGCCTTATTATGTACATGACTTTTATTGATTTACAAGTTCTTTCCTGAAGGAAAATTTATAGTCTTTGCTACAATAAATATATTTCTCCCTAAAAGAAATTAGTAATTAAAAATAGTATAATTTTAAAATTAGAGTATGAAAAAATAAATAAATAAAATTAGAGTATGGTTAGATTTAGCAAATATTCATCAAACACTATAACATATAATGTGCTATAGCTAGAAATATGAATGACCTGATTTTTTTCCTCTGGTAAATCTAGGTAAGGAGATGAATATTTAAAGGGACTGTTCAGCGTGGTTCATGAGAAACAGCATCTGCAGTGACGTTAAAGCTTATGAACTCTGGAGTCAGACTAACTGAATTTGGATTTTCAACTTTGCACCTAACTAGCCCTGTGACCCTTTGCAAACTGATTAGTCTTTCTGTATTTCTTTTTCATCAGGCATAAAAGGATAAAAATATTAACTACTCTATAAGGTTGTTGTCTGGGTTACACAATTTATGTATGTGACATGCTTAGACTGGAACTAGAATTATTTTATTAACCAAATATAATTTATCACATTGTGACTACTGTGACTTAAATTGGTGAAGAAAGTTAGCAGAGACTTCCTGGAAAGCTCTCTCACAGAGATGATTCTTCCTCTTGAAGACTGAATAAAAAACCTCTGAATGAAGAAGGGGTTGTCGAGAAGCACAGGAATGGAGAGGGATCAGAAGTTGACAAAGACAAATGGAAGTGACGTTATAATCTTGAAATGTCATCAGTTTTATATGACTGAATTGTAAAGAGTCAGGTGGAGAATTGAAGGAGAACTAAAGAGATAAGCAAGCGCTTGACTAGGAAAAGAATTGTATGTCCCTCAAAGGAGATTTGACTTTACCTTGTAGAGGATGGAGATAAATGCCAAGAATTTTTTTAAGAAGGGAGTGAATTGGTCAGAACAGATTTTGCACAGGTCTCTTTTGGGAGTAACAGGTTGAGAGAAATAGGATGGGAAGCTGAAAACAACTTAGGAAGCTATTGAAAATTGCCTTGGATAATGTAAAGTTGTTCTATAGTCAGAAGGATTAATTTACAGGTTTTTGAAATAATGCTACTTATTTTCCTCATTTTCCATTTTGAAATTTCAGGAGAAGAAAAAAAAAAGTACTAGCCACAGGGGAATGGATTCTCATGGGAATGGCATACTTGAGAGAAGAAAGTTGACATCATTACTGATAGTATTTCTCAGAAAGAAAAATATGGCTTTATATTTTATTGCCATTATGACAATTTCTAAATGTTTTTGTAGGAAGTTTGTAAACATCTTGCGTGAAAATTACACATATAGAGGCAGAGTTAGGAACTTGATTTTTCCCTTTTCTACTTTACAAAAGTGGTAGTAGTAATAGCAGTAGTAGTTCTTATAACTTATTTAGTAAGGAATTTTAGATTATTTTAGATTGCTTTAAATCAAAATAATAAAATTAAAAAGCATTTAAGTTCATGCCCGCTCATTTGAGTAAGTTTGCCCAAAAATTACTTTCCTTTTTATTCTTTAATCTTCCCATGCATACGATAAAGATATTATAATCATTGTGTGAATTTTTAATATAAACGCACTTTTGTTCGATAGGAAATCCTGGTGTTCTTTCCCTCATGTATAATCTGTGATCCCATTAAAATCACTAGGCATATGTTCACTGGAGAACGTAGAACGAGATATGCACGAAATCCAGGTACTTCCGTAGAACACACGCTAAACTCACAGCACCCTTGTGTGTGATTCACACAACCGCTTGCTGAGATAGAAATAGCAGTGCTCTCCTTTTTGTGACTGTGACAGGCTGGTTAGGTGACTTGTCCCAGGAGTAGCCTGAAATTCATATCCAAGCTTTTCGACTTCGCATCCAATGCTTATTTTCTATTACAGAGTTGCTCTGTTTCCTAAGAATAGTAGAAAAATGAGCAATCTAAACTGTAGTCGACCGAGATTCATAGATACCTGCATTTTAACCCTATTATTGCAGATTGTAAAATGGGATCTGGGGCATTAGAGAATTTACTATGAAGTATGGGAGATATATTGACTTGAGTCAGAGAAAAGCTTGTAAGAAGAACTACCGAAAAAGAAAAACCCAGACATGACTAATCCTTGACTTCTCAGGCACATTATTTAATTTCTCCAGTTTTCCCTTAAAACAATTTATCTAGTGAGTTACAATAACAATTATCTCACAAAGCAGTTAAGATCAAATAATGAGTATTGTACAAAAGGCCAAGTATATTATATGGGAATTTATGTTCTCTCTCTATATATTAGGACTTTTCATTACAGGTTTTTGATTGAATTCTTGAAAGAATATTTCCCTTGAGAAATGCTTGACTTTTGACAAGTTTGTTCCTCAGAGTAAAGTATGGTTTGGGGCCAGTAGGGGGCAGCAGAGCACCAGTCCCAGATCCATAAACTGGGCACCACCCCGTGAAGGTTTGACAGTGAAGGTAAGATAAGCCTTTGGACTTTCCCAGAGATCCAGACTGGCTGGGAGTGGACAGAAGAGCTAAAGTTGTCGTTAATAAGCTTACACAACTACAAAATTTTGGTAAAGCAGACATCCAGACCAAGATTGGAAAGCCAACTGAAATAAAAACAATGTCAGCCAAGCCGCATGCGGCTGCACAGTAAGGCCATAAAAATAGTTAATAAGGGGCGAGAATGACATTGAAATTGATGTAGTCAGATCCTCAGGCCTTGGGTAAATGATTCTTGTGGCATTGGAAGAGGTTTTCACGGCTTCTAGAGCAGGGCTGCACTTTACGGAGAACACCGCTGTTGCATTGTTCAGTATCAGTCCCTCAAGGCAACCTGCTTGTACAGATGCTTCAGGCTTGGAGCTGACATCATACTTACTAAAGCTCTGTCAGTAAAGTTGGGTGAGCAGTTGATAAACTTGGAGGAGAAGCATAGGCTCTCCAGTCAGTTTAAAGACTTTGTCTTTCAATACGTGAGGCGTTAGGGATTTCACCGCTGGAGAGGAGAATTTCATAACAGTTTTACTCTCTTTCCTCCTCGAATTGCCAAAATAAATGGTCCTTTACTGACACAATAGAAACCTTGATAGTAATACATGTGGTAGGTATGAGTAGGCCAAGGCTAAGGATGTCAGCTTAAGGATACAGAATACACATTTAGGGGCAATAAGTAAGTCAAGGGCCCCTAGTTATTTAGGTTGAGGGTTGAATCAGAGGCTCTGACTCCTTTGAATCAAAGTTATGTCTTTCAGTTCCCTGGATTTGGCAGGACAAAATAGGTCATAGAATAAAAATAAGGTAAAAATACAATGAGAGAACTGAGCTCTTGTCATATCATGATGTTCACACACTGGAGACAAATCTTCTTCGGGAAATGAGAGGGGTCTTGATTTTTATTATTCAGGAGAATGTTTTGGAACATTCATTATTCAGGAGAATTGTGTTGGAACAGGGCTGGGAATTGGAGATAGTGAGATTATATTCAGAAAAAAAAATTCTATCTCCTTAAACTCTTTCTAGACTAGGAGAACATTTTCTTTGATTATGGACAAATATTTTGAATTGATGCTTTAAGTATCTTCTCACATGCAAGTCAGTGACTTGTCACTCAAGAAAATCTCCAGGAGTTCCCGTCGTGGCTCAGTGGTTAACGAATCCGACTAGGAACCATGAGGTTGTGGGTTTGATCCCTGACCTTGCTCAGTGGGTTAAGGATCCTGCGTCGCCGTGAGCTGTGGTGTAGGTCACAGATGAGGCTTGGATCCTGCTCCAATTAGACCCCCTAAACTGGATGCAGCCTAAAAAGGAAAAAAAAAAAAAAAAGAAAGAGAGAGAAAAAAAATTCACTTTGACATTACTCTGTATCTTAAAGTTTGGTTATGAAACAAGGCTGTGAAAGCTGGCTATTCCAGGCTTTAAGATCTTACCTTCCTAGAGATATCAAATGATACCAGCTCTGACAGATGCTGTTGTCAGACTCTGTCAGTTTCTTCCTGTGAAAAAGTTTTGAATATCAAAGGACACCCAGTTCCAGCACCTCACTTTCAAGATCTTGATTTTTTGACTCTAAATGTGGGAACCACTGGTGTTTGAAAAATTATACGTTAGGGCCTTATTGCCCTGTGGCAAGATCGCTCTTCTTTATGCTCTCCAAAATGTAGTTTGGAAGGATTATTACACAGCTTTCTGAAGTGACATTGTCAAATTCACAAGATTATCTCTTTTTGTGGGCTAAGAAAGGAATTATCTCACTCTTTGGTATACCGTGCATCAAGTAGACATTTGACACTCCTACTCAGGGAACAACAGGAAGTTGACAGCATCAATATAAATTAGAATTTACAGAGAGGTGAGTTCAGCCACGTTTCTGTTACCTGTGATTTTTAAACTGCCAAAGATGCCACTTAGGGTGTTTGGAAAATCATCTGCATTGGAATTCTATTTTATATTTCTGCTTCTTGAATTAACCAGTTATGTGACTGAGGGTACATGGCTTTAAATGGAACTTTTGCTATATCTATAAAATGCATTATTTGGAGCACTGATCGATGCGATGTCTGTGAGCAAAAAACTTTCTATTTTTTTGAGATTCAGATGGGATTATGGATTATAGCTTGCACCGATGGCTTCAAAACTTAGTAAGAGGCACATTCTATATACACACACATATGTATACATATATAGATATGCATATATATATTTGTGTGTGTGATAGGTTGGTTTGCTCTGTGTTTTTCTTTTGTTTGAATTTAGTTTTAGTCTTCCTGCTGATATAACCAATTGGGACACCATCTCTTTGTCTGTCTCCAGTAAAGAGGGAAGCGAAGGTGAGGAGCTTTGGTTTAAGCCATGGAATAGAAAACTCTCTGGCCAACGATTGTACACTTGACTCTGGTTTGTGAGACGTGTTCGGTCAAATTAATTAGTTAGCTTGGACATATTTTGAAATAAAATGAAAGTTGTAATAATCCCAATATATTTATCCAGGTTGCTGATGGAAATTTCTTCCCTTCTATTTTGCATTGGCCAAGGATTTTTAAAATGCTGCTTCATCATAGATTAAAAGAGTCTGGCAATGGAGCTTTTACAAGTAAAGTCATTATAATTCAGTAGGCCAAGAAAAGCATTTTTTAGCTTTATTCTTACATATTTCTTCTCAGGGAATTGTTTGTCTTTCTCTTTGCTTTTTTTTTTTTTTTTCTTTTGTCCTTTTAGGACCACACCTGTGGCATATGGAGGTTCCCAGGCTAGGGGTCTAACAGGAGCTGTAGCCGCCGGCCAATACCACAGCCACAGCAACGCGGGATCTGAGCCGCATCTGCAACCTACACCACAGCTCACGGCAACGTTGGATCCTTAACCCACTAAGCGAGGCCAGGGATTGAACCCGAAACCTCAGGGTTCCTAGTCAGATTCATTAGCCGCTGAGCCACAACGGGAACTCCTATTTTTCTTTATCTTTGAATCGAACTCTATAGCACAGTGCCTGGTACACGATATTTTATAAACACTGTATGAATAAATGAGCGAGCTACCATTCTCTATGTGTTAGCTATAGTCATGTAACAAATTGCCCCCAACTTACTGGCTTAAGCCAACAACAGAGATTACCGTCTTAGTTTCTGTGGGCCATGAATTTGGAATTGACTTAGCTGGGTTGCTCTGGCTCAGAGTCTCTGATGAGATTAGTCTGGATCAATTCTTAGAACGACTTGCACATGTTCATGTCCTAGAAGCTGCCTTTCCTTGGAGCAAATGATCCCCACGAGAACAAAGCCTAAGCTGTGATGTCTTTGATGGTCTCATTTTGTAAACCACCCATCATCATTTCTGGAACATTCTGTAGGTTACACAGGCCAGTTCTATTAATGTGGACACACCCTACACAGAGTCATGAGAGACAGGAATTACTGAGGCCATCGTGGAGGCAGGCTCATATATATTTATAGACACTTTACACTTGACAAAATTTTTCACATTTACTAAGTCATTTTCTCATCTATTTTTCTCTTTTTTTAAATTTTTTCTATTTAGGGCTATACCTGTGGCATATGGTAATTCCCAGGCAAGGGATCGAATCAGAGCTGCAGCTGCTGGCCTAGGCCACAGCAACAGCAAAATCAGATTTGAGCTGCATCTGAGATGTACACCTCAGCTTGCAGCAATGCCAGATCCTTAACCCACTGATTGAGGCCAGCGACCAAACTTGCATCCTCATGGATACTAGTCGGGTTCTTAACTTGCTGAGCCATGATGGGAACTCCCATTTTCTCATTTAGTTTAAATATTTTATTTTAGAGAGGCAACTGTGGCACAACAGAATTCGTCAATTCATTATAATTCTTAAGGGTCAAGAAATATATTCTCAAATAACTCTGGGACTATACAGTGAGTTGGAGCATGATATTAACCAACGTGTATCTATTCTACTTTTCCTAGTTGCGTTTCCAAAGCCCTTGCTGTAAAATTCTATACATATCCCGATGCAGTATGGAATGTGGCACGTCTTTGTCAATCTGAGAATTGCATAGTTAAAGCCTGAGCTCTCATGGGACTGCAGGCACCTCAGTTAACAGCAGTAAATACTTTCATTTTAAGTGGAAGGAGTCCATCACAGAAAAATCACAAAGCGTACAGCAACCCATAAAATAACCCTGCCAGTCGGCTCTCTCAGGAAAAACGAGCAGTGAGAGGGAAAGATACTTTCTGAAACCTTGTACTACCTCTCCTGGCAAAACCAAAGCCCCAGACAAATTACAGTGTGTGTTTACGCTAGGATGGTTATTACCTTAAGAAAATTCAAAGCAATCTTCTACAAAAATAAGGTCATCACATTCCAGAGTAAGAAGTCTCACTAACTAAAAGGAGAACCACAGTGGTGGTGGGAGTTGGGGGTTGGTGGGAGGAAACCAGCCCTGAACATTTAAGAAAACCATGCAATTAAACATGACATTTTCTGTGACTTGGGGTTTGTGTCTTTTCCATTTTGTTTCTCTTCACTTTCCTGTGTTAACTTTCTGCTTCTTTTTTCATGGGAGGACACAGGTCCTCTTCTGTTTGGGAAGAGTTAGCTGGGTGGTAATAGCAACACCCTCTCAAGAATTCACCATAGTAAGTCACTCAGAATGGAGGAGGTTATTGTTTCCCCATAAATTACAGAGTTTAGCCAGTTCTGGGTGATTTGTGCTTGAAGAAGTCTTCCACTGAAGAGGCAGAAAAGGGAGAAAACAGTTCCCACTGCTCTACCCCTTTTATGTGCCAGACATTGTACAAAACAGTCTTTTTATTACCTCATTTGATCTCCATAAGAAACCGATGAAGGATAATCTGAGAGCAAAAAGTATGAGGAAGACTAAGGTTAGAGGTACTTAGTGCTTGTGGTTAGTGGCCAAGAAGTGGCAGAGCCAAACTTTAGTCTCCCTGCTTAGTCTCTCTACTACTCCCTGCTGTCTCCTGGTGGGGAGGGAATTCTGGAGATCTTCCGTTCTTCCATGAGCTAAAGCCTGAAGTAATGCTGTCACATGATTTTACCAGTGACCATAGAATTTGGAGAGAGTTCAAGAACTAGAAAATGATGACCAAGTCATATCCCATTACTTTATTTATTTATTTTTTCTTTCTCAGATTTTTTTTAACTTAATGGATTTTATTTCAGTTGTAGGTGTACATAAATCATCACAAGTCAATTTGATAGATTTTGTGTCCCAAACCCACAGTGCATCCTCCCACACCCCAGATTGTCTTATTTGAAAAACCAAGGTTTTCCAAAGTCTGTGAGTCATTGTCTTTTCTGCAAAGAAGTTCATTGTGTCTTTTTAGTTTCCACATGTAAGCGGTAGCATTGGGTGTTGTTGTCTAATTGTCTGACTGGTTTCACTTCGCATGATAATTTCTAGGTCCATCCATGTTGCTATAAATGTTGGTAATTCGTTCCTTTTAATGGCTATATAGTATTCCATTGTGTGTATGTACCACATCTTCCCTATCCACTCCTCTGTCGATGGGCATTTAGGTTGTTTCCATGACCTGGCTATTGCATAAAGTGCTGCAGTGAACACTGGAGTACATGTGTCTTTTCGAGTCATGGTTTCCGCTGGATAGATGCCCAGGATTGGGATTGCTTGATCAAATGGTAATTCTATTTTGAGTTTTCTGAGGAAACTCCATACTGTTTTCCACAGTGGTTGCACCAATTCACATTCCCACTAACAGTGTAATAGGGATCCTTTTTCTCCACACCCTCTCCAGCACTTATTGTTTGTAGACTTTTTGATGATGGCCATTCTGGCCGGTGTAAGGTGGTACCTCATAGTGGTTTTGATTTGCATTTCTCCAATGAGAAGCGATGTTGAACATCTTTTCATGTGTTTATTTGCCATCTGCATGTCTTCTTTGGAGAATTGTCTGCCTAGATCCTCTGCCCATTTTTTGATGGGGTTGTTTGTTTCTTTGGTATTGAACTGTAGGAGGTGTTTGTAAATTTTGGAGATTAATCCCTTGTCAGTTGATTCATTTGCAAGTATTTTCTCCCATTCTATGGGCTGTCTTTTTGTTTTGTTTAGGGTTTCCTTTCTGTGCAGAAACTTTGAAGTTTAATTAAGAATATCTCATTACTTTAAAATGAACAAAATGAAAATGTTTCTAAATATTCTCTGCTTTCAAAAAGCAATAAAGATGTCTCTTAGATAAAAGAATTGTGTTTTGGGAAGTTCCCATTGTGGCTCAGTGGGTTAAAAACTTGACTAGTATCCACGAGGATTTGGGTTTGATCCCTGGCCTTGCTCAGTGGGTTGAGGAGCTTGGATCTGGAGTTACTGAGGTTGTGGTGTAGACCAGCAGCTTGATTTGATCCTTACCCTGGGAACTTCCATATGCTGCAGGTGCAGCCCAAAAAAGCAATAAATAAATAAATAAATAAATAAATAAATAAGAGTGTGTTTTCTTTTCCTTTTACAGCCACACCCGTGCCATATGGAATTTCCCAGGCCAGCGGCTGACTCAGAGCTGCAGCTGCAGGCCTACACCACAGCCATAGCAATGTCAGATCCAAGCTGTGGCTTGCAACAAAGCCAGATCCTCCACTGAGAGAGAACAGGGATTGAACCATCCTCATGGAGACTACATTGGGTTATTAACCCACTGAGCCACAGCAGGAACTCCAAATATTGTATTATCAATGACATACATGTATGATGGCAGATCCTAACTTAATTGGGTATTGTTGTTCACTCTCCTCCCGCTAACATTGTCACACTGTTTAGTTTGTCATAATTGCCCTCACATTATTTGACCAGAATTCCCTTCTGGTGTTACACTCAGATTTGAGTTTAATTTTGTACCAGTCTTTGTTGGCCCAGTGACCAGGTATGACTCCTATCTCTTGTCAGCAGTCCCCTCAAATGTAGCCTGAACAGCTTTTTCAGCCTTGTACGAAATCAGCTAATTCTCACTATACTAGCAGATTCCAAAGACTGGAATGATGGCTGTCTTAATTTCTTGAGGGTCAGATGTCTAAAGGGGAAAAACTGTTTTTAAAGAACACTGTTTAAAAGACCTTAGAATTCTCCTTGTCCAATACCCTACTTTGGTGAAAACAATTCTAACGTAAACACAAATTCCCAGCCAGACCTTGCTCTAGGATTTGCCAGCTCCGCAGTTTCTTGTTCTAGTGTTTGCTAGTCCTATGGCAATGAAGATTTTATTTAGTGACTTCAAGTTTCAAGGTACTCAAGTCCTCCTAAACTCTTTTCAGTCTTTAGTTGGCATTCTAGTGATCAATCCACATGTATTTTATCCTTCAGTCTAAGTGATTCATTGTTCAATTAACATTATCTTGGCTTCCATAAATTATTCCTCAATTAAGTTTAGCGTAGGGTAATTGCTTTCACCTGTGGCAGCTCCTGCCCATCTGCTTGACCACACCGTCTCTCTGCTGAGAAACTCTGCGGTTCCTGATGCCACGCACATTCCACATGCAGCTTTTCTTCAAACAGCGTGCTATGGAGGTTCAAGAAAAGGTTAGACACTCATTTAAGGGCAGCACAGAGCCATTAGCACAATATTTTCGGTACTTCTCAAACTCATCCTTGTATGATTCCTCATGAATTTATGTGACTCGCTCTCTGACTTAACGTCTTTCTTAAGCTGCACAGATCACTGCTATACCTGTTGCTGATGCTTCTTGTGTCAGATAACAGAATTTAAGAATATCAATGTTTTCCTTTAAGGAGATGATCAATGTAAGATTGGAAGAAAGCAAAGCCTGGCAGAGGTCTTCAGGCACCTCTGTAGCATGTGCGTATGTAGACACCCGTATAACTTTGACAACGGAAAATGCAAACAGAATGAGGAAGTGTGATTTTCTTGGTGTGAAGAATAGCAATGGGAAGTTCACGCACTTGCTTGGGAGTGTAATGTACTGGGGTGGAGAATCAAAGAGTCAGAAGATCTGATTTTTAGCCCCAATTTGTCACTGCCTAGTTTAGTGCTTCTTGATTTTTATTAAATATTTTCTAAATCACCTGGGAGGGTGGGAGTGTTGTTGTTAAACTATAATTTCTCTCTCAGTAGTCCTGGGTAGCAACTGAGATTCAGAATTTCCTAAAATTTCCTGGGTGATGTTGACGGTCTTTGTGTAGCAAGAACTTGGTTAAATAATTTTAAAGTCCCTCATCCTTTTGCTTTTTTTCTTCTTTTTTTTCCTTTAGGAAATAAATAGGTGGACTCAGAAGTACGCATGGACTCTGAATTGCCCAAACCCTCAATATCTCTATTAAGATATATTAAACTATATTCTTTGGTGATTTTTGTCATACATAAGAAGAGAATTTGGTACCTTACTTCTTTTCATGCCCTGGGGAACCTTGGATCACAGTTAAAAAAATATTGAGGTTAATTAAAGATTTTCTTTTCATAATTAAACTACAGGCTGTACTTTCCTGATACAGAAACATACTAAGACGATAATTGAATGTCTATACAACAAAAGCTATATATGTGCTATGGTCTTTATTTTTAAGAATATTTGTGAATTCATATATATATATATTTCATGAAAAATGTAAATATATATAGATACATGCATATATGAGACTATATATGTATATTTGAGACTATATATGTATATTTTCTTTTTGATAATTATTTTTAACATCATTTTATAGAAAAATCACAAATTTAAAAGTGCAAAATAAACTTGTATATTAATTCCCAATTTTAAAAAATGTTAATGTTTTTACTAGCTTTGTTTTATCTGTTCCCTATTCTCCTACCAACTCATTTTTTGTGAGGGTTGGATTATTTTAAAGCAAATGCTAAGTATAATGTAACTTGTGGCTATTATTTTATATGTTATTTTAATACAACATTTATTACATTAGAAATATTTTAAAATATTAGAATTTCTTGACGGCCTAGTGGTTAAGAAATCAGCATTGTTACTTCTGTGGTTTGGGTCACAGCTGTGGTGTGGGTTCAGTCTCTGGCCCAGGAACTACCTCATGCTGTGGACTCAGCCAAAAATAATTTTAAAATAATAAATATGTTTTTCAAGGAAAGTTTTGTCTAGATATATGCCCAAGAGTGGGATTGCTGGGTCACGTGATAGCACTATATTTAGTTTTCTGAGGTACCTCCATACTGTTTTCCATAGTGGTTGTACCAGCTTACATTCCCACCAATGGTGCGGGACGGTTCCCTTTTCTCCACACCCTCTCCAGCATTTGTTATTTGTGGACCTATTAATAATGGTCATTCTGACTGTTATGAGGTAGTACTTCATAACAGTTTTGATTTGCATTTCGATTTGCATTTCTCTAATAATCAGTGACGGTGAGCATTTTTTCATGAGCTTGTTGGCCATCTGTATATCTTCCTCGGAGAAATGTCTATTCAGGTCTTTTGCCCATTTTTTTCCATTGGGTTGTTGGCTTTTTTGCTGTTGAGTTGTATAAGCTGTTTGTATATTTTAGAGATTAAGCCCTTGTCAGTTGCCTCATTTGAAACTATTTTCTCCCATTCTATAAATTGTCTTTTTTTTTTCTTTTTATGGTTTCCTTTGCTGTGCAAAAGCTTGTCAGTTTGATTAGTTCTCATTGGTTTATTTTTGCTTTTATTTCTGTTGCTTTGGGAGACTGACCTGAGAAAACATTTGTAAGGTTGATATCAGAGAATGTTTTGCCTATATTCTTTTCTAGAAGTTTGGTGTCCTGTCTTACATCTAAGTCTTTAAGCCAATTTGAGTTTATTTTTTTGTATAATGTGAAGGTGTATTCCAGTTTCATTGATTTACATGCAGCTGTCCAGTTTTCCCAGCACCACTTACTGAAAAGACTGTCTTTTTCTCATTTTGTATTCTTGCCTCCTTTGTCAAAGATTAATTGACCATAGGTGTCTGGGTTTCTTTCTGGGTTCTCTATTCTGTTCCATTGGTCTGAATGTCTGTTTTGGTACCAGTACCACACTGTCTTGATTACTGTGGCCCTGTAATATTGCCTGAAGTCTGGCAGAGTTATGCCTCCTGCTTGGTTTTTGTTCCTCAGGATTGCTTTAGGCAATTCTGAGTCTTTCATGGTTCCATATAAATTTTTGGATTGTTTGTCCTAGTTCTGTGAAAAATGTCAGGGGTAATTTGATAGGAATTGCCCTGAGTCTGTAGATTGCTTTGGGTAGTATGGACATTTTTACAGTGTTAATTTTTCCAACCCAGGAGCATGGAATATCTTTCCATTTCTTTGCATCCTCTTTAATTTCCTTGATTAATGTTTTATAGTTCTCAGCATATGTATTTCACCTCCTTGGTTTATTCCCAGGTATTTGATTTTTTGGGGTGCAATTTTAAAAGGTACTGTATTTTGGGGAGTTCCTGTCTTGGTGCAGCTGAAATGATTCTGACTAGGAACCATGAGTTTGTGGATTTGCTGCCTTGCCTCACTCAGTGGGTTAAGGATCTGGTGTTGCTGTGAGCTGTGGTGTAGGTCAAGACACGGCTTGGATGTGGTGTTGCTATGGCTCTGGTGTAGGCCAGCAGCAACAGCTCCGTTTAGATCTCCATATGCTGCGAGTATAGCCCTAAAAAAAAGGTATTGTATTTTCATATCCTTTTTTAATATTTCATTTTTATTATACAGAAATGTGACTGATAATCTTATATCCTGCTACTTTGTTGCATTTGTTGATCAGTTTGAGTAGTTTTTGGGCTGAGTTTGAGTAGTTTAGGGTTTTCTAAATACAGTATCATGTCATCTGCATACAGTGACAACTTTCCCTCTACCAGTTTGGATACTTTTTATTTCTTTTGTTTGTCTGCATGTTCATTGCAGCACTATTCACAATAGGCAAGACATGGACACAATCTAAATGTCCATCAACAAATGACTGGATTAATAAGATGTGGTATAGATACACAATGAAATATTACTCAGTCATAAAAAGAACAAAATAATGCCATTTGCAGCAACATGGATGGAACTCAAGACTCTAATACCAAGTAAAGTAAGTCAGAAAAAGACAAATGCCGGAGTTCCCTTCGTGGCTCAGTGGTTAACGAATCCGACTAAGAACCATGAGGTTGCGGGTTCGATCCCTGGCCTTGCTCAGTGGGTTAAGGATCCGGCATTGCCGTGAGCTGTGGTGAAGGTTGCAGACGTGGCTCGGATCCCGCGTTGCTGTGGCTGTGGCGAAGGCTGGCAGCTACAGCTCCTGTTAGACCCCTAGCCTGGGAACCTCCATATGCCACGGGTGCGGCTCTACATAAAGGCAAAAAGATAAAAAAAAAAAAAAAGAAAAAGAAAAAGACAAATGCCATATGATTTCACTTATATCTGGAATCTAATATATGACACAAATGAACCTTTCCACAGAAAAGAAAATCATGGACATGGAGAACAGACTTGTGTTTGCCAAGAGGGAGAGGGAGGAAGTGGGAGGAACTGGAAATTTGGGTTAATAGATGAAAACTGCTGTCTTCGGAATGGATAAACAATGGGATCCTGCTGTATAGCACTGGAAACTATGGTAACTTTTGATGGAGCATGATAATGTGATAAAAAAGAATGTATACATGTATGTGTGACTGGGTCACCTCACTGTGGAGTAGAAAATTGACAAGACACTGTAAATCAGCTATAATGGAAAAAATAAAAATCACTGTAAAAATAAAATAAAAATATTTTAAAAGATTGTTGCTCTTTCAAGACAGCATTTTGTTTATATGTGTCATTCTGAAACAACCTCATATAAATCCAGTGGTTTACTGGTAGATGTTCCACACCTGGCTCTCCTAAAACAACAAAACAAAATAAAAGCCCCTGTTTTTCTGCATTTACAATTGCTCTGGTGTGAATATCTCCACTATGGCTAATTTCAAGCCAGCAAGTTGACATTACTGAATGTGGATTTGAAAAGAGATGCTTACAATTCTCTTGAGCCAAAAAAACTGACCCCAGCACACTGCTATATAAACCTCCTTATTTAAATACATAGTTTGGGTGCATAGGTCTATTTCCTTATGCAACTCAAATATTAAAGCCCTACATTATGTTGATTGTGAAATGGATAGCCTGTCTCTGTAATTTTAAAATTTATGCCAACAGCTTACCAAAGTATTTCTGTCATTTGCCTGCATGGGAGGTGTGGACTATGCTAGGATTAATGATTTCTTAATTAAATTAAAGAAGATCATACATCCCTATCATGGGACCCTGTACCAGTGGGCATTCAATAAAAATGAAATACTGCAATATGTAAATGAAATTATAATTATGCAAAAATACATATTCTCTTTCACATGTAATTGAGGCAGAGGATCGGGTGTTTTATTTAAAATAACGTTCTGAAGTTATATAGGTGATTTATATTCAAAACCTAAAATGCCTGGAGCTGTTCTGTTTTCAGGCATGTGAGTCATCTAAAATCAAGAGATGGAAATGTGAGGGGCATGATGTTAAATAATGCATGAGTGATATAATTTTATTGTGTATCTCATTAGTAAAATGCTGCAGGAGACAGTAATGTTAAAAAAATAAATCTTTTTTTTTAGATACCATTTTTCAGCATCATCACATTTAAAGAGTCAATTTTCAGACAACCTGATGGGAAATCATATGAAGCCATAATGCAGTACAGACAGTTGCTCTTCTGTGGATCAAAAGGAAAATCATGAATCTCATTTTTAATTCCAGCTTCAGTCTTTTTCTTTATTTCCCCTCTTTTTAATCTTCTGCAACAAACAATTTCAAATCTTCTCTACCTAATAAAATGTAAATTACCTCTTGGGTTCAAAGTTATTAGAGCAGTTTTATTAGCTCTTGCACTGTACAGCATTCTGGTACCAAACCAGGTTTTATAAATAATATTTTTTGTTGTTGTCGCCTGCCTTCCATCTACTATTAATGGTCTACATCACTTTACCTTACAGACGACCATTTCTTCATAAACAGATATGTGATCTGGCGCAGATGTGGCTGAGTGTCCTAAAAAGCCAGTGTATCAATTTGCTGCATTTTAAAGTCTACAATTTCATGCCTAACACTTGGCATTGTAACCATGGTATCTGCAGTTTGATGTCAGATACAGAAACACCAAATAAAAGGATTATTTCTTGAGTCTGTTGTATGTAGTCAAGAACTCTAAGACGGACAAACTGTGAGGACATGTGAAAAGACTGTGTATGGTAAAGACATTTTATTACACTTTAAAAATACTCTCTTTAGGAAATTTGTTATTTGAAGATTTTATCAGAAGAATAACTACAGACATATTAGTATGCCTTTTATTATCCTGAGGTTTTACCATTTCTCTTGAAATAAAAATATATTATCTTGATTTTCTCATGTTTCTTTATTGAAAAAGAGGTTACTGTGAGGAATAACTGAGCTGTATCTTTCCAGTTTGTAGATTTTCTTATAAAACATTCACATCCTCACACACACATACACACACTAGAAATGTAAAACTGGCAAACTTATCCAGGTACCAAAGCATTTTTTAAAAATCTTAGTGTGTTGATTAGACTCTGTGATGGAATCTATTTATATTTTTACTTTTTTGCTTCTCAGTGTCTGTTTCCCTTTTCTAACAACTTTCCAGGCTACTTTTAAGAATGTTTTCCAAGCACTGGCATTTTGTTGAAGAGATTAATCCAGGAACTATACCTGCAATCAATAGAAACTAGAGGGGTTCTTACAAACTCCTTCAGCCGAGTATCCCCTATTAACTGCCCTCCATTCTCCACAATTTAACTTCTGTGATCGGTGGATCTGTGATCTAATCTTGAGCAATAAGACTTTCTCTCTCAGGAATTATGAATGTTACTCCATACAAGAGATTCCACAGAGACCAATTTTGTTATTGTTGTCATTGCACGGATGTTCATTTACGTGTTTCCTGTTTTTCCTAGTTAAGCCTCAAGTCTTAATTTTTACAGTAATCTTAAAAGCCACCAATGAACTTCACTAAATCAGATGCCATTTGCTCAAGAAGATATTTAACTACTTCCTTCTGAAGCAGAAAAATTCCCTTTTGACTTAAATAATTCCAATAAGTATTTTTTTCCTCTCTGTCCATTACCTATTATAAACAGGTATTATGACAGAAAAGAAAAGATGGTGTATTTATGCCCTAGCTCACAAGTCTTTGATTCTGTCATCTAGTGACATATCTGTCTGGAGGCCATTGATAAAGTAAGATATCCTGGAACAATTCCAGGATGCTGTGGAATTGTACAGGGTCAGATGCTGGGACTGTGAAAGCTGTGGCAAACCAGACTTGCTGCCAAGAGGTGGTTAATTGACATACTCATTGGCCATGTTCTCTGAAATCCTATATAAACCATATGATTCTGGGCAAGAAAAACACATATACTTTAAGAGTCATCTTATTAATGAGAAAAAACTTTCTGTTTTTCTTTGATCTGTTCTTTGTGAAAAATGGCTCAAAATTCTTCATCCTAATCTAACTTTGGTTCAGACCAGGGATAGGGAATATTCTTGTTTCACCCTGGATAAGGCACTTAACCTGGACCTCATTTTTCTTTACCTATAATAAAAATCCAGGCTAATTACCCATATAACATGTAGTTGGCCCATGAGTTAAAACATTTTGTAATTTCTAGTTAAAATGAAATACGTAGTATCATTGAACAATAATAAAATGATGATTAATGCTTTTTCACAATTTAATTATGCAATGTGTATGATTAATCATTGTAATTTAAAGGATATAATAAGCAAGTGGAATAATTATGTATAATGGAACATGAGGTGTAGGTTAAAAGGTATATATTAAAATTGCTCATAAGTATCCTGGAAAAATTATTAAATGATATTACTGAATATGCCTTTAATGTAATTAGTCTCAGGGTTTTATATGCAAAAGTCAGGCATTTCCCTCCCCTTGCACCAGGCAAGAAGTATTTCTCTTGTTTTCTCTATCTTTTTTTCTCCAGCTGAGTAATATGTTCAAGGGCTCTGCATTTTTTGTTTCCTTCCTTTTAAAAATGGAAGAGAAAGACAGCTGAGATTTTTGGAAGAACAGACAGGGTCAACTCTCTTGGTAGAATCTTTAATGCTAGTTTTAATTTGAACAAACTATTTGGAGGTAGACAGCTTCCATAACGCTAGCACCTTACCTTTAACTGCCTGATTTGGGGGCAAGTTTATTCATGTAAAGAAAAGGTTAGAGTTTTTAAAATTTATTTTAACAGTAAGAAGGTATTCAAGGAGAGAATGTGATCCAACTTTCCCAGTGGTTCTTGCTGCTTCATATCAAGAGAGGTGATTATTAACAATTTTTTTTTTCCTCTGTCATACGACAGAGGAGAAAGGATAACTGCTCACTCATTAATTTAGAAAATCTGTGGATTGTGTCCATGCTTCATATAAACACCCAGTGGATGGAATCTACAACTACAAAATGTCCACATTAGGATTCATTGCCTTCCCTGGTACAGAAGGTAAGTTCCCAGAACATCAAACTGAAATTTGTGCTATAAATAATGGCTACATTTTCAATAGAGTTTACTGGAAAAAAACCCAGATTATTTATAATATACTAAGTCTAATTCAACTGAATAAAGTCTACTTTAAGATTTTTTTTTTAGCCTATTTCAGGAAATTAACTGATGTTAGTTACATCTTTCAACGGGAAAAGTCATACTAGCTTCCAGACAAATGACTCAGAATTTAAGGTTGTAAGACAACTTAGTGGTAAGTTAGGGCCTGGCTATTCTAAGAAACAGACCACTGAGATCATCATGTCTTGGCAGGGGTAATAAGATGTAAATAGATGTTCCTGCTTTAATATCCTGGATCCATGATACTAACTTGAGCAGTGTTTCATTAAGTAACTAAAGAAAAGAGAAAAAAAGCAATGAAAAGCAAGTGTCATTTTTAATGCCTTCAGAGAATTATTCCTCAACCCCACACTTCTAAATAGCTCCCAAAAACATGGGCAGCATCTCTAGAAAGGCACATAAGCAACCTGAGGTGACAGGCTCTTTGAGTGTTGCTATAATGAGTCATGCTAAAACATAGCACCAGGCAGTGCAGCAGAGCTGAGAATGCTGGGTGAGAACTGCAAACAATGTGTTTCTCCGGAGATATTAGTATAGCTCCTTGGAGGGATAAACCTATACGGTGAGAAGGAGAAGGGGAAAAAAGGAACTGAAAAAGGCGGTGAAGCAAAAGCAGATGAAGCCCAGATTCTAGTGCACAACAAGAGGCAACTGCGCTGATGTACAGAAAATGTTTCTATCTCTCCACTGGCTTCTGCTCACTTTCCCATCAGGATGATCTTTAATAAAAGTAGACTAGTTCATGAAAACATTCTCTTGGTTTGGCAAACATCAGGGCAGTCATGAATATTTTTGACCTATTATGTATCTGCAGAGCATAGTATTGCATATGGGCTCATTCGTTATAGTGTTGCTGGGAGAATAGCTCTAAAGATGAAAAATAATGTAAGGTATGGCTGGGAATTACTACATCCTACCTGGTATGGAAGTCCAGAGCCAATTGTCATCTAAGCAAGTTTCGCTCTGCAAGCATGGCTAAGTGGAGTCTTGAAGGAAGGCTCTAATTTAGACTGCAGGTTCAGAGAAGATATTCCAAAAGAGATGTGGTACTGAGTAAAGATTAAACGGTATAGTATGTGGGCCATGTCAGGGAGATAATAAGCTGATCATTTTGGTGTTGGAAGAGAAATTCCACTGGACAAGAAACTGGTATTCCTTGTGCTGGGCCAGAGTTAGTGATTTTTAGTTTCTCCAGATTCCTCTTTCGTCCTGGTCATAATGGCTTATCTTTATTGGTAGGCTAGTGACTAAATGAGTTTTCATTCAGTCATTCAGTTTGGAATGTGATAGTCTGTTTTATATGCCAACTTGACCATAGTCCCCAATTATTCAATCAAACACTGATCTTGGGTGTTCCTGTTGTGGCTCAGCAGTAATGAACCCAACTAGTATCCATGAGGATGCAGGTTCAACCCCTGGCCTTGCTCAGTGGGTTAAGGATCTGGTGTTGCTGTGAGCTGTGGTGTAGGTTGCAGATTCAGCTCAGGTCATGCATAGCTGTGGCTGTGGCGTAGGCCAGCAGCTGCAGCTCCAATTCAACCACTAGCCTGGGAACTTCTATATGTTGCAGGTGCAGTCCTAAAAAGGAAAAAATAATTGATCTTGGTTCTGCTGTGAAGGTGTTCTGCAGATGTGATTAAAATTTATAATTGCTTTACTGTGAGTCAGTAATCCTGTATTAGATAATCTGGGCAGGCCTGATCTAATTTACTAAAAAAACCATAAAAGCAGAACTACTATTTCCAAGAGAAAGAAGAAATTCTACCTATGACTAGCAGCTTCAACTCACATTTGAGTTCTAGCTTACCCTTCCTGAAAGCTGATTTCAGATTTCCAGCTTGCACTGCCAAGCCCCACAATCATATAAGCCAAATCCTTGCCATAAATTCTTTAATGTGTATTTCACACTGGTTCTGTTTCTCTGGGAGACTGACTGATACAAAATGCCTTGACAAATAGACTTGGGGAATGTAGTGGAAAAGTGCCCTAATGGTTTAATAGAAAGATGCTTTGTGAAAGTGGGTGTTTTAGAATAAATTCAATCTACTGATAACACACAGGGTAGATGGCAGGGAGAATGCATGCTGGAGGCAAATGGACTGGAATGCTGAGTTAACTCACATGTCTCAATTTTAGAGAACTGGATATGGACTGAGAGATTCCTGCTGAAAGAAACAAGGGACATGAGGAATCAGAATCACAGCTGAGTTAAAATCTGTTGAAAAAATTTGAATGATTGAGAATATACTGGAGATGTTGAATCCAAATTCACTGAAGTAGTCTGGGTGGCAAGCGTTTTGGATCCAAGTGGAAATCAAATCAAGGCTAGAGCAGATCAGAGGTAGAAACAATCACTGATGATGTGGTTCTAGAAAGATTCAAATTTGCTCAAAGAGCTAAGGGTGGGATGAGAGGGAAAAGCTAAAACAGGTTAGGATCCCACGACCCTATATCGTAAATGGAATAGCATATGGCTTAATTAAGGCAGCATTGAAAATAGGAGAGAGTGGGATAGGGGAAGGTGACATTAAAAATATTCATATTTGCAGAAAAAAATACTACATTAAAAAAAAAGGAAAGCAATGGTGCTCACAAGATCACAAAGTATTCTAAGGTGAGATTGTGTGCAGAATAAACCTCTCTGTGACTCGTAACAGAGTACTGATCAGCCATAACACAAATATTCTACCATGACTCAAATATTTTAATATCAGAAGCTTTAACAAATCTGTCAACATATTTAAGGAGTGGGCAATGATGTTAGACTGATTTATTTCAATCTAATTTTTCCTTACTTTCTTTTTCTGCCTTTTTTTTTTCTTTCTCAGTAATCTAGTTCCCTTTATGACACTAACTGAGACAGTAAGTTCTCCCATGTATGGCCCTGACTGCAGATATCATGGTTTTTTTTAGTGTAAATAAAGTAGATGTGCCAACAATTTTTTCTTTTTTTAATTTTTTATTGTAGTTATTTTAGAATGTTCTTTCACTTTCTGCTGCACAGCCAAGTGACCCAGTTACACATATATATTCTTTTCCTCACATTATCCTACATCATGTTCCATCACAAGTGATTGGATATAGCTCTCTGTGCTATACATCAGGATCTTATTGATTACCCATTCCAAATGCAATAGTTTGCATCTACTAACCTCAGACTCCCAGTTCATCCCAACCCCTCCCTCTCCTCTCTGGCAAACACAAGTTTATCCTCTGTGTCCATGCTCTGTTTCTGTTTTTTAGATAGATCATTTGTGCCATATTTTAGACTCCACACATAAGGTGATAGCGCATAGTGTGTGTCTTTCTCTTTCCAACTTATTTCACTCAGTATGAGAGTCACTAGTTCCAACCATGTTGCTGCAGATAGCATTATTTTGCCTTTTTTAGGGCTGAGTAGTATTCCATTGCATAAATGTACTACATCTTCTTAATCCATTCATCTGTCAATGGAAATTTAGGTTGTTTCCATGTATTGGCTATTGTGAATAGTGCTGCAATGAATACCCGTGCATGTATTTTTTTCAGTGAAAGTTTTGTCTGGATATATGCACAGGAGTAGGATTGCTGGATCATAGGGTAGTTTTATATTTAGCTTTGTGAGTTACCTCCATATTTTTTTCCATGGTGGTTGTACAAATTTACATTTCCACTAACTTTGAAGGAGGGTTCTCTTGTCTTCACATCATCTCTAGCATTTGTTTTTTGTTAACTTGTTAATGATGGCTGCTCTGACTGGTGTGAGCTGGTACTTCATAGCTGTTTTAATTTTCATTTCTCTAATAATTAGTGATGTTGAGCATTTTTTTTTCCATGTGTTTGATGACCACGTGTATGTCTTCTTTGGAGAAATGTCTGTTTAGGTCTTCGGCCCATTTTCCAACTGGGTTGTTTGCTTTTTGTTATTGAGTTGTATGAATTATTTGTATATTTTGTAGATTAAATCTTTGTCAGTTGAATCATTTGCAAATATTTTCTCTCATTATGTGCGTTGTCTCTTCATTTTATTAATGGTTGCCTTTGCTATGCAGAAAGTTTTGAGTTTAATTATGTCCCATTGGGTTATCTGTGTCTTTATTGTCATTATTTTAGGAGGTGTGTCAATAAAGATGTTGCTGTGATTTATGTCAAAGAGTGTTCTGTGTATGTTTTCCTCTGAGAGTTTTATAGTATAGGGCTTTACACTGAGGTCTTTAATCCATTTGAGTTTATTTTTGTGAATGGTATTAGAAAATGTTATAATTTCCTTCTCTTACATGTAGATCGACAAACTTTCTCTTACTTTCAGATTTTGACAATGCAGAGAAACTGGACCTCTGAATCACCATCTCATATACGTGACCTAAGGTTTCTACCCCTAAATTATCACAAATTTGATGATTACCTTAGAAATTAAGGCCTGAGGCTGTATTGTTCATTACCGTATTTAAAGGGAAGGGGGAGGGGTTATTGTTGTGGCATAGCAGAAACAAATCTGACCAGTGGATGTGGGTTTGATCCCTGGTGTCACTCAGTGGGTCAGGGATCTGGCATTGCCATGAGCTGTGGTGTAGGTCACAGATGTGGCTTGGATCCCTTGATACTGTGGCTGTGGTGAAGACTGCCTGCTACAGCTCTGACTCGACCCCTAGCCTGGGAATTTCCATAGGCTGCAAGTGAGACCCTAAAAACGAAAAACGAAAAAAAAAAAGAAAAAGTAAATTAATTGAAAATTAAAAGGAAGGAGAATGGTGTTAATTTCAACACACATTTTTTCAGAATATTTTTCACTCGAGGTAGTGTTATGCTCTGCCATTGCTACCTGTAAATATATGTTTGCTGATACAGAAAAATTTTATACCTTAAAAATGCAGTAGGCTTAAAATTTATCAGGAATATTGGAGGTCAAATAGCAGAAAGAATATTAAAATTGAAAATCAACCACACCAAAAACCTATAAAAATGAAAAGACAGAGGATAATAGGGAGACAGAAAAAAAAAAACAAAAATACAGAAAAATAGCTAAGTGATCAGGAGACTATCAGCCTCCAGGAAAAAGACTTTAGACTGTTGATGCTTAAGGTGATGCAAGACATTGGAAATAAACTGGAGGCAAATACTTTTCATTTATAGGAAACACTGGGCAAAGAAACACAAGATTTAAAATTTAAGCAAGAAGAGATGCAAAATAAAATAACCAAAATAAAAAAAATTAATTAGAAGCAGCCAATAGCAGAATACAGGAGGCAGAAGAATAATTAAGTGAGGTGGAGGACAGACTAGTGGAAATCACTGATGTGGAACAGAAAAGAGAAAAAAGATTGAAAAGAAATGAAGAGAGTCTCAGAGAATTCTGGGACAATGCTAAATGCACCAACATCCTTTTTATAGGGGTGCCAGAAGGAGAAGAGAGAGAGAAAGGGACAGAGAAATATTCGAAGAGATAATAGCCAAAAACTTCCCTAACATGGGAAGGAACCACTCACTCAAATCCAGGAAGTGCAACGGGTACCATATAAAATAAACCCAAGGAAGAACATCCCAAGACACATATTAATCAAAATGACCAGAATTAAAGACAAAGAGAAAATACTGAAAGCACCTAGGGAAAAGAAACAAATAACATACAAGGGAACCCCAATAAGGTTATCAGTAGATTTTTCAGCAGATATTCTGCAGGCCAGAAGGGAGTGGCATGATATACTTAAAGTGATGAAAGGAAAAAAACCTCCAACCAAGATTACTTTGCCCAGCAAGGCTTTCATTCATATTTGAAGGAGAAATCAAAAGCTTTACAGGTAAGCAAAAGCTAAGAGAATTCAGCAACACTAAAACAGCTTTACAACAAATACTAAAGGAACTTCTCTAGGTAGAAAAGAAAAGGCCAAAACCAGAAACAAAAATACCACAAATGACAAGGCTCACAAGTAAAGGCATATATACAGTAAAGATACAAAATCATCCATCCGCAATTATGATACCAAAATCAGAAATCATGATAACAGCAGGGTACCAATGAAGGATAGTGGAGATGCACTGGCAATTAAGAGACCAACAACTTAAAACAGTCTCGTATATATATAGACTCCTATATCAAAACTTCAGGGCAACTACAAACCAAAAATCTACAATTGATACACAAACAAGAAAAATCAACTCAAATACAACACTAAAGATAGTCATCAAACCACAAGAGGGAAGAACAAGAGAAGAAGGGAAGAAAAAAGAGCAACGAAAACAAATCCAAAACAGTTAATAAAATGGCAATAAGAACATATATATAAATAATTACTTTAAATGTTAATGGACTAAATGCCCCAACCAAAAGGCATAAACTAGCCGCATGGATACATAAACAAGACCCATATATATGCTGTCTTCAAGAGACCCACTTCACTTCTAGGGACACATACAAATTGAAAGTGAAAGGATGGAAGAAAATATTCCATGCAAGCAGGAATCAAAAGAAAGCTGGAGTAACAATACTCATATCAGACAAAATAGACCTTAAAATGAAGAACATTTTAAGAGGCAAGGAAGGACACTACATAATGATCAAAGGATCAATCCAAGAAGAAGATATAACAATTTTAAATATCTATGCACACAACATAGGATCACCACAATATATAAGGCAACTGCTAACAACCTTAAAAGGAGAAATCAACAATAACACAATAATAATGGGGGACTTTAACACCCCACTTATAGCAATGGGTAGATCTTCCAGACAGAAAATCAGCAAGGAAACAGAGGCCCTGAATGAAGCATTAGACCAGATGGACTTAATAGATACTTATAGGACATTTTATCCAAAAGCAACCGAATATCCATGGTTCTCAAGTGCACACAGAACATTCTCTAAGATTGCTCACATCCTGGGCTACAAATCAAGCCTCGGTAACTTTATGAAAATTGAAATCATATCAAGCATCTTTTCCGACCACAATGCTATGTGACTGGAAATCAACAACAAGAAAAAAAAAAGGCAAAAAATACAAACACTTGGAGACTAAACAACCTGCTACTAAACAACCAATGGATCACTGAAGAAATCAAAGAGGAAATTAAAAAATACTTAGAATCAAATGACAACAAAGATATGACTCTCCAAAACCTATGGGATGCAGCAAAAGCAGCTCTAAGAGGCAAGTTTATAAAATTGACAATCACTAGTCAAGACTATTGAGAAAGAAATGATCATTTAAGAAAAGGTTCTGAATTTTTTTTTCTGAGATGATTGATATCAAATTCAGTTCAGACTTGTGGTTGCCAAGAGGTAAGGGGAGGGGGTGGGAGGGATCTGGAATTTGGGGTTAATAGATGCAAACTATAGCCTTTGGAATAGAATGGATAAGCAATACATAAGGGATCCTGCTGTATAGCACGGGCACTATGTCTGCTCATTTGTGATGGAGCATGATAATGTGAGATAAAAGAATGTATACATGTATGTGTGACTGGGTCACCTTGCCGTGCAGCAGAAAATTGACAAAATACTGTAAATCAGCTATAGTGGAAAAAATAAAAATCATTATAAAAAATTCAGTTCAGGGCAGGGTATTTAAAAGCCACCCTTTTGAAGTATTGGCTGAATATTTATATAGTAATTGGTACATAGAGTCAAATAGGTCGGTATTCCAGTGTTAGAGCTACAAGATATTAGCATGTGACAATGCCAAACCAACCTCTTAAATTCCATTAGTTCATCTCTAAAATGAGGAAGTGGTGATAACAGTTTCTACTTGTTAGAATTCTTAAGAGTATTAAACACAACTTCAATGTTTAGTGCCATTCTGGAGATACTGTCATGGCTCTCTGGTTAACAAACCCGACTAGTAACCATGAGGTTGCAGGTTTGATCCCTGGCCTTGCTCAGTGGGTTAAGGATCCAGCGTTGCCATGAGCTGTGGTGTGTATGTCCCAGACGCAGCTCAGATCCAGCATTGCTGTGGTGTAAGCCAGCATCTACAGCTTTGATTCGACCCTAGCCTGGGAACCTCCATATACCACAGGTGCAGCCCCAAAAAGACATTAAAAAAAAAAAAGGAAACCAGGCAACAATGTTTAGTGCCATTCTAAATGCTGTTACCTCTATTCTCTTGTTACTTATACCGATTGATTCAATTATACTAGTTTACCAGGAACACTTTATTAGCAGACAGTTTTATTTTGTAGACAGTTTAGTAGACTCTATTATGGAATAGAGTTTGGAAAAAAAGAAACATGATTGGGATACTTGATTCAGTATATTAAAATTAGATTACAGTCATGCCACCACTGTCTGTGGTTCTCATTTTAAAGCTGTTCTCCAAAGGCTATGCCAGCAGCAGGCAAACGATACCCATGATTCACAGGTACAACAATGAGTACTGCCTTACAAATTAAAACTTGTTACAAAATTACCCCTAACCCTACTGGTTTTAGGAAGCTGCCTCCCTAAGTGGATTATTGCATTGTGCTTGACCAATCTACCTGGTTCCCTGAAACCCTCAAGCTTAATTTAATTGTAAAAGTTTGAGGCTATTCCCAGTGAGTAGGAGTTAGACTTTAAGACAATTGGCAACCTCAGGCAACTGAAGTTACTCAGGAGCTACATCTAAATGAAAGGATTTGCTTGTTAGAGTTTCAGCACAGTGGTTGCAGAGGCCCTGCTTGGAAATGAACAAACTCTACAGATTTAAAGAGAGAGTATAATTTGCTGGGAAAGGCTGCATATATGCTGTAGACAGAAAAGAAGGAAGAATAAAACTTTGCTTGTGGCCTTAATGATGTTATAACAACTGCAGTGTATATTAAAATTAAAGGTTAATATAAGCCAAAGAGAGAGGACTTCACTGATACTTATGATGGTGATGAAACAGCGTATCTAAAATTCTTTATATGAAAATATCAGTTTTAAACATTTGATAGCCAAAATATGTAATTTATTTGTTATTAATAGTAACAAAGCATTTTTAATTGAATTATAGTTGACTTAAAATATTATATTAGTTGCAGGTGTACAAAATAGTGATTCAATATTTCTATGGATTATGTACCATATCAAGTTATTATAATATTATTGAGTGTATTCCCTGGGCTGTACATAGCGTCTCTGTGACTTATTTATCTTATACCAGGTAGTTTTACCTCTTATTCCGCTTTACCCATTCATCCATCCTCCAACCCTCCTCTCCTCTGGCAACTACTGGTTATTCTCTGTATCTGTGAGTCTGTTTCTCTTTTGCTCATTTGTTTTATGTCTTAGATTCTACATATAAGTGAAAATATACAGTATTTATATTTCTTTTTTTTATTTTTTTAAATTTATTTATTTATTTTTTACATTATACCCAGCTGTACAGCATGGTGACAGGGTTACACATCACAAGTGGTTAGACATAGTTCCCAGTGCTATACAGTAGGAGCTCCTTGCTTTTCCAGCCCAGAGGCAACAATCTGCAACTATTAACCCCAGACCCCCCTTTATTTCATTTATTTCATTAAACGTAATATCCTCCAGGTCCATCCATGTTGTTGCAAAAGGTTAATTCTCTCTTTTTTAGTTGAATTATGGTTGATTTACAATGTTATAGTTGTTTTAGATGTACAACAGAGAAATTGATGTCTTTATAGATTATACTCCATTTAAATTATTACACAATATTGGCTATATTCCCTTTGTTGTACATTATACCCTGGTAGATTATTTATTTTATACTTAGTAGTTTCTTCCTCTTAATCTCCTTCTGTCATGCCCACCTTCCTACCTGTCTCCCCACTAATAACAACTAGTTCATTCTTTGTATCTGTGTTTATTATTTTGCTTTATATTTTAGATTCCACATATAAGTGAAAACATACAGTGTTTGTATTTCTCTTACTTATTTCACTTAGCATACCTTTCACATCTATCTATGCTGCTGCAAATGGCAAAATTTCATTCTTTTAATAGTTGAGTCTTGTTCCATGGTATACATATGCCACATCTTCTTTACCCATTCATCTGTTGATGGACACTTAGGTTACTTTCATATATTGGCAACTGTAAATGCAGGCATTTCTTTCTGGGAAAGTTTTGTCAATTTTGAATCCAACACTGAATGTGTGAACTGATGATTACCTCACTATACAGCTAATAAGATTATCTTTTTTCCATTTGTTTTCCAATTTAATGAACAAAAGTTTATATAATTTTTTACTACTATGGAATATATATTTGTTAACATTTTTCTTTGAATTGGTAAGGTTTTCTAAATAATTTTTTATATTTTTTCTAATGTGTTTAAGTGTATTTAGTGCTTTGTGGAGAATTTTAAATATGTTAAAAAATATGGTTTGTTTATCAAATCTGTTGCCAGATGTTCCCCATTTGCCTTTGGTGTTTTAATTTTCTGTATAACTTTAAAAATGAACATTTGTTTTAAATGTTGATGTAAACCATTCTATCTTTCATGTCTTTTGTGTTTTTTAAATAATGAGTAGCCTTGATTCCATTTTCATTTTACAGTTAAGTTTAAAAATTCACATATATTTTGTTCTATTTCTTCTGTGTTTTCTTTTTTTTTTACTGCTAACACTAATCAACCTGTGACTTATGTCTTCAGGTTACCAGTACAAAATGATTTTTCATATTCATTCAATATTTCTATACTGGTGTTTATTTTTAGCTAGTCATGTGCTCTATCCTGGGGATAAAATGGGGTATAAATTAAAGTCCATGTCTTCAAACACTTTATTCCTTTTAGCTATATCACCAAGCAGCATAGAATAATTTGCATACAAACATGAATGCTACCATGGTGCTAAATATAATGAGCTGTGGGGAACACAAGGTTCTGTAAAATAGAGGGAAGGCCACTACTGGAATTCCAAGAGGTGATACCTAGGCTGAAACATATAAGGTTTATAGGACTTTTCTCATAAAAATGAAGGAAGGAGATTCTGTAAAGAAGGACAACATAAAAATGAAGGAAGGAGATTCTGTAAAGAAGGGAAGCCTGAAGGAAGAAGTCTGAAGGTACCTGAGAGAATAGCCCACTCAGAAGGTGGGCTGATGCAAGGAATATAGGATAAGAGACACAAAAGTAACCAAAAACCAGATTACAGAGAGTTTCATGAGAGACTTTAAAGAGATTGCACTAACTTACCACAGGCAAAAGAGTCATCGAAGGATGTTATAGCAGGCTGGGAGCATCATAAGACTTTGCATCAGCCTGAATCCCTAAGCAAGTGTGAAAATAGACAGAAGTATTATATCCCAGCTGCAAGCAGAACTATCCATATTGGGTTACTCCTTGTTGATAAATAAAACACTCTTGTTTCACTGAAGCTTGAGGATAATTATTACAACAGCAAACACTTGGCTGTCCACACATAATATCCCCCCTGTTGAAGTGCAAATCATTCACTAAATGTATAATGACTGATTTCTAAATAAAAATTTGTATGCTAGATCTTACTGTGGTTGCAATAAATAAGATGTATTTGCATTTGAGACTTACGAGGAGATTTGACTTTTATGAGTGGTCGAAATCTTCTTTTTTTAAAATGGAATGTCAACTGTAATATACCTTAATGTACAGAATTGCTACCTAGGATATCAGTTTTCTCTCCTCTTGGATATTCTTTCCTGATATTCAGTACCCAATTTCAATCACAAATAGGATACTTTAAATGATTAAATAATTAGCAGTTGGCATCATGGCTCAGTGGTTAATGAACCTGACTAGATTCCATGAGGATGTGGGTTTGATCCCTGGCCTTGTTCAGTGGTTTAAGGATCCGGTGTTGCAGTGAGCTGTAGTGTAGGTCACAGATGTGGCTCAGTGGCTGTGGTGTAGGCCAGTGGCTACAGCTCTGAGTCAACCCCTAGCCTGGAACTTCCATATGCCATATACCACGTGTGTGACCCTAAAAAGACAAAAGACAAAAATAAAATAAAATAAAATAAAATGAAATAGATTAAATAAATTAAAAAATCTAACATCCATCTGTCTGTCTGTCTATCTATCTATCTATCTATCTAACCATATCTAGGTGTTTTAACTCCGTGCACATGAAGGAAGAACAAAAGTAGATATTATAAGATTCTACACTTATATACAAATAATGACTCTTTAAAGATTTCTGTACTAGTCAGGAGCAATAGTTTTTGAGAGTATTGGTTGAGTTTGGTGAAAATGTGGGATTTTTAAAAATCACATATATTTTTGACTAACTACTTCTCTCTAGAGCTATTCTAAAAACTGAAATAATTCATAGAAGACTCACCTCTAAAACAGCATTCTCTGAAATTGTACAAATACATCTTCATTTATTAGTATATATTATATACTAGATACCTAGAATGTAGTGTTTTTTTTTTTTTTTTTTTGGCTGTCCCACAGAATTTGGAGTTTCTGGGCCAGGGATCAGATCCAAGCTACAGTTGTGAGCTTAGCTGAAGCTTTGGCAATGCTGGATCCTTAACCGACTATGCCCAGCTAGGTATCAAACCTGCGTCCCAGTGCCCCCAAGACTCTGCCTGTCCTACTGCACCACCGTGGGAACTCCCAAACATATTTTAAAAAGTGTCTTAGACCATATAAAACACTAAAATTTCAACTTTTCTAAGAAAATTTTCCTGCAAGGTATTAATGTTCACTCTTATTGAACATTCAATAAGGTGTTACATCACCTAATAAAGACAGTTACAGAAAATATTTAAGTGCTATAAGACTAAGCTCTTACTTGTTATCACAATACCTTTAATTACATGAAATGGTAAAGTTTTTCTCTTAATAGATTGCATTGTATTTAGAAGGTGCTTATACTATACATTGGAGTGCTGATTGAATATAGTTTCCCTTTTAGTATCTAAAAGTGCTATAAACAAAGAAGTCAATTGAGGCTGGCAGTTTGGGAGAGAAAGGTTGGAGTTTATGCTATTATCTGTGAAAGAAAATTGTACAGGTAAAAGCAATCGGCATAGATCAATTTAGCCTGTGGAATTGATATTGATAAAGTATCAAGTTCTTGATAAAATATTCTTGATAAAATATTCTTGAGTTCTTGATAAAATAGTCTCTACATTCTATCTCCATTTATATTTGACCTGCAGGTTATTATTTATTATTGAACATTTTTACAAATTCTTAAGGGAAAATAGTGTAATACATTTGAAGTGACGCTGCACTGTTGTATATGCAGTATATTTAAAATTTTGCAATTGCTATTCTGACTTACAGGATAGTGAGCTCTTATTCAAGAGTTTCTTCTTGGGGTTCCAGCTTTAACAGGTCCATTTCTATTTCTTAACATGTTATGCTTATTTATAGTCAACAGGAAAAATGTTTTTCATTAAGTGAAGTCTATGAGTCATTATTTCTGAATAATTTTTATAATCAGTAAAATATACTAAGCATAGTGTTTAGCTTGATATAGCATATAAAAAGCCAGAAAATATTTTGGGTTCTTAAGTGTTGAAGGAGTTTTTATCTGAATTGTATTTCAGTAGTGATGACAAATTAAGAAACAACATTATATACTTATTTCTAGGTTATATAGCTATTATAAGAATGGTGTCATGATGTTTGTATTGCAAGATGAATTGTGTATGCATAATGTGTTATTACTGTCAATAGTATAGCAAGTGTTAATTATCAACATTTTTGTTTAAAATTTAAAGAAAGTGTGGAGTAAACAATAACTAGAAATTTATTAACTATCTGTGGTGGATCTTGTATTAAGATAGGACCTATGTGCTATAGAAGTTAAATGTGATGTGTAGCTGAGATTGAGAGTCTTCTGAATCTTACAGTTGGGAAGACAAGAGTAATGCATGGAAAGTAATTACAGAAAAAGACCACAAAGTAACAAATCACATGGCAATTGACTAAAGAAGTTCAGAGATAGCTCAAATGAGCAGAGGCTTTAGATTTCAGAAGAACGCTTCTTTAAAGAGCTTAAACTTGATTTGGGATGACAACATGAGTAAAGTTTGAATAATTAAAATAAATGACCATTCTGGATTTGCAGAATACCAGGAGCACATGTATGTAAGTTGGATGTAGCTTTGTGTCCTAAGGCAACCAAAGAGTAGAGGAAACATATTTGTTCTCAGTTAAGAAAATAATTCTACTAAATAGAGTGGGTAAAACTGGAGAAGGATTTTTTATTTTTATTTTTTGCTCTTTTTGGGCTGCACCCGTGTCACATGGAGGCTCTAGGTTAGGGGTCAGACTGGAGCTGTAGCCACGGGCCTACACCACAGCCACAGCAATGCCAAATGCAGGTGCGTCTGTGACCTACACTACAGCTCATGGCAATGCTGCATCCTTAACCCACTGAGTGGGACCAGGGATAGAACTTGCATCCTCATGGATACTAGTCAGATTCGTTTCCACTGAGCCACAGCGGGAACTCCTGGGGAAGGCTTTTTAAAGTCATGGAGCCAAAGTATAAAAATTATCCCTATCTATCCAACTAACTCTCTATTATCTATCTATCTATCTATCTATCTGTCTATCTATCTATCTATCTATCTATCATCATCTATCTATCTATATTATCTATTTATCTGTGACCTAATTCAGAAGCTGCTGGATTCCTAGGTCAATAATGGAAATGCTTTTGTGAACTGGGACTGTATTGAGGTAACATTGACAGCCAATGAGAATAAAACTTGATTTCAATGTATTTTCCCTCCAAAATCAGTGCCTCCACTCCAGACTTGCTGCTCTGAATCACTTAAAATGATTTTGTAAGAACAGATGATTTTTCTTTGGACTAAAATTAGCTCCTTGATTGATGTATGGAAAAGAAGCTACCACTAATTAACTCCAATATTTTAGACATGGGTCTGGGCACATCATGTGTTTTACCACACAATTCTTCACAGCAATTCCTGGAGTTAGATGTTTTTAATCATAAAACACTAAGACTTAGGGACATTAGGAATAAGATATGGAGCAAATCCAAACATCTCTGACTCCAGACACTATATTTTATTTTATACCAAGATGGCACACAAATTATGTGGTTCAATTTATCATATATTTTTATCTTTATTTTACTCCCTTCTAAAATAATGTGCCCCCCTCCTATTTCTCATAATTAAAATGGGCGTAATTATACCAGGTGCCCTTATATGTTAGCATACAGTTGATGCATCCAAAGGCCAGTGTCTGGTGTAGGACGAATCCAATAGTTCCTCTAGCTATAGAAATTTACACTAAAATACATGTAGATGGATTGAGCTGATATTGATAATTGGAGGTATAAATAATGAAGTAAAGCCAGAACCACTAACATGAAAAATTGTGGCATGTTGCAAGTGAAAGTTAAGTGGCAGAGGCAAATAAAAAGCTTGGAGAAGAAGCATGTCCCCTGAGAAGAAAATGAAAAAGATGTGGATTCAGTCAGAGAGGCACACAGGGGTCTATGATTTTGTGTAACTAAATACGACTTTGTTAGTTCCTCTTGCTTGAATAGACATAAGACTCTAGGTTCAAAATCCCATTTTCATGGCAAAGTTGTGGACTCTATTTCTCAGCATCTTTTGTTACAGAGGAAAAGCTGAATCCTAGTTCATTTTTATCTCTTTTAAAACAATGTGATTTTTCTAAGTAAAATGCTTGTGCTATTGTCATTTTTAGTTGTTTGCTGTTGTTGAAGGCAGCTGTCTCAATGACCCACTCTGATTTGGTTATGCAAAAATGACACATTTATTTAGCTTTATTTATTGAAACTCTGCTGTAATAATTTTCAATGTGAATAGACACATCAGGATCATAAGTAAAAGAATTTGAGTGTCATAAATAAATTAATCTTTTCTTCTTTATGAAGAAGCATTAATAGTAACGTAATTTAAACCTAATTTTTTTGCTCACCTTCAGTCACTAGAAAATTGATTATTTCCAAAAGTTTCGTAGATAACTCTCACCTGTGAATTGGTATAAGAATATCAAGGCAATTTATAGCATGTCTAAAAATTGAATCTAATGCATTTAGGTAACAATTCAATAATAAGAGTGTATTAAACCACTATTAGTTTGGGGTGCTTTGTATGTAATACATTATTTTTTTAGTGTTAATATAAAATGTGACAGCAATTTCTGAGCATATCTATTTTCAATAAAAGCCTTATTAGAAATGAACAGCATATCTGTAAGAAGGCAATGGATTTTCATTTTATATGGCAATATTGAGAAGCTAAAATATGATATAAAATGGATACTATTTATTTGTCTATTATTTCTCATTTTTCCTTTCATGTTTTTTACAAAGGTACAATGCGTAGAGTGAGATTAATGCCTATATGCTATAGGGATTTTTCTACAGATGGCTGTAGATGCCTCTTTTCAACCACACAGAAAGTGGGTACTTATAACTTTACGCAAAGTTAGACCATATTTCAAGGTACAAGAAAATAACAGGTGGTAAGAGGAGGGTTTGGAAAGAAAAACTGACAAGTTTCTTTGACGGAATCTAGCTAACTTGATTCTTTAAGCAACCGTTTCTTCATTTAACAAATGTTTATTGAGTGTGCCTGTTCAGGAACTCCCTGTGTCCAGAATAGATCAGTGAACCAAATAGACAGAAATCCTTATTCTTGCTGATCTCAGGCTTTTTCATGAGTTCATTTTCCCACAAACAATTAAAATGCATCAAGAATGCTTGGCAGCTTTTACCACTGATGTGCAAAATCTGATGTGTATTTATGCCTTTCCTTTGCATCTTCTTAGTCATTCAGTTTTGCTTGTTCTCTCAAATGTTAAGAGCAAAGAGCTTGTAAATCCCTAGATTTCTCAGTACAACATCGCTTCACAAAGACCCATGACAGGGCTGCTCCAGAGAACATATGAAACTGTCGTGAAAGTTCTGACCTTACTAAGGTACCATTTTTGAAAGATAAACTAGTTGTAAAATCAGGCAGGTCATAGATATTAATTTACAAACCTAGTTTGGGGAACTGTGGAAAAACAATGACTGCGTTTGGAACTCCATTTGTACATAGTGCTTCATCAGAAAGATTAAAAGTAGGCATAGAATTAAAGGGGAGATAAATGTGGGGATATTGCCAAATCTATGTAAAATCTCAATCTCAAAATCCCCACAAAGTCCTTGTTGGCTCTGCAGAGACCTCGGAAGACACACCCTTCAAGAGATCAGAAATCTCAACAAGAGCTAACACAACATTATTGAGCTAGGGCTTAAGTTTCCACAAAGCAAAATGAAACTGAGAAAGTAAGTAAGAACACATATATTTTTTACCATTATGCAAAGCGGTTCCTGGGCACACTAACAGTACATTTGAAAGAAATGCCTATCATTTGTCCCTAGAAGCAATAGGCTGCAAAGAATATAGTGGATGGCACTGCAAAGTCAATCCAAGGGAATCGATATTGCTTTGCATACCTAGAGGCACCAAAGAGAAATAAATTCCTCAATGTTCCATTGCTATAATACACTATGGAGAGTTCCCAAAAGCCACTGTTAGTGCAGAGAGAAGAACTTCTGGGTCCTGCCACTGGACAACCACAAATATTGCCAGTAGCCCGTCAAAAGAATCCATAGCCATCAAAAGGCATTGCAGTTAAGGAAACGTTAACAGAAACTGGAACTAACACTGGAAGTATGTGCAATATAATATCAAGTGAAAACAAATGATGCACAACCTAACAGATTATGCAATATCAAGAAATATGTATGTATTGGAGTTCACATCATGGTGCAGTGGTTAACAAATCCGACTAGGAACCATGAGGTTGCAGGTTCAATCCCTGGCCTTGCTCACTGGGTTAGCTGTCTGGTGTTGCCATGAACTGTGGTGTAGGTCGCAGACATGGCTCGGATCTGGAATTGCTGTGGCTGTGGTGTAGGCTGGCAGTTGTAGCTCCGATTCGAGGTTCATATACAGCGGTGTGGCCTTAAAAAAAAGCGAAAAAATATGTATAGTACATATATAGAAAACAAAGAAAGAGTATATATTTTCTTCCATGAACACAATCTAAATTTACAATCATTAAAAATTATTAATTTTACTTTAATTCCATATAACAACTTTTATGCAATACACATTTTATTTGTGATTTAAGTTTTATCCTGATATCCTTTTGAGGGAGTTTTACAGCTTAGAGACTGGTTTATAGTTGATTTACAATCTTTTGTCACTTTCTTTTTTTTTTTTTTTTGTCTTTTGTCTTTTTAGGGCCACATCCATGGCATATGAATGTTCCCAGGCCAGGGGTCAAAACAGAGCTGTAATTGCCAGTGGGTGCCTCAGCCATAGCAACACTGAATCCGAGCCATGTCTGTGACCTACATCACAGCTCAAGGCAATGCCAGATCCTTAACCCACTGAGAAAGACCAGGGATTGAACCCGTGTCCTCATGGGTACTTGTCGGATTCCTTAACCACTGAGCCACTACGGGAACGCCTGTTCTGTCAGTTTCTGCTGTACCACAAAATGATTCATTTACACATACATATACACACATCCATTCCTTTTTTTTTTAATGCTGCTTGTTTCTATTTTTTTAGTTTTTTAATCTAGTAGATTTACAATGCTCTATCAATTTCTGCTTTACAAAAAAGTGACCCAACCATATATATATATACATTTTTCTCACATTATACTCCATCATATTCCATCACAAATGCTAGATATTTTTCTCCATGCTATACAGCAGGATCTCATTGCATATCCACTCTAAACTTAGTAGTTTGCATCTACTAACCCCAAACTCCCAGTCTATTCCACTCCTTCTCCCTCCCTCTACCCCTTGGCAACCACAAGTCTGTTCTCCAAGTCCATGAGTTTGTTTCTTTTCTATAGATATGTTCATTTGTGCTATATATTAGATTCCAGATATACGTGATAGCATATGGTATTTGTCCTTCTTTCTGACTTATTTTACTTAGTACGAGAGTCTCTAGTTCCACCCATTTGCTGCAAATGATTTTGTTTTGTCCTTTTTAATGGCAGAATAGTATTCCATTGTGTGTATATACCACATCTTCTTAATCCATTCATCTGTCAATGGACGTTTAGGTTGTTTCTATGTCTTGACTTTTGTGAATAGTGCTTAACATAGGGGTGCACATATCTTTTTCAATGAAAGTTTTGTCCAGATATATGCCCGGGAAGGGGATTGCTTGGTCATATGGTAGTTCTATGTTTAGTCTTCTGAGGAACCTCCATACTGTTTCATAGTGGTTGTACCAATTTCCTTTCCCAGCCACAGTGTAGGAGGGTTCTCTTTTCTCCACACCATCTCCAGAATTTGTTATTTGTTGACTTGTTAATGATGGCCATTCTGACAGGTGTGAGGTGGTATCTCATAGTACTTTTGATTTGCATTTCTCTAATAATTAGTGATATTGAGCAATTTTCTTGTGCCTATTGGCTCTCTGTATGTGTTTTTCAGAATATTTTCCCATATTGATTATCAAGGGATGTTGGGTAGAGTTCCCTGTGCTAAATATCAGGTTCCCGTGGGCCAACCATTTAATATAACAGAGTGTGCACATGATAGTCCCAAACCCCCAATCCATCCTTCCCCTGACCTGGCCCTTTTGGTAACTATAAGTTTGTTTTCAAAGTCTATGAGTCTGTTTCTGTTCTGCAAATAAGCTAACTTTTATCCTTTATTAGAGTCCACATGTAAGTAATGTCTTTTTCACTTAGAATGATCTCTAGATCAATGCATGTTGCTGCAAATGGCATTATTTAATTATTTTTAATGGCTGAGTAATATATTCCATTATATAAATATATTTTCCATGATATATATTCCATTATATATACGTGTCTGTGTGTCTATATATATATGCACACACACATATATATATACATATATATATAAAATCACATCTTATCCATTCCTCTGTTGAAGGACATTTAGATTGTTTCTATGTCTTGGTTATTGTAAACACTGTTTCAGTGAACACTGGGCTGCATATAACTTCTTGAATTATGGTTTTGTCCAGATAAATGTACAGGAGTGGGATTTCTGGATCATATGGTATTTCTATTTTTAGTTTTTTTGAGAAACTCCATACTGTTTTCAACAGTGATCGTACCAATTTACATTCCAACAGTGTATTAGAGTTCTCTTTCCTCCACACCTTTTCCAGCAGTTATTTTTGGTTGACTTTTTGATGATGGCCATGTTGACTGGTGTAAGGTGTTACCTCACTGTAGTTTTGATTTGCATTCTTTAAGAGTTAACAATGTTGAGCATCTTTTCATGAGTTTTTTGGCTAGCTGTTATGTCTCTTTGGAGAAATGCCTATTTAGATCTTCTGCTTATTTTTTGATTGAGTTGTTTTTCTTTTTGATATTGAGCTGCATGAGCTGTTTGTATATTTTAGAGATTAATCCCTTATCAGTTGCTTCCTTTGTGAATATTTTTTCTCATTCTGTGGGTTGTCTTATTTTGTTTTGCTTTATGGTTTCCTTTGCTGTGCAAACACTTTTAAGTGTACTTAGGTCCCATTTTCTTATTTTTGTTTTTATTTTCATTATTCTAGGAGGTGGATGCGAAAATATATTGCTGCAGTTTATGTCAGAGAGTGTTCTGCCTATGTTTTCTTCTAAGAGTTTTATAGTATCCAGTCTTATATTCAGGCATTGAAACCATTTTGAGTTGACTTTGGTGAATTCCCTTCACAGGAGGCTTCTGTCAGAAAGAAAAAGTAAGAAAAGCATCTGTAGTAGCAAAATCAGGTGAAAAATAGGTGGAACGAAAATTGCTAGACATTTTCTGCAAACACTGTGGTTTTGATTTCTTTTCAGATTAGTGACTCTTCAATCTTTTTCTTTAGAAGTGTTACCAGTTTAAAAGCACCCTGCCATCCACAGCCATTTTTCCTCTTTTGGTACAGAGCTTACCTTCCAGTTTTTTTACAAATAATGTCATTTGCTCTTTCAGTGTGAGAATTACTTATTTATATCCTAGATGAAAAGTGACGTGTGTATGCTGAGCACCAAAGGATTTAGCCACAAACTGTCAGCAGGAAAGGTGGTGTCTAGACAGTGCTAGGTGTGGTAGATAGGTAAAAGGGAAATAGATTTTGTCATTTATCCATTTAGAAAGCTGGGGCACACTGGTATCTCAGGGCTTTTGGATAGCAGTCTCCAGGCATGGACGAGTGTGTCTTTTCATAGATTATCAGGACAGATTGGAGTATCCACAAAAATCTGTATAAAGCAAATTACCTGTCAATTGGTCAGTTTTAATCGAACACTTAGCAGAGAGAAATGCTAAATAAAATGAAAATGAACAATGTCAGCATTCAAAACTAGCTTCTACATATATTAAAAACACTTAGTTCCCAGGTTGAAATAGTCAATTAACAACATACGACTGATGAAATAAATTGAAATAAAATAAATCTTAACTTTGTGTGTGACAGATTATTAATCAATCTAATATGTTCCTTCAAGTTAACATGATAATAAATGTGACAACAGATATTGGAACCCAATCTCTAACATACACACTAGGTAATTCATACATTCAAAAAACATTTGCTGAACTCTTGTGTGTAATCTTTGAGGCAACCACTTTGCCTTTCATCTTGACCATGGGCTTATTTTGCTGAAGCATGGAGCATACATTCAAAATGCCTTATTGACCTTAATACAAGTCAGTTAGAGCTGAAGTCATCTTTCCTTAATTAAAAAAAAAATTATTCAGTGAGTCTACCTGTGACAATCCTTGTGCATCATTTGTGTTTATGATACAGCAGGAACACAAAAACATGGATGCTTTCATCAACAAGCCAACAAATGCTAGGGAAACGAAAACAGCGCCTTTGACAGCAGCAGTGAGACTGCATTTTCATTGTTCAGAATGTATGCTAGTGTCAAGATTTGAGAAGTGAGAAGGAAATACAATCAAAGTAAGAAGCCTCCACTTTACCTGCTTTCTCATGCTTTGTTTAAAGGAATTGGGATGATCCTATTTTAAATATATTTTGTTGGACTTATCCATCAGTTCAAGATAGAAGACACTGTTTGACATCATGTTCGAGTTATCACTAAATTTAATTTTAATGTTACCTAACTTCATTTTAATTCTGTATTCCAAGATAAAGCCTCTGAACTCTATATCCAAATATCCTTTCTATCATAAAAATGTTACTGAGCATTGAAAATGTGATCCAGCTCTCTAATCCTATCTAGCCCTGATCTCATGTAACTAGAGCTTTTAACGTCTTTACATTCGCGTCACGTCTTTGATATTTATTTGGGGTACAACAGAATGAGCATAAAATAAAATAAGTGATACTTATATGCAAGGCAAACAACTTCTTTCTGCTGAAGTTTTTATCTTTTCAATAAACCATAGAATTTACCTATGTTTTTTCTATAGAAGGAAACCTGACCTTGTATCATCCCACATATTGTTGAAGCTGTAATAAAAGGACTCATTTTCTTTTTCACAGATGCTTTCTTTTATAAAATTAAAAAAAGAAAAACTCCCTACTGGCATCCAGTTCTTATCATTTTCTGCTATTTTTTTTTTGTTATTGTCAGAAAATATATTCTCAAGGCCATCTTCATAGTTAAATTCATGTGGCAGTCTTTTTACTTCATGTACACACAATACAATTTTGTGTCCTCACCATACAACTGAAAGGGAGAACAAAAGTACAAATTAAAAAAGGAGAAAAATTGAGTTTTATAAGAGTACAAAAACTAACATACATCAGGCTGTTACTATGGACCAAACACTTCTAAATACTTTACATATATCATTATTCAAATGGACACAAGTTGAAACCAAAGCTCAGAGGAGGTAAGTAATTGATCATGTCACATGTCATCCAGAAATTAGGTGATGGAGTTGGAAACTGAGCATTTGTGTGCTTGCAAACTCTGACATGACTGTGCCATACTGTTTTTAAATATCGTTTTGAATAGTGACTTTTCCAATGATGTAAAGCACAGTGGCTAGATAAATGAAAAAATATTAAGGATATAAATCACATGAAAGTCAAACGAATTTTAACAACATGTAACTAATTTGTACTATTTTATTTTACTCAGACATTTTATCAAATTTTTGAAAAAACTTGTGTTACAATACGTCAACTTTTTAAAAGGTAAATATGCAGTTATCGACTTTGTAGCTTTCTTGTGAAGGATACGTGTAAGAATGTGTTTCCTGGTTATGTAGAAAGAGCCTTAGTAGAAATTTCTAAAATTCTCAAAAGTAGTAAACCGTTAATAATTTTGTTATAGATGATATTTAAATTTTAAAGAAAAACATTACCTGTTGTTGGGGTACCCGCCAGTATTGAAATAGATTGGGAAGAAATTACAAAGCCTATAAAATATAAGTCCGCTACATAATATGCTTATTAAAAAAACAAAAGGAAAATCTGGATACAGACACAAATACAGGGGAGCACGATGGGAACATGAAGATGGCCATCTACAAGCCCAAGAGAAAGGACTGGAACTCCTTCCCGCGTGGTCCTCTGACCCTCTACCCTGACAACACCCTGGTTTTGCTCTTCTAACCTCCAAAAAGTGTGAGCCATTATATTTCTGTTGTATAAGCCACCCAGTTTGTGACTATTTCATATGACAGCTCTAGCAAAATAATATAATCATATTATCCTTTACCGTCATAATGGCATGTCTCTCTATCTTTGTTACAAGACGGTTCAGCTGACTATTCTTATAAGGTGTTTTGTGAAATGACATTGTTATTATTGAAAATTGAAAAAGGTTTTTTTTTTTTTGTAAAGGAAAAAGTATTCAAATCAGGGGTACTCTGGTGTCCTTATTCTCACTTTTTTTTTCACTGTTCTAATTTCTTATATTACAGAATAGTGCTTGATTATATGTTTGTCAGTGATTATGCTTGGCTTAAAAGAAAATAATTTGTTTACATATACATAAATATGCACAATTGGCTCTTCAGTATTTTTGTGTATTAATCATAACTCTAATAACATTTGAAGTTAAGGCAATACCTATATTTTTACTTTGTTCATGATGCTGAACATTAATTTTTTTCTTTTAAACAATAGTAATTCAAAATTAATATAACATTGATCTTTTATATGCTCTCTAAAATAAGAGTAGTTTTTACTTTCTATTTAACTGTTATTTGAAATAACTGAGATGCGATTAAGAGGATACATATTCTATTTGAACTGTTTGCTTGTCTTCTCTACCTATTCTAATTTAAATACATTAAAATTATAGAAACAATAGTAGTGGAATAACTCATCAGGGGAATTTATTTTAAAAAATTATTCTCACTGTTATTTATAACCTCTGAAAATACACTATTATCAGGAATTACACTCTACTGCACTTTAAAGCTGCAAAGTAATTGTAATTGTATAGCCATCGGCGGTTATTTTTTAAAAATACTCTTTTAAAAAATATTTCCATGAAAATTATAAGTAGGAATTTAGAGCCTTCCTTTTTGCAAGGTCTGGAGAAAGAAGTTGTTAGATATGCATTAAAATTTCATTATCATCAAGTGCCCCAGAATATACACATCTATTGCTGAATGCCATAAAAGTATTAGTTAAATATAAACTTGAATGTAAAAATGCCATGTAAACCACCATCTATACCCATCCTGGCAAAAGGCATTCAGCAAATGGCAAAAGCTACGGCATTTGCACCCAGTAAAAGCTTGCTCACAGTATTATCCTCTGAATTGAATATCTTTTTCTGAATGATAGCTTTTCTCTGTCATCCGACTACACAAAGCCTGTAATAATTGTCATGGTGTCTGATTCATTGTCCAAAATATCTTCATGTATAGTTTTAATTAAATCTGGAAAGGTTCACTTTCACACTGCCAGTGGCTCAGCATTCTCAGGCTGTGGTCTTGGTATCCAGCTTATAATAGCATCTCTTACTGTGTTAAACAGCTATTCGGTATGTATAGTTGTTGGGCTTGACCTTTTCATCTTCTAGTGTTCAGATTAACAGAAGGTAGAGTGGCTGAGAGGCCTCACTGATGAAATCTTTGTGGTTGATTCTAAATTCAGATTAGGGTGGTCATAATAGCTCTTAGCTTAAGCACAATCCATTTTAAAAGTTCTCTAATTGCTAAATTATAATAATCATAATCATGTGAGATGACTGCAAGGGAGGAGATCAGAAAATATATTTTCGTGTTTTAAAAGGATTTTTTATTTTATCCATTTCAAAGCATGCCTGCTTGAAGCAATATATGGCCACTATTTCAATTATGCAATTTTCAAGAGGCTATTGCTACAATCACTTACTTGGGAATAATGAAGAACTTCTCATTTCATCACGTCCTGCAATATAATGGGATGTGCACCAATTTGGGGGTCTACTGGCAATCAGTAGTAGGATAGTAGCATTCTTTGAAATTGGTCAGGAACCAGCTTAAAAAAATAGATGGAAAGATAAAAAGTGTATTTATTTCCATTTTTCAAAAAATGAATAATTATGTACATACAGTAAACTTTATGATCAGTTTGGAGATCACCTTTCCTAGGCAAAGATGATGCTCTTGTAGCTTCATCACATTAAAGAAGCTTGTTTGTGGCCTGACTTAATAAATATTACTTTTAACCTTAGGCACTTGACCTACTGGTTTTCTCTTTATCTATCTTAAGCTGAACTAGAGTCTGGATATTTTAACCCATAGTAGATCCTTGGTAAGGATACTTAAACTCAAAAGTTTAAATTTACGTGTTTATAATAAAAGCTTTGAACAGATTTTAAATATTGGTATTTAAAATGCAATGTTCAGGAAGTCATTCCTAAGTGGAAAGGGAATTTCACAGTTTTATATAACGGCAAACCTAAACTTAAAGAAGACTGAAATCTAGGTATCATAATAACGTGGTCTAAGAAAGAGTGATGCCAAATATATGTTAGTGAGTTCGCCTTAATATTATGAAACTAATCATTCGCATTTTAAAATACTATTGCAAATACTGATAAGCAAAGAGTATAGCTCAGAAATACAAAGCAATAGGCAAACTTGCCTGTATATTACCATGATATTAGTAGCAATAAGTCTCACTGAAAAATTATAGACTTTGAAGTTTAAACAGATTTTAGAGATTATTTTAATCCCTGCTTTTTCTAGCAGAGTAAACTGAAGTTCAGAGCTGTTAGGAAAATTGCCAATGGTTATAAACCCAGATAGTAACAAAAGCAAGAATGTCACTCTTCTTCCATCTCCCACATGTTTTCCTAGTCAGGAAGACCTAGCTTAGAAACCTATGTCTACCATTCAATGTTTGGGGGAACCTGGGCCATTTACCTAAACCATAGAGGCCGAAGATTTCCTCACCTCACTTGTAAGGAATGAAATAAAAATATGAGTAGATATTATTACTATTAAAAGTTATGTGACCTGGGCAAGTTTTAATTCTACATATAATTGAAGGGGAAAAGAATGAAGTAGAGAACTCCTTTGGCTCTCTGGATGAAGTGGATGCATTTTTATATGGTGTACCTTTTGTTATGGACACTAGCGTTTTGGGGGGAACCTTACTAAGTACTGGATCATTTAAAGGAAAAACTCTATTTCAGCTCTGCTCCAGTTCTTGGCATTACTCAAAGGTAGAACATTTACAAAAACGTCTCTTTTCCTTAGCGGAAATGCTTAGTGGGTATTGGGAATGACGTAGAGTGGAAATTTTAACTTCTGGAAAAAAGCAAAGACCTCTCTTTGCAAGAGATCAGGATGGAAATTGGGGGGCACAGAACACTTGGGTGAAGGAGGGAGATTCAAGGAGAGGAAATACAACCAGCAAGAAACTGCTTAATGGGAAATGGCTCAATAGTTTTAGGAACAGTTCAATCTAATATTAAAATTTATTCTACTGAGGTACATACAATACTGTCATAGAAAGTAGAATTTGACATTGATTGTACATTTTCTTTAACCAAACAAATATTCTCAAAAGTTTAGCTGTACAGAGTTAGAGCAACAAAAATCAAAATGCTTCTGTTAATGCTATTTTGATGCAGTTTGGATATTCTGGGTAAGCTGAAAGAATAATGCCTGGGAATAGTTATTACAAATATTAAAGTCTCCCCTCCTTCATCCTCTAAAACATAATCCGGAAAAAAGACAACAGTAGCCAACCAGGTGACTAGAAGGGACTGTCAAAGGGACTACAGAAGGCTTGCCAGTGAGCACCAGGGTTTTTGCCGTTGAATTTATCCCATGTGAGGTGATTCTTCTCTTTCCTGTCAGAGCCTGTCAAGTGCTCATCTTCCCTAAGTCTTTGAATGGGACAGTCATTCCACACTTATAATAAAAGATAACAATCTTAAAGTCTCTGACAAAATAATAAAACACAAAGGGTTGTAGGCTCTGTTTATGTTGGTTTTTTGGTTCCAAGACATTTGAAAGTGAGCATGTTTTTGCATGTGTCTGTGTGTATATAGTATTTATACAATCTATATGTGTAGATTTATATTTATGTGTGTGCATACATTCTCTGTCTCATTCTCTACATAAACATAGAAATCATCCTTTCTTCCACGATCAAGGCTTCATGAACCCTCTGATTTGTGATAGAAAGAAAAAAAAATTGAGAGAACATGTTGAATCTTCAATTTCCATAACATTTCACTGGCCAGAGTAAGACAAATGACCAAGTCTGACATCAATGAGGCAAGAAAATAAAACTATCCCCCAAGTAAGTTGCAGTAACTAAATACAAAAACAAATACAGTCTATCTTATACATTAATTGAAAGTATGAAATTTAACAAGTGCACAGCTTTTAGATTAAAAAATGCTGAAGCAAACATTTTATATCCAGATGTCCTCGATGCCTATGTCTATAAACTTATATAAATGCAGTTGAAAACAGAACTAAAATTATTTTTTGAAAGAAAACATGCATAATGTCAACAAATTGAGGTTATTATACCTGTTATTAAATCCCATATTATACCACCAAATTCTAGAAATTGTAGGAAATTTTGAGGCTGTCCCAATTTCTTGCTAGTTGATGAAGTTTCAGAAAAAATAAGTGTACCTACTATTGAATCTAAGTATACTTATCATACTAATTACACTACTATTATACTACTAATTATAATTACTATACTTATTGTACTAATAAATATAACAGATTAATTTTGTGACAGTTATTTTAGTCCAGCTAAGTTCAACCAAGGTAAAAAATAACTGGGACACAAATAACTTCACAATCCACACTAGTGACTACCTGACATATGGCAGGAAATGTTTTTGCACCATTCATACCATCTCTCTGTATTGAGAAGCACACTGCTTGTGTCAACTACATGAGAGACCTGGGCAGAAAATCTCTTTGAGCAGTGCCATTAAGCAGTGGCCTCTGTCCCCAACCTCAACTCTATTCCCACCTCCATTTCTTATTCATCAATGTAGAATTTGTGCATGTCTGGGTAGAAATGGATTGGAAGGAGGGGGCAGTAAAAATCTAAAAAAAGTAGTTCCTTCTGAGAGGCATGTATCCAAAATAAAACAATATATAGGTGGTTGGCAAGAAAAACAAAAAAACAAAAATAAACTCAAGTCAATCAATTGTCCAGTATCTATAAAATGTGAAGTCCTGTGTTAAGGCTTAAAGTGGGAGGAAAGCACATGCAGTTCCTGCCTTCTTGGATATTTAGAGACTAAAAGTGTGCTGTTAAAATTTGGAATAAGTAAACGGTTGCAAGTGGGATGGCGGAAACTCTGGCTTTTTTTTTTTTTTTCTTTTAAGTAAAGACATAAAGGTTGTGTGAGCATTAGCTAAGTGGAGTGAGGCAGGGAAAAGTGAGAGAGAAAAGGGCATGAAATACTTCCTGTAAGCCAGAAGTCCACAACAATAGTGTTAAGGCTCGGAAGCAGGAGGCAGCATGAACTACAAACTAAACAAAACAGAGGAAGACCAGCATGGAAGGTGGGAAGGGATGGAGGGCAAATCCAGTTAAGCGTGCAGAACTGATAAATAATTCAACATATGATAGGTATTATGAGCTGGAAAGGGTACAATGCTGTAACATTATAGCACTAGGGAATTTTCTCCAATCCTAGGAACCAGGAAATGTCTCCATCAAAACATGGTGTACACTGAGTTCCCTGGTGGCTGAGTGGGTTTAGGATCTGTGTCATTTTTGTGGTTCTAAGTAGGGGTAACAGTAGATATTACAGGTTGCACCCCTGAGAAATAGATTCTGTCTGCAGCAGATCATTAGGAAGTGCTCCTGGTTTTAACAGCCATTGAAGGGGAGAGACAGAAACTGGAATGAGCAGAAGAACTCAAGCTGGGATGCAACCTCAACAAGAGCCTCGTCCAATCTGTTTAGGGGATCCGAAGTGTAAAGACCCTTCAGAATTGTTCTGAGTTGAGGCTAGAAATTCAAACTTTTATACTCCCTTGTCAGTGAGTAATTGTGTGCAGGCCATTTTCCCCACCCCACTCCACGGCTTTGGATGAAGCAAAACTCTTCAGCTGAAGTTATTGCTAAAGAGGGCTGACAGTTGAGATGTGTCTGCTGATGGCAATTTATGAAGCTGAAGAAATACACCTTTATTTCTGGTTGGGGATCTGGGTAACAGCTCACAACATCCACTACACTATGTTTGAATGATTGGGTATTAGTTTGACATACTGAAAGAAGCCTGGATGACTGGCAAAGAGAATCAAAAGGATGTTGGCAAAGAATAGAGACTGTAAAAAAGTCAGAAGCTGAATCAGGAAGGATTTGTTAAACTATGTGAAGACGATGAACTTGAATTTAGAGGCAAAGAGAAGCCACTGGGGCTTTTTAAGTATAGGAGTGACGTGGTTAGATTTGAAATGAATGGCCCTTTGGCAGCTTTGTGGGAAATTGTTTGGAGGAAGCCACTAGCAATTCAGAATAATCAGCGTAACTAAGAGTTTAGATGCGAGACAATGGGAGCCTAGAAGTAAAATATTAATAGGTGAGTAGCACAGTTCCATGTCTTGACCTGAAACAGACTGCCAGGTATTTCTCCAGCCATAAGGAGTTTATTTGGGATGAGCAGAGAATTGCTATTTGAGTTTGTAGTCATGTGCAAGTCCCTAAATGACAAGGAAAGAAGAGTAATTTTATAGTGGGGAAAAGGAAGTTAGAGTAAAAGAAGAGTCTATGGTTTTTCATTGACTGAGTCTTTGGTAGGAAAGAAAGGGAGTCTTTTTTTCTTTCAGTTGGATTCTGCTATCGTTACAGGGCGTAAGAACTCCCCCTGGCCTCCCAAGTCTATATAACTGAAGTTTCTGTTTATTTGCAAGCTTTTATTAGGATTAGGGGTTGGCTCTTAAGTCTAGGTAGCAAATGATATCATGGTGGGAAAGAGGGCATGCCTGGCAGCGCAAAAAGCTTAGAAAAGAAACCCAGACCTATTCCAAAATTTATCACAAAGAAAATGAGGGACTGGCAAATATGAGAGAAATTCGAGAAGCCGGAGGGAGGAAAACTAAAGTTGGGTTTCCTTGAAGGCAGGAAATGAGAGTTTTAATTTTTTAAGAAATAAAGATCGGTCTTTGTCAAGAGTGGTGAAAGATTTTCGGAGCTGGAAAATGAAAAATTAAAAAGGCCAATTACATTTGCTGGTCAGTTATGTGTTGATATGTCTGACAATAAAACTATAACACAGCTGAGCTAGTTGTATTATTTATTTGTTTACTTATTTATTTGTATTATCTGTAACATTTGAGTGTAAGAATGAAAAAAATAGTGGTGTTTAGCAGGATAGATGCTAACAGAATAAAAGATCAAGAGCTGAAGTTTTGATAAGACAATGGCTGAAATGATGAATCAGATAATCAGATTTAGATAAGAAGGGTATTAATTACATTTATTACATTAATTACATTAATTACATTTTGTGGCAGAGACAACTTCTAAACTACAAATATAATTTTGAAACTAACAGCAGGACTTCAAATTAAACATGGCAGAATATACTTGTGTATTTCAGTGTTCTTTGAGATGCCATGAAAATCACAGTAACATGAATTTTCATAAAGGCATTAAGGCAAAGAAAACCTGAGGGAAGAGGTAAGCTGCCATATTTGGAAAGCTCGAAACAGATGAGCGCTGAGTGGTAACTTGGCCCACCAGAGCAAATTACAATTATGTCAAGCAGATTTGTGAATTTTAAAAGGCTCAGAAATTGAATGCACAAAGTACCTCTAAGAGTGGGGCTGTAAAAAGATAAAAAAACATAAATATTGGTTATGATATACCTAAACATTTTAATGGTATTAATTACAGTGTCTCTTGAATTTCCCACTTTTTTTTTTTTTTGGTAAGAAAATTAGCAACTGGAGTTTCCGTCATGGCTCAGTGGTTAACAAACCTGACTAGCATTCATGAGGATATGGGTTCGAGCCCTGGCCTCACTTAGTGGGTTAAGGATCTGGCGTTGCTGTGAGATGTGGTGTAGGTGGCAGACACAGCTTGAATCTGGGCTCGGATCCTGTGTTGCTGTGGATCTGGCATAGGCTGGTGGCTGCAGCTCCAGATTCAACACCTAGCCTGTGAACCTCCATATGCTGCCCATGCAGCCCTAAAAGACAAAAAGCCAAAAAAAAAGAAAAAAGGAAATTAGCAACTGTAATCTTTCTTGCACCTCACCTATATCACTTCTACTTCCCATCTCACAGTTACACTTTTATATTGCACTTTATCTTGCAGTGCTGATATTTGAATTTCATAGATGCATTTTTATATTATGTTATGACTTATAAGATGGTGATTCTTTGGGTATTAAAAGATGAGTAATCAGGCGTCTTTTAACATCTTCCTAAATTTGGAATTGTGAGAGAGACAGAGACAGAGAGGGAGAGAGAAAGAAGGAGGAGGAGGAAGAGAAGGAGACTGAAACATCGGCGGTATTGCTATTAAAAGCTGAACTGGGATTTCCCAGATAGCCTAGTGGGTTACGGATCTGGCATTGTTATTGCTGTGGCGGGTTCCATCCCTGGCCAAGGAACTTCTGAATGCTACAGGCATACATGGCTAAAAAATAAAAGAAGTAGCCAAACTGGAAAATAGGAGGCCAAAGGCTGATTTAGAATAGACTGAACAGAATGATTGTATTTTATTATATATGTCTTCATTTATATTGTATATATATATTTTATTACATTATCTTGGAATATTCCCCTTTATTTTTCACACTTAAGAAGTCAAATGAGAATACCAGTCTTTTGTAGCATTATTAGGAGTGGGGATAAATATTCCTTCAAACAATTACAAAGTTAAAGGTTAATAATGTTTAGATACTCTGAATATATTAATATTGCTTTCAGTATATATACTCTTTTCTAGGTGTCCTTCACAATTTTGTTTATTTTGTTTTTGTGTCCTCTTTTGAAATTTCCTTTGGCTTTCCTGGTGTCAGACTACCCAATTCAAGACCAAAGCTTAATCGCATCCTAGCTATATGAACTTACTTTCCTGATCTTTAAATAATGATACTAATAGCATATCTTTCTTTGAGTTATGATGATGATTACAGAAGTTAATACACCTAAAATGCTTAGAAAAATGCCTGACACATAGTAAACACTCAAAAATATCTGTCATGATTCTGCCTTTTTTATGATATGTGTTCTTTCAGTTTCTCAAGTCATATAATATTATCTAAATCATATAGACACATATAAAACTATTCCCCAAAGATTTCTTCTGAAGTCTTCTGCCTTCTGCCCAAAGCTGCACAAATCGTAATATATGCCTACAGGCAAGTGGCAATCAGGAAATCTCCTCTTTAATTTTGTAGGTTGAATCGTCAGTGGTTCTTTTTTTAAGTGACATTCATTTTACTGAAGTTAAATCTTTAATAACACAAAAACATATATGTGTGAGATAAATTAGAGCCTTTGCAGTTTGAAAAAGTCTTTCTCTTCTTACTTCCAGTTGCTAATCCAGTTTCCATAAATTTTCTATTATTTTTCCTCTGATACCTTAAGGCATTATTTTATTTTTCTTAACTGCCAGCTTTCATGATGAGCGGTCAGTTTGAAGTCTGAAGAAGGTTTATTTTTAAACAATCTATATTTCTTCGTCTTTTTATAATCTTTTAGGAATCTCTTTTTATCATTGCGAATAGGAAATTTTAGAGTGTGGATCACTTATTTTTATTCATCTTGCTCAGTAATTTATAGAATATTTATTTTGAAAACTCCCTTTTAGCTTTGGTAAATTATCTTCTAGTATTTTCCCACTACCATTTTTTTTATTTCTTAAATTTCTGTTAAATGATATCTTTCAGGTTAAAAAAAAATCCCTTGCTTGGTATATATGTATATTTTTTTAAGCCTTAAAAAAATACCTCTATTTTTATTTCCATCCCTCACTCTTAAATTCTGTTAAAACATTGGTCTTTGGATTTGTAGCATCTGCTAGAGGGGCAGGCTGCCCACCAGAATTCTAGGTGATCTATTCTTAACTCTGTATCACAAGAATTAGTTGAATTCTTTCCTCCATTGTTGGCTTTAATTCTATTTTCTTTATTGGAGGATTGCATTATTCTCGGTAAGTTTATTTGTAATAATTTGGATTTGTGTCTCGGGAAAGATATAGTGTGAACACCTGTGCTTAGCCTGCTATCTAGACCATGTTTAGTTTTAAAACACTGAATACATGGCATGTGGACTAGAGGAGAGGAAGAACAGAGAAACCTAATCAAGACAGGTGATTGTATTTTGAATTATTTATCTGAGGAGATAAAGAAAGGTGGTTAAACTCAACAGAATTTTGGAAGCAAAACTGACATTACCTTATTGAGCAGTTTGGTAGATAAAGTTACATTGCATACATAAAGGTTTTTCTTCATAGTTTCAGTAGTTCTCTATTAGCTTTTGTTTTTCAGAATGAAAAAGTGATTCCAATCTTTTAAATTTCACTTCCTAAAGCAGCAGTATTCCTTTTGTTATTTTAATCATCTGTTATTCTTTTCAAACTCTGCTATCTTTCTTAAAGAGTGGGAATCATAAATGCACACAGTATTCCTGGTATTGACAGATGTTATATTTGAAAATTATGAGAATGTTAGTCCCTGTAGCCCAAAATATTGCACAGCTAGAGGCAATTCCTGAGCCAGTCTTGGTTAGATCAAAGTAATATAAGAAGCCTTGGTCCCAGTGGGGCTAAGACACTCTTGGTAGTTATTAAGGTTTAAAGTTATATAGCTGTGATTCAGATCCTTTAAGTCCTTGTCTGCTAACTATCATGACTACAGATACATATCCTCTGGGAAAGATATATGCTCATAAGATAAGGTCAAGGAAGATTTTATAACTAGCTTGGATTTGGCTTTAAAATCTTTGTTGGGACCCTATTAGTCCTAGTGATTTGTAACATATCACATCAGAGTGTAAGACATCAAGAATTAATTTTGTATATTAGGCCTATACTAAATCAATCCTGAAAGCCCTCTCAAATAAGAAGCTTTTCCTGAGTAGGAGGGTTCCTCAGACTGTATTGTTTTTTAAGATTTACAAATGACTATAATAGGGAGACAATCCAAAAAGATAGGATAGAGACAAATTAGGCCTGATTATTGTTAAAGGGAAATCTTTTCTCCTCTTGATTCAGCCCATTAATGCTATTGTATTTGATCCATTTGTATACGAGTCCAACTTTTATAAAGATGGAATAAAGAGGCTGAGGATTCGAGTTCCTATTAACGATAGGTATACTAATAAAATGTATTAAAACTGGCAGGAGGAAATTGAAGCCAGAGGTATAAGAGAAATGATTTGTAAATCTAGCTTCTCATCATGCACTATGAGGATTTTTAAACTTGAAGATGGGTTTTGATGGTGAGGTGATTCTCAAAACTTCCAGGTTGAAAGTTCATAGATGCAGTATGGAGGGAGATTAAATTTCAAGTTCGTTATAAACTGAGGCTATTTCAGAATAAGCAACTGAGATTATACTTGCTGATGATCTTTTTATTTTTTGAGATATAATTAAAATGTTGTATTAGTTTCAGGTGCATTTATTGAAAAGACTATTCTTGGCTTGCCATTGTATATTCTTGGCTTCTTTGTTGCAAACTAATCGAGCATATATACATGTGTTTATTTCTGAGGTCTCTATTCTGTTCCTTTGATCTGTTTGTCTGTTATTTAGGCCAATACCATACTGTTTTAATTAGCATAACTTGTAACATTTTTTGAAAGCTTGAAGTGTGATGCTTTCAGCTTTGTTCTTTTTCTTAAAATTGCTCTGGCTAATCAAGGTCTTTGTGGTTTCACACAAATTTGAACTGTTTGTGCTCTTTCTGTGAAAAATGCCATTGGTATTTTGATATGGATTATATTAAGTCTATAGATTGCTTTGGCTAGTATAGAGATTTTAATAACTCAATAGCAAAACTGTTGAAAAATGGGCAGAGGATCTGAATAGGCTTTTTTGTTTTCTAAAGAAGTAATACAGAAGAGCAATGGATTTATGAAAAGATGCTTAATATCACTAGTCACCAGGGAAATACAAATCAAAACTACAATGAAATATAACCTCACACCTGTTAGAATGGCTATCATTGAAATCAGAAGATAACAGGTGTTGGCAAGGACTTGGAGAAGAGAAAACACTTTAGAACTGTTACTGGGAATATAAATTGTTCAGCCATTGTGGAAAAGGATACGGCAGTTACTTAAAATATTGAAAGTAGAACTATCATATAATACAGCGACCTCAGTTCTGGGTATTTCCACAGGAAATGAAAACAGAATTGCAAACAGGTATCCGCACCCCTATCCTCATGGCAGCATTATCCACAGAAGCCAAGATATGGAAAACCATCTATGGATGAATGAATTAAAAAGAGTTGGTACAGTATATATAATGGAATATTATTAGGCCATGAGAATAAAGGACATCCTTCCATTTTCAAAAACATGGATGGCTCTTGAGGGCATTATGCTCAGGGAAATATGTCTAACAGAGAAGAATAGATACTGTATGATATCACTTAACATGTGGAATCTAAAAAGACCAAACTCACATAAATAGTGACTAGTATGGTGGCTACCAGGGGCTTAGAAGAACAGGGGAAAGGTGAGACATTGGTCAAGGAGTAAAAACTCCCAGTGATAAAATGAATAAGTTCTGCGAATTTAATGTACAGTCATCCCTAGTCATTCCAACCCAGGCCACTAGATATATAAGGACTTGAGCATCTGTAGATTTTGGTATCTGGTGTCCAAGGGCAAGTACAGTCCTGGAACAAACTCCCTGTGGATACTGAGGGAAGGCTGTACTTGTTTCTGAGTCAAACACAAAAGAGAAGATTAAACATTAACTATTGGTGTTTTGTTTATGGAACAGACTATTGAAATGAGATTACTATGTTGGGAGCAAACATGTCCTATAATCACCTGAAGACAATGCTAACAGTGATAAAGTCCTATCCAGTTCAGACTTTTTCCTTAAGGTGATGTTTCTTCCCATTTAAATTTCTAAAAATAGGTGGAAGACCAAATAAAGCAAATGGATTTATGGATGATTTCCCTCAAAACACCTGCTGTGGAATCTGGTGACAAGAAAAATAGCTTAATAAAAAGACAGAATAAGATTGAGGGAGAAAGATATTAAGTAAAAAGAAATACCAAAATATTAATTGACTGTTGAATTCAAAGATTTATCTGAACATTTCAGATTAGACTTTCTTTAAGTGACTATCAAAAATAACTATATATAGCAATTTTTTCCCCTGCATCAAATGGGCATAAACTCTTTATGTGGTGCTTATGGTATCAGTTTTTTTTAATCATTGTCTCACAAATTACTTTACATTCTCAGAATGAAAGATCTAAAAAGGTATCTCTGCCCCTGTTGAATTTTCTTATTCCTTTTGCTTGACTATATTCTTTCTTAGTATGAGTGGAGATGATGCATTCACATATATGCATATCTATAATTTTTAAAAACTTGTTATCCTACCAGCACATTATAAGATGAAAAATAAAACAATATTTTGCATATGAAGTATTATACTATATAGATAATTGGCAGCTCTAAAACATGAATCCTTCATCCTCAAATGCTTAAGTTATTGTGGAGAATATTTCTTATAGTAGAATTGCTACATATATACCACACTTGTCAGTCTTTTACCTATCTCTTTATCCCAAAAATAAATCCAGTGACTGTTCTATGTATGAAGAACTGAGCTAGGCAATCAGTTAGGGAGCTACATTTCCTGTCCTCAAGAAACTTAAGAAATATGTTTTAGTCAAAATAGTCAAGTTTTTAAGTTTTATTAAAGTATAGTTGATTTACAATGTTTTGATAATTTCTACCGTGCAAAAGAGTGACTCAGTATGCATATAGTTACATTCATTTTTTTCCTGTTCGTTTTCCATTTAGATTATCACAGAATATTGGGTAGAGTTCCCTGTGCTATACAGCAGGTCCTCATTTGTCAACTATTCTATATACTATAGCGTGCATATGACAATACCAAATGCCCAACCCAGCCTCCCACAACTGTCCCCTTTGGTAACCATAAATTTGTTTTCAAAGTCTCTCAGTCTGTTTCTCTTTTGAAAATAAGTTAATATGTATCATTTTTAGATTTCACCTATAAGAGATGTCATATATTTGTCTTTTTCTGACTTATTTCATTTATGGCATTATTTCATTCTTTGCATGGCTAAGTAGCATTCCATGGTATATATGTACAGAACTTCTTTATCTATTCCTCTGTTGATTGACATTTAGATTGTTTCCATGTCTTGGCTATTGTAAATATTGCTGAGTCAATTTCTTGGAAGCACGTGAGATCCAGAAAAGGCCAGAAGCAGCCAAATTGTGATGCAGACATTTTCTGGTCATCATGTGTGAGCATTACTTTTGCAAATCCCATTCTCCCATATTGTGGCACTCCTCCCTATTTAAATATTCAGTGCATGTTCCTAGTCACATTGTCTAATGCAAAACTTGATATTTCAGAAAAAGTGGATATCAATCATAAGGTACTTAGAATGCTCGGTATTAACATATTCCTTCTCTGAGAATATGACTTTTCAAGCCAAATCTCAAATTGTAGATTTCTAATTATTAATCACAGTTGCAAAACTGTTGGTCATCTTGATCAAGCAGGGAAATTTAAGTGCAGGCCTAAAATTTCACTAACCACAGTCTTTGTAAACTGAGTCAGTTAGAGCTGGCACGTGTCTAATGTCCTGCCTTTTACCTATTTCTTATGGTGTTTTTATTCTGAGTTCTGGCCTACCGCTGGTTTTATAATTTGTATGAGATCCATTAAAAGCAGAAACACCCACACACAAACACACAGAATATGGACTTAACAAAGTGGATCAATGATTCAAAGGCCCAATGCCTTCATACTTCAATAATTAAAATTAGTTTTTTTTAAATTATAATGGATATCTAAATTTTATCCCTTCGTAAGTTTCTTTTGAACATCCAGAGGTAATCTAAGATGAATTTTATTGGAATGAAATTAGTAGAATTTTGTTTCATCCTCCTGTGGATGAGATTGTCTGGCTGCATGGCAAATTCAAATGAGGAAAATGCTACAAAAGGTCAGGATGATTGAAAGACCTAGAACAAAATAAGGGTGTTTCCAATGACCAAAATTGGCATGATTTGCGGATAAAAAAGGAAAGATGGTTTTATTAGTTTTCTATTGTGGCTTTTAATAGGTTACCACTTAGTGACTTAATATAAATTTGTCTAATAATACTGCAGATCAGGAGTCTGACACAGGTCTCTGCAGGTGAAATCAAGGTGTCCACAGGATTGCCTGGATTTCTATGGCCTCCAGGGAAGAACCCATTTCTTTGTTCTTTTATGTTGTTAGCAGAAGTCAGTTCCTTGCCACTATAGGGCCAGTGTACCCATTTTCTGGAGGTCTGTCAGTGTATTGTTGATTACAGCTTCTAGAGGCCACTTCATTTCCTGGTTTGTGACCAACCTTCATCCTCCATCTTTAAAGCCAGGAACAACAGCTTGAGTCTTTCTTATGTCACATCCCTCTGATACATTCTTTCTTTGTTTTCTTTTAAGGACTTCTGTGAATACATCATATGCCCTAGATAATTGCGAGTAAACTTTCCATCTTAAGGTTTGTCTTTCCTTAAACATTTGCAAAATAACTTTTTCCCTGTAAGGAAACATATTCGTAGATTCCATGGATTCTTTAGGGGACCATTATTCTGCCTAACATAAAAGTATTAGATAAAGTAGCATAATTATATGTTAATCCATAATGACATACATAAGTAATTTAATAAATGCCTAAGTGAGGGAAAAGGGATAATTCTTCCTTACAGGAATTATAGTTGATAACTCTAGGAGTAATAAGGGAAACAGAAACACCATAGTGACACCTGTCACAATAAGATCTGTTAATGGATGCTAAAATTAATGAGCTGATTTTTCATAGAAAATAACCTTTGCATATTCTCAAAATAATCTCCAACATATATATTCATTACAAAGGAAAATAATATTTTATAGTATGAAAACCCAGAAGACACTTTCTTAACCAATGGATCGATTCTAATTTCCCAGTAGTAAGGTGTATTAACATCATATGCATCTTGATACGCCACATTGAAAGGGCACATCATTTGTCATGTTTCTATCAAAAATGTATTACTTCATCCTAATCATGAGAAAACCTGAGACAAACCAAAACTGAGGTACTTGACCAGTTCTCTTCAAAGTGTCCAGTTCATGAAAGATAAGAAGAGATGTAGGGGAATTCTGTGTGGCTCAATGGGTAAATGATTCTGTGTTGTCATTGAAACAGCTCTGGTCACGGCTGTGGAGAAGGTTTAATCCCTGGACTGGGAACTTCCATATGCCGTGGGTGTGGCCACAAAAATAGAAAAGACCTAGGAACTCTCATAGATTGGAGGAGAGGAGAAAGACACAAAAGCAATCCCATTTGGGATACCTGATCAGAATCTGGAGCAACAAAAAATGTAACGAATGAAAAAATTGGTGAAATAAGATCTACAGTCAGGTCAATAATATTAGGCCAGTGTTGATCTTTTTGTTTTGTTAATTATGCTGTTATTATATAAGATGTTAGTTAACACTAATGAAAAGTAGATGACGATTATATGGGAATACTCTCTGTACTATTTTTGCTACATTTCTGAGATCTATTTTTTTTTAAGTTGACCAAAAAAGTGCCCGTAGGGTTATGCATACTTTTAATTTACTTTTTTATTTGATTTTTTTTCTATAATGATTATGCATGTATTAATTTTTTATTTAAATTAATAAGTTAAAATGGAAAAAATAAGACCTGGCTCAACCATAGATAAATACCTGATATTCCTGCCAGACGTGCACAGGAAGGCAAGAGCCCCAAAGCATTGTCTCCTGACCAATAATCCCTGAGATGTGTAGATCTTCAGGAAAGACTCTCTTGCATCTGTCAGTTCGTAGATGAGTATTTATCCATACAAAGATATGCAGGGCCTCTTTCAAAGCAGTTTGGAGCATTGGTAATAATAAGGATTTGTAGTCTGAAAACCAATGTTATCTACTACTTATTGATGTTTACTAGATCTTGTTCAAATTAGGTAATCCAGATCACTGTTTATTTTTCAATTAAAATAAAACATCTTTTTGGTGTTTTTTTTTTTTCCCCCACAAGGATTAAATTACACAAATTGGTAATGTGCTATAAAATGCTCTTCATGTATCCATTGCTATTACTGTTTGGTTTCTCCAGTTGACAAGTGAGTCGGCTGCAAATATGATTCTTTGAGATAGATTTAAGAAAGTTAAGTGAACTCAATGCAAAAGCCTATTTTGCCTTCACTTACCTACAGTGTAGCTGCAGGGAAGGCTTGGGTGAAGAGGGAGTACTTTTCTCTTTGGAGCCTACACTTGGGATGGAATTTTTATGGAAATTAAGTCCTTTCCAGTTCATCTTAATTTTTGTTGCTCTCCTCATACCTTCCTGACCTTCCTTTGCCCCTGAGCTTTCTCAGCACTGAGTGATGATCACGTAGGTAGAAATCATATGGAAAACATATCATGCGTGCAGGAGGCACGGGGATGCAAGAATTTAATTTTCTTTCAGTGCAAATCAGCCCTGCCTGTTTAAAACTGATTTTCCTTTACAGCAAAATCTACAAAAGTGTATTGGGAGGAAAAGTTTCCACTTTAAATAAATTCTGCTGCTTGTGCTTTACGTGAGGAGATTTATGAAGTTCATTTAAAAAATTGGCTAAGTAAAGGGAGTTTTCAATCTGAAATGAAGACAAACTAAGGGGGGAAAAACCGTAAAAATATATGGAGATCTGACTCATCCTAGCCCATTAGCTCAGCACTGGTGCCCGCATCCATAATGTTAATGCAGGGGTACAGTTTTAAAACCTGATTAGCAGACTGGGAGTTTAAAAAATAACCGAAGGACGCAGCTTTAGAGTACACATCAAAGAATAATCTTTGTGAGGATGAGAATAAAAAGAAATAGGAAGAATATCTTGTATTTAATCCTTGATTCTCGGGGCAAGTGTTTTAAGAATCCATATAAAAGATTAAAGCCCAAGTCACATGCAAAATAAGAGAATTCCATAAATTTATAGCCCCCAAAAGACGAATCTCTTCATTCTTAATATAATTTTCAGCTAGCAGTAATCCTCTAATAGCGTAATAAAAGCATTAATAATTGAAAGTTAATATACACTCTACTTTATTCTTATTTACATTTTTGCCATTTAGTCTTGAATTTGTAGTTACGAGCTCTCAGTCAGTTTCCTTCAAGCAAAGTAAAGATAAAAAAATTTTATTAAAAAATTCTTTATTATTTCTTTCTCTTAGTTGCACAGTAGCAATAAGAAGACAGATTCCTAATACAGAGAAAAAAGAATGATGAGCTACCTCTGAATACATCAGCCTAATGTGATTAGAATATCTTTGCAGGTATTTTTTTTTTCTTTGTGAGGGAAAAACATTTCATACCCTTGCCACATTTCTCAATTTATATAGAGGAAAATGAGTCATTAGGGATGGGTTATTGTCTGTGGATGAGACAGTCCACTCATCTTGTAGTTGTATGCATTTTCCATTTTAGATTCTACACATTGCTCTGAGTTACCACACATTGCCTAAGAAATTAAATGTCTTTCTTTGCACTGAGAAACAAATGCAGAGCAGCTCATTATCTTTTGCTGAGAGGGAGAGCAGAGCATAGGTATGAAAAGAATTATTCTTCATATAGATGAAAAATGTTTTCCCCTAGTATTGAAAACTCCCTTTTAGTTTAAGCACAGTGCTTCTTAGAGTCTTGCACAATCATTAACACCAACTTATGTGGGAGATAATTTGAAAAGACTTAGAAAGCCTTGGAAGCCAAAACTATAACACATCTGTTCATTAGCTCTCAGTCTAACTACCGTGCAGCCATTCACCCTCACCTTCCTGAATCAATGTTCCTATTAAATGGAAGATATCCTTCTGTGGGCTCTGAGGAACTGAGCCTTGCCAAGACTTGGAGCACACATAAGGAACACTGCTCTTGAGGTCATCTGTCTGATCTATCACCAAGAGAGCTGTAAGGGTACTCAGTATTAATGACTACAAAGATCAAATCCAATAATTAAAATTTTATTAGAATTTGAAGTTGTAAATGTCATGAGAACAGAAAATGATCAATCTGTTTGTGGTATGTACCATGACCTTAATTTGGCAGAGTCATTGACAAAGCAGATCAAACGTCTCTTTGGAGAAGAAAAGTTTTTTTTTTTTTTTCCCAAGGATTAAAAAGAACAAGTGAGTACTATAGTTTCTAGTCATGATATAATTTGGTGAACCCAGAGACAGCACAAGTAGGCCTTTGCTGTAAGAAAATAGCATTCTGCAAGCCCAAAGGCAGTTCTAGTCTAGGCTGTTATCTTAAAAATAAGAAGAAAAAAAAAAAGAGCGCATATCCAGATGACGTGTGTTCACTAATGTTAGTGTTGTTAAACTGTCCAGTTCCTTAAAGACTAAATTCATTTTTTACATAAATTCAGGTTCTATGATACCTGGCAGATAATGCGCTGCTACAGTCTCAGTGGGCGGGGAATGGTAACGGATGGCTATCCCACATATGTAAGAGTGATTTGGAATTTTTAAATTTAAAGTAAAATTATTTAAGCTGATTTTAGACACACAGGGTATAAGCCTGAAGTCAATGAAATAAAGATAAAGCAAATTTTAAAAAATTACCTAGAAGCATCTCAATTTACCTTCAAAACAATTCCCAAATTTCAGAAGCTATTTTCCCCAAATCATAGAGCAAGTTAGGGATATAATTAAATTAGTAATTGCGATATTCCGTATTTCTGGAAATCGAAAGAAATTTTACTGTGAATCTAGATCTTAAAAAACAGTTTATTTTTTTGCCTTTTTAACAAAAATAGGTTGTTTAATTTTATTGAAGTATAGTTGACATGCAAATGTAGATCTTCAAATTGCTTTGGATTTCAGGCTGAAAAAGACCGAAGGTGTGCCTGCCATCCTAGACCCCCTTTTCCCTTGCAGTTTGCATAATAGACATCGATATGTCGTTCTTCATATACAGAAGCTCTGACCAGACAGGAACTCAATAATCCTATTTGAATTTTTTCACATGTGACATAAGTGAACATTAAAGATAGAGAGAATTAGACAAAGCAGTTAAAATGATTTAAAACTTCAAAGTCAACTCAGTAAATTTTGTCAGTGTAATTGTTTTGCATATTTTTATACAAATAGCTGAATTTACCAATTATGAGCTGAGATGGAGAAAAAGCAAAACCACCCATTTCTGAATCATATTCATATTTTCTAGCAAAAGAAAAGTATTATAATTTGTGACTAGACAGGGTGCTAATTAACAGATATGGAGAATTAGCAGATTTCCATACACCAAATATGTCTGCCACTCTTCTTTAAGGTACTGAGCTAAATAAATATACAGAAATCCAAGTCAGGTATGAGAAATGTGAAATCCCCTTACCTGCAATGAGTAGCCTAAACATTGTTGATTCTAAAACTATAAAACTTTCTAGGATAGGTAATCTCCTGATCTAGAGATATGTATATGTATCCCCTTACCTGCAATGAGTAGCCTAAACATTGTTGATTCTAAAACGATAAAACTTTCTAGGATAGGTAATCTCCTGATCTAGAGATATGTATAGCTAGGAAAGATTTTAGGTAATTTCATTGCAAAATATGTTATGTTTAAAAGAAGACTGGAGACATTTTAATAGCCCAGGTGGTTTTACTGCTTATGGTTTGTTTTGGAGTATAAAGATTTTCCTATCTGAAAATGTTTCATATAAAAGTATGTATTTTTCTTGATGAATGACTAAGACGAATGACAAAAAATCTCTCACAAATATTCTGACTTCAAAATAGTTCATTATTTAAATCTCTTTTCTCCTTTTGGTATACTTACTTGGTGTTAGTCATTTACATTTTCTGATATTTTTTGTTAAAGTAATGAAAGCATTTTTAAGTTTTGAATAATTTAAAAGTAGGTAATAAATTATATTAAAAATGCTTGTAAATACATTTTATATACTTTCAAACTAATCAAGTTCTACAATAATCTGAACATAGAGTATTTGAGCAATGATTGACTGTTTGACTTCTGCTAGGTTGATGCTTTGACTTAGGTGGTGAAATAGCTTTCATTTATGTGGAAGAGAATATTTGAATTGGTCTTAAGGCTGTTTCTCCTGTGTCTCATCAGTTCTCACCATATGAATAAGAATCTATGTCAAGTTTTCATGCTGACCTAAGGTTCCCAGAAGCATATATTAGGGAGAGTTGGTATTGGTACCAAGATATGGTGATACACATTAAAATGTGTTTAAAGCATTTCTGTAAACAGATGTTGTCAGTAAACCATATGTTCCCATTTTTAAGTCCATTCTATAATAATAAAGAACATTCACTGAGTACTTACTAAGCATTAGGCTATATATTCTATGTCCTTTTGATGAATTAACTCATTTCTCTAAATAACCTTATGAGATGTAGTCTATCGTTAAACTTATTTTATTGAAGCAAAAATGAAGTTAGTTAAGTAACTGTCAAAGTCACACATCCAAACTGAGGTGTAACCACAGGCAGTCTTGTTCCAGAGCTCAGATTGGCAAAACATAAAAATCCATAATTATTCCTTCACATATTTACAGATAATACATAATTATTCCTTCACGTATTTACAGATATTATCCACCAGTAGTATCATTAGACCTTTGAAAAATATTCGTGTAAAAACATTCAGGAAAACAAACACTAAGATGCCAGACTGGGGCTGACACTAAAACTGTCTATTCATAGCAGCTTTCTAAGAGTACATTCTTGGTAAGCAGACAGTTGTGGTAGTCTGGGAAGTTTGGTCACTCAAATAAATGTAATGATTTTTTAAATTGATTACATCATTACCATTTCATTCAAGCTTCACTTTCAGTATTCAGGTGTCAGTAAAGTAAGTTGGGGTTGGAGCGAAATTCCAGAGTAGTTCAAGCCTTTGTAACCATTTTGAACAAGTAAGAGGTTTTGTTAGAATATGTGAGCTAAGTTTAAGAAGAAAGATGTAACTTTTATTTGTTAATATTTTCTTATTGCTAAGTGGAGTCATTTCTGTGAGATAACACAAAATTTGTTAGGATTAAAGTTGGAACAGTCTTTCTGCAAGAGTTTAGAATGGAAAATGCATACTGATTCTTTCAAAAAAGAAGTTAAAACCTGCTCTGTGCAGGGCATTACCATACTGGAGATACAGTAATAAATAAAGCAAGCAAAATATCCTGTCCTCAAATTTGTCAGTTGTTTTTGAGCCAATGAAAACTTGTCCAAGAAGGAACAGATATGTAAATACTCAGAGTGGCTTAGCAAGTAACATAAATAGGTGAATAGACAGGGTTAAGTATCAGGGAATGGTAGAGCCTGTTATAAACTGGATTGTGTATATGCAACCCAGAGGGTTCTGCATTTAATTTCTTTCAATCATTTTACCAAGCAAAGAAATGTGTTGCTTTTCAGAATAAGGGAGATTTTACCTTTCCCCATGAATCTCAAGGATTAAACAGTACTTTAAACCATTCATTCCTATCCTTGTTTATACTTGAAGATATACTACAATGCATGTGACAAGAAATCAATCAGAATTTGCTTTGACCCCTCTAGTGTGGGAATCTCTGCTTGCAAGGATACTGCATGGCTGATTCTGACCTCATACACACCCTTCCGTTTGTGTTCACTTCTGTGTGTACGAGAAATGCATATGTCTAAAACTAAATTGCCTCAAAGTCAACCTGAAAGCAATCAATTAACATGCATTTCCTAGTATTGTTTATGTATTATTCTAAGGTTGACCAGAAAAAATGTAAATATCTAGATGATTGAACAGGATTAACACTGTTGAAAATTAAACAAGTAAATACTAGAGACCGTATAAATTAGTAGAATTTCAATAAATGTTAGAATTAGGGGATAAAATCTGTAAGATTGATATAAACGAGAAGTAGAGGTCTCACATATAAGTGTTATCACACAGTATTTGTCTTTCTCTTTCTGACTTATTTCACTTTAGCATAATGCCCCCACATCTTCTTTATCCATTTAACCATAGATAGAGAAGGATGTTTCCAATTCTTCCTTATTGCTAGATCATAAGATAGTTCTACTTTTAGGTTTTTTTGTTTGTTTGTTTCAGAAATCTCCATACTGTTTCCACAGTAGCTTTAACTATTTATATTCCCACCAGCAATGCATAAGGGTGAATTTTTTTCCACATCCTCACCAACATCTCAATTATCTCGTCTTTTTAAGAATAGCTATATGTATGAGGTGAGGTCTCATGTTGTTCTGATTTGCATTTCCCTGATGTTGAGCCACTCTCCATGTACCTAGTCACCATCTGAATGTCTTTGAAAAAATTTCTGTTCAGATCCTCTGCCCATTTTTAAATCAAATTATTTGTTTTTTTTGCTACTGAGTTTTATAAGCTCTTTCTATATTTTGGTTTTTCTTTTGCTGCACAGAAGCCTTTTAATTTCTTTCTTATTTTATTTTATTTATTTTTTAAGGGCTGCACCTGTAGCATATGGAGGTTCCCAGACTAGGGGTCTAATTGGAACAACAGCTGCTGGTCTACACAACAGCCCCAGCAACATAGGATCTGAACCTTGTCTATGACCTACATAACAGCTCACAGCAACGCCACATCTTTAACCCACTGATCGAGGCCAGGGATCAAACCCACAACCTCATGGTTCCTAGTTGTATTTGTTTCCACTGCACCACGATGGGAACTCCAGCTTTTAATTTCGTGTAGTTCTCTTTGTTTATACTTTTTCCCCTTGTGCTTCTGGTGTCATATTCAAAAACATCAACTAATATGTACAATAGTTTAAGTAGATAAAAACATGTTTGATCTCATTCTAAAGATCTACATTGTCACTATCTTTCACATATATTCTTGAAGTCACACTTTATATTTTTCACCTTTTGCATCTTTTAATTAACTATTATATTTAATGTTATTTTTACAGTTTTGTCTTTTAATCTTCATACTAGCTTTATAAGTGACTAATTCACTATTGTTACTATATATTAACCTTACCAGTGAGATTTAGTCTTTCATATGTTTTATCATTACTAATTAGCAATTTTTCAGCTTAAAGAGTCCCTTTGATATTTCTTGTAAGGGCAATTTAGTGATTATGAACTCCTTTAGCTTTTCCTTCTCTGGAAATTCTTTGTTTTTCCTTCAATTCTAAATAATTAATACTGCTGGGTAGAATAGTCTTGGCTGGAGGACTTTTTTTCCCCACCATTTTGAATATATCATGCCACTTCCTTATAGCCTGGATTTTCTGCTGAGAAATCTGCTGATAGTCTTATGGATGTTTCCTTGTATATAACAAATTGTTTTTCTATTGCTGCCTTTAAGATTGTCTATTTATCTTTAACTTTTGACATTTTCATTTTAAATTATCTTGGTATGGGTCTCTTTGGATTAATCTTTTATGACACCTATGGGCTTCCTGGATCTGGTTGTCTATTTACTTCTGATTAGGGAAAATTTTAGCCATTATTTCTTCAAATATATTTTCTGCTATTTTCTGTCTGTCTTCTTTTGGATAATGTGAATGCTGGTCCACTTGATATTGTCCCACAAATCCCTTAAGCTATGTTCACTTTTTATCAATTTATTTCCTTTTTATTTCTCTGATTGGATGAGTTCCACTTCCTTATCTTTGAGTTCACCGGTCCTTTCTTCTGTTTTCCCTAGTCTGTTCTCGATTCCCCCTAGGATATCTTTCACTTCAGTTGTACTCTTCAGCTCTGTGATTTATAGTTGGTACTTTCTTATATTTTTCTGTATTTTTTGTTGAAGTTTTCATTGTGTTCATTCATTATTCTCCCAGATTTGGTAAGTAACCATATTACCATTATTGTAATGTAAAGAATTTATCAGGTAATTTAATTATCTGTTTCATTAAGTTTTTTTCCCTGAAGTTTTATCTTCTTGTTGTTTTCCTTTGGAACATATTCCTTTGTTTCTTCATTTTGCTTAACTCTCCATACCGATTTCTATAAACTAGTTGAAAAAACTACTTTTCCCAGTCATGAGTGGCCTAGTGTAGGAGATAAAACTTATGATTCAAACCTGCCCTAGCATTTGATTTTTTTCCCTTAAAACTTCATGACTGTCTAAGAAACCTATTATATTTTTTATAACCCCCCAATAGTTGAGGGTGTACAATGGGTTGTTATCATCTCAAAAAAGAATATCTCAGTCAGCACCTGGTTCAGGAAGTGGTTTTCAAAATACGAAAATGTATTCCTGTGGACTGCAAACATAAGCCTTGATGGTTACTAGAGCTGGACCATCGGAAGTATATCTTTGGTGGTAGTTACAAAATGCTGGGCTCCAGACAAGTGTACAAAGTTCTTTTCTGAGAGATATTGGTAAGCTGAGGAGCACAAAAATGTCATCAACCCACCTATGTTCCCTGAGAGCACATCCATAGGTTCCTATTTGTGTCCAGATCTGAATCTTGCCCCTCAGGCCATCTTTAGAACCTGGACAAGAAAATAGGCATCTTTCACAGACAGACTTGGGGTGAATTTTAGTGTGCTGTCTGTGAAGTGCCCTGTCAGTGGTTGCCTGCCAAGAACTGTCTTGCTGATGTTTATAGCCCAGGAACACATGACCCCTAGTCACTAGAGCCAGGAAATCAAGGTGCAGCATCTAGGTGGCAGCTGCAAAAGCAAACAAACAAACACAAAAACAAAAACGCATCAGATATTAAAATAAGGAGACCAGAAACATGAAAGTTCTCCCCTCCAGGAGATATGGGTGCTCTGCAATGCAGTAGAGGGTGCAGTGTGAAGATAGTGCCTACTCTCTGTGGACTCTGGAAGGGATTACAGTTAGCCCTAGATGTTTATTTAATTAGAAGTTTGCCCCTCAGGCTGAAGCTATGAGAACTAGCTAATAAGCCTATATCAGAGAAAAATGATCTTCTAGATCTTTTACCTCTTGTACAATAGTGGAAGCTATTTAGCGAGAGTATTAAGATTCCACTCATTGGCTATAGCAAGGCAGAAGGGGAACATAAATGTGGTGCCTGCTACATGATGTACCAAAAAATAGAAAAAGAAAAAATAAAGAGAAACAGCATCTGCTAACTAGATCAAGGCAGAGGAAGAGTAAAAATTGGTGCCTGCTGACTGGAGTAAAGTGGCATGGGAGCATAAAAATTGAGCCCACAGGGAAAAAAAAAATCCAGTACCCACTAGCTAGAGCAAGGCCAAGGGAGAGCATTAAGATGGTGCCTGAGGTCTAGAGGGATCCAGCAGTCCCCTAGAACTGTGTATTAAATTATATGCAAATCCCATAGGCCTATGCTTTAATATAAGCAAATGAACCTCTTTCACTCAAAATCTGAGCACGGTTGGCTGCCTTTCATCTGGGCCTTTTGTGGGTGAGTCCAAGTTCATGTGATTCTTTAAATTAGACAACAAATCTCCTCCAGTGAGAATCTTGGTCTTGACAGAGAAGTCAAGTCACACTTAACCTTTCACCTTCTCACTCTCAAACTGTCAGACTAGGTTTTCTCCATCTCTTCCTGTTGGCTTTTCTATACTTCTTCCTAAAGTGGCATTTTATATGTTATCTTCTTAGGGCATACATGGAGTAGAGGAAGAAAAACTTCTTGAGACTTAAGGAACAAATGCTACAAAGCATAAGTCGTAATATTAATCAATAACATAGGACAAGAGATTAAGCCTTGCCAAACTCTCAAAGCCACAATTTCAGTAAATTCTTCATCTCTTTTATTTCCCCTAAAAAGCTTTTAGCTGTATAAATGGATTACAAGTTTCAGTCTTCATTGCAAATTCTTCGTGCTTGTCTTATTTGCTTATACCTGATTATCTTCTGCTTTTTGACATAAAATACATATTCTCAAGAGCAGAGATTATATATATCATAAATATAAGGCTCCTGACTTCTGCAACATTGTTCATGGTCTATAGATATTCAATCATCTACGGAGAAAATTAATAATCTTAGAATATTATGGGAGAGCTTCAACACATGAGAACCACATTTCACACCAAGATTGCTACAATACAAAAGAAGAATAAAAGGATTAATAGGTAGATTTTGTTCTCTTTCAAGATATTCTGAATTAATCTGTCTTAAATACTTGAAAGCATCTTGCTAGTATCTAGAAGCAGCTTCAGTGAATTTATTCACTGAAAACCTGAATAAGTTCAACATATTAACTCTAGGACAATGTACATCAAGCCATCCCTAAAGTAGCCATTGCTTTTAGTCCCTTTCTTCATTTGAAAAATTTATTTTTTTAGGTATTGTTCCTCTCTAAAATGTGATGGTTTAGAAACCATTTATTCTTTACTTTTTTGCTTAGAAAATACATGTGGAACTCAAATTGAAATTTGTACTACATTTAGCAAATATTAAATATAAAATGAAGCCCTAACCGAATCTAGACTGCAGGGTTGGTCAAGGCTGGCAATGCACTGTTCATAAATTTTCGCCATATATTTACCCTTGACTAAGAAGTACTATCAGCAGTTTAATTGCACCTGAGAAGGCAAGGTAAATCACTTGTTTACATTGTTTTAGCAATTACAAGCATTAGAAAACAATTATTTTTGGTTACACAATATGCAAACATGTAATTCTGTGACATCAGTAACTAAGATGGGTTGGAACAAAGCTTTAAATGAACAGAATTATGTATTATTAAAGTTAACCTTTTAAAATTAGAGTCATAATTTTATATTTATGTATTTATTCTTGGCCACATCTATGGCATATGGAAATTCCTGGGCCAGGACAGAACCTGCACTGCAGCTGTAACCACAGACATAGCAGTGACAGTGCTGTATCTTTAACACTCTGGGCCTTAAGGGAACTCCCAGGAGTCTTATAACTTTAAAATACTCATATCCACGGTAATCACAAAAATAATAGTTATAGATTATAAACAAATGAAACAAGAAGAGAACTAAAATGTTTTACAATAGAACATCAACTAGACACAAAGGAGACATTAATTTAGGGAATGGGGGACAAAAAGCTATAAGGTATATAGAAAAAAATTAGCAAGTGATAGAAGTAAGTCCACACATATCAGTAATTACTTTAAATATAAATGGATTAAACCCTTTAATCAAAAGATAGAGATTATCAGAATGGTTAAGAAAAATGATTGACCTATATGCTGCCTCCAAAAGATACATTTTAGATGATGCAAAAAAAAAAGGATTGAAAGTAAAAGATAGGTTGAAAAAAGATATTCTATGAAAATAATGTCCAAAAATAAGCATGGATGGCTATATTAATATCAGAAAAAATATAGCTCAAATAAGAAAATTTCATTTGAGGTAAAGAAGGACATTATATGTTAATAAAAGATGCACTACACCAAAAGACATAAAGATTATAAACATTTATATACCTAATTCTAGATCATAAAATATTGGAAGAAAAAAATTAAAGATAGGAGAGGGAGATATTTCTACAATAACAGATAATTCAACATCCCACTCTCAATAATGAATAGAATAAGCAGGTATAGAATAAATGAGGAAAAAGAGAACTTAAACAACACAATAAGCCAACTGGATCTAGCAGAGAAATAGAAAACACTTTACTCAAAAACAATATTATATTCAATTTTCTCAAGTGCACATGGAACATTATCTTGGATAGATCACATGCTATATCACAATTTATGTCTCAATAGATGTAAAAAGGCAGAAATCATACAAGATATTTTTTTCTGATCACAAAGGGATAAAGTTAGAAATCAATAACAGTTCTTGTTGTGCTCAGTGGGTTAAGAACCCAACATAGAGTCCATGAGTACATGGGGTCAATTGCTTGCCTCGCTCAGAGGGTTAGCAGTACTGAAAGCTGTGGTATAGGTCACAGATGCAGCTCAACTTTAGTGTTGCTGTGGCTGTGGCATAGATCTGCACATACAGCCCCTATTCGAATCCCAGCCTGAGAACTTCCATATGACACAGGTGCAGCCATTAAAAGAATAATAAGAAGGAGGAAAAGGAGAAGGAGAAGGAGAAGAAGAAGGGAAGGAGAAGGAGGAGAAGGAGAAGGAGGAGAAGGAGAAGGAGAAGGAGAAGGAGAAGGAGATGAAAAAAATAACAGAATAAAACTCTGTGGAAACTAAAGGACACACTCTTAAAGAACTGAAGGATTAAAGAAGAAATCACAAGGGAAATAGACTTTAAAATGAAGAACATTTTTAGAGACAAGGAAGGGCACTACATAATGCTCAAAGGATCAATCCAAGAAGAAGATATAACAATTTTAAATATCTATGTACCCAACATAGGATCACCACAATATATAAGGCAACTGCTAACAACCTTAAAAGGAGAAATCAACAATAACACAAACATAGTGGGGTCTTTAACACCCCACTTACAGCAATGGCTCCATCATCCAGACAGAAAATCAAAAAGGAAACACAGGCCCTGAATGAAGCATTAGATCAGATGGACTTAATAGATATTTATAGGACGTTCCATCCAAAAGCAACAGAATACACACTCTTCTCAAGTGCACATGGAACATTCTCTAAGATTGCTCACATCCTGGGCTACAAATCAAGCCTTGGTAACTTTTAAGAAAATTGAAATCATATCAAGCATCTTCTCTGACCACAATGCTATACGAGTGGAAATGAACAACAAGAAAAAAATGGCAAAAAATACAAACACGTGGAGACTAAACAACATGATGCTAAACACCAATGGATCACTGAAGAAATTGAAGAGGAAATTAAAAAATACCTAGAAGCAAATGACAACAAAGATACAACACTCCAAAACCTCTGGGATACAGCAAAAGCAGTTCTAAGAGGAATGTTTATAGCAATACAAGCCTACCTTAGGAAACAAGAAAAAGCTCAAATAAACAACCTAACTTAACATCTAAAGTAGCTAGAGAGGGAAGAACAGACAAGATCTAAAGTTAGTAGAAGAAAAGAAATCATAAGGATCAAAGCAGATATCAATGAAATAGAAACAAAGAAAACCATAGAAAAGATCAATGAAACTAAAATCTGGTTCTTTGAAAAGATCAACAAAATTGAAAACCCCTAGCTAGACTTATGAAGAATAAAAGAGAGGACACAAATCAATAAAATTAGAAATGAAAAATGAGAAGTAACAGCAGACATCACAGAAATACAGAGGATCATAAGAGACTACTCTATGCAACTATACGGCAATAAAATGGAAAACCTAGAAGAAATGGACAAATTCTTAGAAAAATACAACCTTCCAAGACTAAACCAAGATGAAATAGAAAATATGAATAGACCAATCACAAGTTCTGAAATTGAAACTGCGATTAAAAATCTTCCAACAAACAGAAGTCCAGGACCATATGACTTCACAGGTGAATTCTATCAAATGTTTAGAGACAAGCTAACACCTATCCTTCTGAAAAAATTGCAGGAGAAGGGACACTCCCAAACTCATTCTGTGAGGCAACCATCACCAAAACCAGACAAAGATACCACAACAAAATTACAGGCCAATCTCACTGATGAATGTAGATGCAAAAATCCTCCACAAAATAAGGCCAAATGAATCCAACAATACATTAAAAGGATTGTCCATCACGATCAAGTGGGATTTATCCCAGAAATACAAGGATTCTTCAATATCTGCAAATCAATCAGTGCGATACACCACGTTAACAAACTGAAGAATAGGAGTTCCCATTGTGGCTCAGTGGTTGATGAATCTGACTAGGAACCATGAGGCTGTGAGTTCGATCCCTGGCCTTGCTCAGTGGGTTAAGGATCCGGCGTTGACCACGAGCTGTGGTGTAGTTTGCAGACGCAGCTCAGATCCTGCATTGCTGTGGCTGTGGCATAGGCCAGTAGCAACAGCTCCAATTGGACCCCTAGCCTGGGAACCTCCACATGCCATGATTGTGGCCCTAGAAAAAGGCAAAAAGACAAAAAAAAAACACAAAAAACAAAACAAGAATCAAAACCATATGATCCTCTCAACAGATGCAGAAAAAGCCTTTGACAAAATCCAACACGTGTTTCTGATAAAAACCCTTCAGAAAGTGGGGATGGGGGAACCTACCTCAACATAATAAAAGCCATCTATGACAAACCCCGAGCTCACATCATTCTCAATGGTGAAAAGCTGAAAGACTTCCTGCTGAGATCAGCAACAAGACAGGGATGTCCACTCTTGCCACTATATTCAACATAGTTTTGGAAGTCCTAGACACAACAATCAGAGAAGTAAAAGAAATAAAAGGATTCCAAATTGGAAAGGAAGAAGTGAAACTATCACTATTTGCAGATGACATGATACCATACCTAGAGAATACTAAAGAATCTCCCAGAAATCTGTTAGAGCTCATCAATGAGTTTGGCAAAGTTGCAGGATACAAAATTAATACACAGAAATCAACTGCATTTCTATATACTAACAATGAAAGATCAGAAAGAGAAATTAGGGAAGCAATCCCCTTTATCATTGCATCAAAAAGAATCAAATACTTAGGAATAAACCTGCCTAAAGAGACAAAAGACCTGTACTCTGAAAACTATAAGATGCTGATGAAAGAAATCAAGGATGACATGAACATATGGAAAGACATACCATGCTCTTGGATTAGAAGAGTCAATACTATCAAAATGACTATACTACCCAAGGCAATCTACAGATTCAATGCAACCCCTATCAAATTACCACAGACCTTTTTCACAGAACTAGAACAAAATATTTTAAAGTTTGTTTGGAAGCACAAAGCACTCAGAATAGCCAAAGACATCCTGAAGAAGAAAAATGGAGCTGGAGGAATCAGGCTCCCTGACTTCAGACTCTACTACAAAGCTACAGTCATCAAAACTGTATGGTACAGGCACAAAGACAGAAATATAGATCAGTGCAACAGGATAGAAAGCCTAGAATTAAACCCATGTACCTATCAACTAATCTACAACCAAGGAGGCAAGAATATACATTGGACAAAAGACAGCCTCTTCAATAAGTGGTGCTGGGAAACCTGGACAGCCACATGTAGAAAAATGAAAAGAACACTTCCTAACACCATGCACAAAAATAAACTCAAAATGGATTAAAGATCTAGATATAAGACCAGATACTCTAAAACTCTTAGAGCAAAACATAGGCCAAACACTCTCTGACATAAATGACAGCAACATCTTCTCTGATACACCTTTCAGACTAATGGCAATCAAAAGAAAAATAAACAAATGGGACTTAATTAAACTTAAAAGTTTCTGCACAGCAAAGGAAACCCTAAACAAAATGAAAAGACAGCCCACAGAATGGGAGAAAATATTTGCAAATGAATCGAATTTTGGGATTCATCTCCAAAATTTACAAACACCTCCTACATCTCAATACCAAAAAAACAAACAACCCCATCAAAAAATGGGCAGAGGATCTAGGCAGACAATTCTCCAAAGAAGACATGCAGGTGGCAAATAAACACGTGAAAAGATGTTCAACATCACTCCTTATTAGAGAAATGCAAAAATCAAAACCACTATGAGGTACCACCTTACACAGGCCAGAATGGCCATTATCAAAAAGTCTACAAACAATAAGTGCTGGAGAGGGTCTGGAGAAAAAGTATCCCTATTACACTGTTGGTGGGAATGCAAATTGGTGCAACCACTGTGGAAAACAGTGTGGAGATTCCTCAGAAAACTCAAAATAGAATTACCATTTGATCCAGCAATCCCACTCCTGGGCATCTATCCAGAGGAAACCATGACTCCAAAAGACACATGTACTCCAGTGTTCTTTGTAGCACTCTATACAATAGCCAGGTCATGGAAACAACCTAAATGCCCATCAACAGGGGAGTGTATAGGGAAGATATGGTACATATACACCATGGAATATTACTCAGCCATTAAAAGCGACAAAATAACAACATTTATAGCAACTTGGATGGACCTAGAAATTATCATGTGGAGTGAAACCAGTCAGACAATTGGACACCAACATCCAATGCTACTGCTTACATGTGGAAACTAAAAAAAGGACACAATGAACTTCTTTGCAGAACAGATAATGAGTTACAGACTTTGGAAAACCTATGGTTTCCAAATGAGACAAGCTGGGAGGTAGGGGTATGCACTGAGGGTTTGGGATGGAAATGCTATAAAATTGAGTTGTGATGATTTTGTACACCTATATTTGTAATAAAATTCATTAAGTAATGGAAAAAAATTAAAAAAAATAAAAAAGGATAACAATAAAGAAAAAAAAGACTGCAGAAGAAAGGAAAAAATAAAGGTTAAAGTAGAAAGAAATGATACAGAAAATATAAAAACAATAGAGAAAACCAATTAACTCAAAAGTTGGTTCTTTACAGAGATCAACAATACTGAGAAAATTTTATCAGGGTTGTGTTAAGGAAAAAGACTCAAATACCAAATTAGAAATGAAAGTGTAACATTAGTATAAATTCTACAGACATTGAAAAGGTATTATAAGTGAACATTATGAACAATTGTACACTGACATATTGGATAACCCTCATAAAAATTGACAAATTCCTAGAAGCAAAATGTCCATTCACTTTTTTTTTTTTGTCTTTTTGCCTCATCTATGGCCGTACCCACGGCATATGGAGATTCCCAGGCTAGGGGTCTAACAGGAGCTGTAGCTGCAGGCCTTCGACACAGCCACATCCATGAGGGATCCGTACCGCGTCTGCAACCTACACCACAGCTCATCACAGTGCCAGATACTTAACCCACTGAGCAAGGCCAGGGATCGAACCCGCAACATCATGGTTCCTAGTCGGGTTCATTAACCACTGAGCCACGACGCGAACTCCAAAATGGCCATTCTTTACAATCCTAGAAAATAAGATATTTCTAACATAAGGTGGGAAAGTAAACTGTTATAGTAGTTGTGGAAAACAGTATGGTGGTTACTCTAAGCAAATATAACTACTCTCTAATAAAAAAGTTCATTTCTGGATAATCATTATTGAGACCCATTATTTATTTGGATTAATTGTAGTCCCTCCACTGTAAATAAGTCTTCAGAGCTGCCATGTTCTGTAGGTGGTATGTGACTTTCCACCTTTGTTTTCATTATTTTGGTGGAAATATAGCTTTTGTTCCTCCTTTAGATTAAAATTCCAAATGACACCCATTCTTCTTAAGGAAGTACTCCTCCCCAAAAATATAAGTAGTGAAAACTGGGAATTAAAGGAATAATGCTGAAAGATTAAAAATAAGAAAATATTTTTAAGTTCTAGCAGGAAACCCTTGACTAGCATTGGGCTTCTTCTCTCTTAGATTATAATACACTCTGTCAGCTAAAGACTGATTTGTTGTTGAGTTGGAAATGCATGAATAAAGTATGAATATAAAGATGGAACATTTTATTGTGCAAGTGTAAGTGGAAACCTCTGAATGCCAGTGTCGCATTATTCTTTGAGGCCCAATAAATGTAGAGAGGTAGAAAAAAGGAAAAGGACCATAGGCAATGATTTATGATAACACATTAGAAAATTATATATGAATGCTTTGGCCAAACTTGAAGTAGTATGGGAAGTGAGTAGAAATGGATCATATATTTTATATTATTCAGTGCCACCTCAAATGTTCGCATTGAAACTGCATGGGGAAATGAGAAGTTATGAGATCCAAAACTATAATAAAGATGATCACAGTACTGTTATATTTGAAAATGTGATGATAAGTGATATTCTACCACTGATATTAAATGTGCCTTGTCTTGTTATCTATGTTGTAAACTGTGAAATAAGAGTATATTTTCTCTTACACATATTTGTTGTAAAGATTTAAAACTTCCTTTGTCTTTGAAATCTACTTTCCCTTTGCTAATCTACATTGTTTACTAAATTTTTTTATAGTTCTTTCACATGTTCTCAAAATTCCATTTCTATTTTAGTTGTCTTTTCACCTTATAGAAATTATTGTTGAAAGCTTTTTTTTCTAATTATCTAATTGAATAGGGCGAAAATCTAAAAAAAATGTGACAGCATGCATATTGATAATATTCTTCTAATTATATATACACAAACACAGATATTTAGGCAAAATAAGGGGACAAAAATTATTTTCAAATGAAAGAATATAAAACTCAGAAAAAGAACTAAACAAAGCACAGATGAATAACTTGCCCGATGAAGAGTTCAAGCATTTTTTTTCTTTTGTTGACATTAATTGACCTTCCTTATAGGTTTCAAATATTTCCTGAATTTTTTTTAACTAACTTTTATATTGTCAACTCATTTTCTATTTCAGCTAAGAAATTTGTAATTTGACTCTAAGTTACTGGGGAATGCATCTTCTGGGAACCAAGCCATGGAAAATAACAGGGTATCATTTAGTCTTGACTGTGTGTTTGACTAAAAACTGTAACTTTACTTTCTTAAAAATGATGAAGTGCAACAAGATTTTGAGAGATGTCATCTGGGGAGGCTATTTGTTTGTGTCATTTTTACTTTGCTAATCAAGGGAAGAAAACAGAAAACATAATTTTTATTTTAAATCCTCACCTACAGTTGCATGGTTTCTGTGTTAACGTTTTAATCATAACATTATTGCAGGTTTTTAGTTGACACAGGATTCGAGGGGCTTGTTTTTTAACCTTAATATTTTCAGAAAGTTAATCTTTGTGGAAAGAATGAAAAGGCTGGCCAAAGTGATTGGAGGTACTTAGACAATTACATTTTAGCTTTCCAAGATAAGAGATCAGTTAGATTTTTAAATTCTGGGAAGACATTAACCTTAATATTCATGTTTGTGATGGTCAATTATTCCCAACTATTTGGTTTCAGCCAAGGCAAGTTCTTAGAGAGTTGATTGGCTATACTTTTTGAAGCATAACAAGTCTTCATCTCCTCCTCCTCTTCTCCTTCTTCTTCTTTTCCTCTTACCTCTCCTCCTTCTCAGCATCATCATTGTTACTTTTTCCTGAGTCATTATTAGGTGTGATTAACAGGAGCAAGGAATTTTTTTTTTTTTTCCTTACTCGGTATTTTAAATGTCTACTAGGAAAGGAGAGTAGTGAAACATTGACCAAGGGAATCTGAACCAGGAAGATATTTTTCATTTGAATTTCTAACGTGTAAGTGCAGGAATGCAAAGCTTCTAAAACCTATCCCCAAATGATGAGTCTACCATAAAGGGAAGTATAATGGAACTTATCACTGGAATGGATAATAACCCAAAGCAGAGGGTGAGTCTTTGAGGAACATTTGTACTTTACTACTTTTGACATATTGGACAACTGGTATTTCATTTGATAGAGATAGACATTCAAATAAATATGACTTATCTGGAGGGAGTAATGTCTTATCAGTGAGGACTCAGGCATATTCGTGTTTCTGTTGCTCCTACCTTACAATGCAAATGGTTACATTTCATCTAGTTGGTAAGGTATATACAAGCTTTCCTAAAATACTTTTCCCATTGACATCTCTAGTTAAGCTCCTGCCACTTCAGAAATGCATGGTATTACTGAATGTGTCTAATAAATTTCTTGCATTCTTGCAGTTCTTATGCTGCAAGTTATTCATTAGTTAATTTTCACGTAATTTTTTTTCCTCTTTGAAAACCATTTAGTTTCTCAGGAGCATTAACTGTTACCTCTTTCTTGAGTTTGTTGTAACATTTTTACTATCAGGCTTAAGGGACTCAAATTCAACTGGTTTTTCCTCTTATTTTACTCATCACTCTTAAATCTTGTAGAATTCTCCCCATTAACTGATTTCTAAATATTGGAGGTAGTCAATGTATAGGGATTACTATTGCTTACTTTTTCTGTTTACAGTAGCTCTTTAGGCTATGACACTCTCAGAACTTTAAAACTCTTCCACACGCTAACTTATTTCAAATGTATATCTCCATTCTAACCTATTCCCTGAACTCCGAATTTAGGATCCAGCTTTCTTATTAACATCAAATTTTTATTACATTGAATAGCCATTTTATTTATTTATTTATTTATTTATTTATTTAGTCTTTTTGTCCTTTTATGGCCACATGTGCGGCATACAGAGGTTCCCAGGCTAGGGGTCTAATGGGAGCTGTAGCCGCCAGCCTATGGCACAGCCACAGCAACGCGGAAACTGAGTCATGTCTGTGGTCTACATGGATCATGTCTGTGACCTACATGGATCATGGCAACACCGGATCCTTAACCCACTGAATGAGGCCAGGGATCAAACTTGCAATCTCATGGTTCCTAGTTGGATTTGTTTCCACTGTGCCATGACGGGAACTCCTGAATAACCATTTTAAAATTTCTGCAGTTGAACTCCTGATTTTCCTCAACCAACCTCTTATGTTCTTACATTCCATGTCAATAAATGGCACTTCTATTTACCTAGTTTCTGATACAGTTTTTCCTAACAATTTATCAGAAAACACATTTAAAATAGAACTATTATCCAAACTTTTACCACCTCATTGCAGTCTAAGTCACAATCAGTGATTGGTAAAACAGGAGATATGTCTTTTTTATTTAATGTTCTATCTCAATTCCTAGGACAAATCCTGAGAAACAGTATGTGTTCAGTAAATAAATCAATAAATAAATGCATTAATTAATTAATTCAGGCAAACATTCATTTATTCAACACATTTATACTGAACATACAACTTGTGATAGGAACGGTGGCAGGCCCTGGCAATAAACGTGGTGTCTAAGACAATGTCCCCTGCCATTATGGACCTTACAGTCAAGTTTATTGTATAAGGATGTTTTACTTAGCTAGGCCTTTGCATATGCTGTTTATCTTATCTGGAATATCTTTTACCTCCTTCTTCTCCCATCTAACACTAACTCCTCTGGCCAGATAGTAAAGAAAAAGAAAAAGGATCAAATTAGCAATATCAGAAATGAAAAAACAAAGAACGATCACAGCAGATCATACAAGTACTAACAAATATAATAAAAACTATTATATAAAATTTGAGACTAACAAATTGATAACTTGGAAGAAAGCGGAAAATGCTTTAAAGATATAACATTAAAGTTACTTAAGAAGTAATAGATAATCCAGGAGTTCCCTTCATGGATCAGTGGTTAATGATCTGACTAAGAACCATGAGGTTGCGGGTTCGATCCCTGGCCTGGCTCAGTGGTTAAGGATCCGGCGTTGCTGTGAGCTGTGGTGTAGGTTGCGTTGCAGAGGTGGCTCGGATCCCATGTTGCTGTGGCTGTGGCATAGGCCGGCAGCTACAGCTCCTGGTAGACCCCTAGCCTGGGAACCTCCATATGCCGCGGGTGCGGCTCTACATAAAGGCAAAAAGACAAAAAAAAAAAAAGTAATAGATAATCCAAATACTACCGAACCAAATGAAGAAATTAAATTTATCATTAAAAGCTTTCTAACAAAGAAAACTCCAAGTCCAAATCACAAAGAGATATCACATCATATTAATTAGAATGGCCATTATCAATGAAAAACAAAACAGAACCAAATAGAACAGAAAATAGCAAGTATTGGTGAAATTACAGAGAAATAAAATATTGATGCACCACTGAACTGAATGTAAAATGGCGTAGCTGTTACAGAAAATAGTCTAGAATTTCTTCAAAAAATAAAAACATCAATTACCATATAATCCAGCAAGCCCAATTCTGGTATAGCCTATATACAAATAATTGAAAACAAGTTCTCAAAGAGATATCTGTATGACCCTGCAGCATTATTCACAAAAGCCAAGATACAGAAGCAGCCCAAATGTTCATCCACAGATGAACAGATAAAGAAAATATGGTACGTGCATACAATAGAATATTATTCAGCCTTTAAAAAGAAGGAATGCTGTCACATGCTACAATATGGATCAACCCTGAAGATATGCTGAGTAAAATAAACAAGGCACAGAAGGACACACACTGTATGATTACACATATAAATATCTAGAGTAGTCAAAGCCATAGATATTAAGAGTAGAATGGTGGTTGTCAAGGGTTTGAGGAGGAAGTGGAATATTTTTGTTCAGTGCGTATAGAATTTAAATGCTTTAAGGAGAAAAATTTCTGAAAGTATGTTAACAAGTGAATATAGTTAATTCTGAAAATGATTGAGCGTAGATTTTATACCGTGAATTTTCCCCCACAATTAATTTTTTTAATGGTAACATAAAAGCATCAAGTCCCAATGAAATGCTTAGGAATAAATCTAATAAAATATGTATAAGTTTTGTAAAACTGAAGTTTACAAAATAAAAATTAAAAGAGACAAAAATGAATAAATGATTTACTGTTATTTTGCTATTAATAATCTAAAGATTTAGTTCAATAACAACGTCTGAGAAAGCAGTTTTGTAGAAATTGATACAATTTAAGTAGGAAAGCAAAGGACCTATTATATTTTGTAAAGGTGAACAAATGTGATGCACACAATCTTATTTCAAAAATTCTTATAAAGCTACAATAATCAAGACGGTGTGGCATATAAATTGATGGAAGATAGAAAGTCCAGATATAAACAAACACACACACACATGCACACACACCAGATACTACACAAGAAGACAATGTTTCAACAGTTTATTGGAAGTATTAGACATCCACATGTAAAAAAATGATACTCGAACTAAACTTTGCACCATATACAGAATAAAACAAATAAATCAGAAACTTAAATGTAGAGCCTAAAATTATATTTACTTTTTAAAAAATTGGGAGAAAACTTCTCATACAGCCTATTAAGAAAATCAAAATACAAATACAAACTGGGATAAAATATTTGCAAAACAACTATATGACAAAAGGACTTTATATAAAATGTCCCCCGCCCCAGTCCCCTGAAAGAGAAGATAATCAATCTAAGTAATCAAATTGGTGAAAGATATAAACAGATTTTTAACCAGGAGGAAAACTGAATGGCATATAAATTTATGAAAAACTGTTCAATATGATTTAAAATTAGGGAAATTTAATTAAAATTACAATGAGATACCATAACACACCCACTGAAACGGCAAAAAGTAATCTAGCTCAGATATAGAAAATCTCATATTCTTGTATATTTATTTATTATTAGTAAGAATGCAAATAATATACCTTTGGAAAACAATTTTGTAATGTCTTCAAAAGTTAGACATAACAAATTATATAACTATCTCATTCTTAGATATATATAAAACAACTGAAAGCATACTTCTATGTTGTCATTTTTATAATAATTTTAATCTTCAATAAATGGAAATAATTAAATGCCTATCAACCAGTGAATGTATGAACAAATTGTGATACATTATTACAGTAGAATTCTACTTAATAATAAAATGAAAAAATCATGATAAATTCAACAGGGTGGATAAATTCAGACTCTACAATAAAGTCTAGGTAACCCAATGGGAAAAGAACACATTTTTCCAACAAATTGTTTGTAATACTTGCATATACTTGTAAAAAGGGGAGGAGGATCTTGACCATTATTTCACATCCTACACAAAAAAAAATAAATTTAAATGGATCATTAACATAAGCATAAAATCTTCTTTTGTTTGTTTGTTTTTTAGGGCCGCACCCACAGCATATGGAGGTTCCCAGGCTAGTGGCCTAATTGGAGATTCAGCTGCTGGCCTACACTACAGCCACAGCATCAGACAGATCAGAGCTGCCTCTGCGACCTACACCACAGCTCATGGCAATGCTGGATCCTTAACCCACTGAGTGGGGCCAGGGATCAAACCCACAACCTCACGGTCCCTAGTCGGATTCATTTCCGCTGGGTCATGATGGGAACCCCAAAGCTAATATTTTAAAAAGTCTTGATGAACCCTGAAGAAAATCTACAATTTTATGGTAATTATAGATTTCTTAGGCAGAATAGTAAAAGGTGTTGTTGAGGATGGGCATCACATTTCCTTTGCCATTTTAATTGGAGTGTAACAATCCATTTATTTATTCTTCCAATAAGAGTCTGACATTGCGATGGATTTGCTTATTTCTAAGCTATGAACTGAAAACAGGACTCCCATTTACACAGGTTTAATAAGCTAAAGTTTATCATGACCACATACCTGGCATTTTAGAAATCTCCCTGATTTCAAATATTTCATCTTGTGTTTAGGCTCTTGCAGATGCAAAGGAGAAAGGAACAGAAAATTTTTATTGATAGTAAATTAGTATTTATAGTAGTAAGTAGGGAATTTTAAAAAATGTTAGTAAAGTGCTATGAGAACACAGAGAAGGATGTCCTTAACTGCAACTGCAAAGGCAAAAACCTCACATCCAGGTTTTAGCTGAATCTTGAATGAGTTAACATGACACCTTCATGATATCATAAGCAGTGGGGAAGGATGCTAGGAGATAAAAGGGGATTCTAGGCAAAGGCGAAATTTTAAAAGATTGCCTGCAGCTCCAAGACACTTAACAATACCACTTAGGCGATTAGGAGTGATTATTTGGATTCAAGCACGGAAATGCATAATCATATTTGCATTACAAATAGCATTTGAAAGATGGATTGAACACTGCTGAGAATGGTGTTACATAGAATTTACAGCGGCCTCTGTAATTTGGAGAGGGGCTGAAATTCTCAAGTTGTGAAAATATTTGCTTTGTGAAACTCTAGAATCTAGTAGAACAAGAGACAATTGGTGATATTGTAACTTAAAATTTGAGCTTTTGGAGTTCCCATTGCTCAGCAAGTTAAGGACCCAACACAGTCTCCTTGAGGATGCTAGTTAAATCCCTGGCCTTGCTCAGTGGGTTAAGGATCCAGTGTTGCCACAAGCTGTGTTGTATGTCATAGACACAGCGTAGATCCCTTGTGGCTGTGGCTGGTGGCATGGACTGGTAGCTGCAGCTCCGATTTGACCTCTAGCCTGGAAACTTCCATAGGCCACAAGTGTGGACATAAAAAGAAAAAAAAAATTGAGTCCTTTAATCATTGTTATTCCACTAGTATTCTAAAAAATACTAAATATACTCCCTTCCTCATGAAAGGAAGCCTCCACATTCTAGGGAAAATATAATTTCAGTGTTAAATAGATGCTTTTCCATAAGCCTATCTAAATTTATTAATGATTGGGGAACTTTATAGTTCTGCCTGACATTCTACCACAGACACTCTTTAGAGATTCTTTTATTGAGTCAAAATATTGTATCCCCAAGAGTGTTTTACCAATAGTTGCCTTTAAGAGGTTCAGTTTACGTATGAAAAAAATCAACGTTGAATCTAGCATCATTTTTCAAAAAACATCCCCTTGTTTATAAATGCCAACATCTGGAATCTATCATGGATATGAGAATAAGGAAAGCTCCACAATAAAGGATATAAGTGGAAAGGATAGCTTTGGGTGAAGTGCTGCCCAGTTAGAAGTGGGATCAGAGAAACTAATCACTGCTTACAAGACCTGAGTGGGAGAAAGTGAAAGTGTGGTCAAGTATCATTTTTAGACTGAGAAGAGAAAGGCGGGTGCTCTGGGTTCCATGCACCAAAGGGTCCTGCTCTAGACTTGCTCTTGCCCTTCATGTGGGGTAAGACATCCACAAGGCCAAGAGGGTCTTTTCACTCAGGACCCATGGTTTCCATTCTAGGTCATGTTTCAAGTATCAGAGACCTTGAACGCCTGCCTAATGGCACCAGCACTGCTCTCCAGGTGTGGGTCATTTTCTTCTCTATGTTTGCCTTTTTGAAAGGCCCCAAAGATTTGTCCTTGTGGAAGGTATCGATAGAACTTGGAAGTACATTCAGAAACCATCACACGAGTGCCCAAATGGTGCATCATGGTATGGAATGGGTCTGGAGTGAAAAGCGAATGGAAGGCAGTGCCTCTATCATCAGGCATGGAATTTGATTCTTGAGGTCATTTTGAAGTTACTTAAACAAGATAAGAATAAGGAATACATTCAATTTAACTGTATAACTGTTTGATTTATGACTTCAATATTTAGGTATATGGTGCACGGGCTTGTTTTTATCTCTTGCTCTGCATCCCAACATGTTAGAAGCAGACCAAAGGGGAAACAGTAAAAACTTTCCTTACTTCGCGATTTGTTCTGTGCATCTCTAAGCCAGAGTTAAATTTGATTGATGAAATGAGTATCAGGAAACTGGCACTGGAGGAGGCCTTAGACTCTGCCCTAATCTTAAACATGAGGTAACTGAATTTTATCCCAAACCATCCAGAAAGGTGGTAGCAGAGCCAAGATAAAAATATAGACAGCTGGGAGCTCCTGTTGTGATGCAGTGGAAACCAATCCGACTAGTATCCATGAGGATGTGGGTTCGATCCCTGGCCTTACTCAGTGGGTCAGGGATCCCACCTTGCCATGAGCTATGGTGTAGGTGGAAGATGAGGCTCAGATCCCTCACTCTTGTGGCTGTGGCATAGGCTGGTGGCTGTAGTCTGAATTGACCCCTAGCCTGGGAACTTCCACATGCCATGGGTATTGCCACCTCAAAAATAAAAACAAATATAGACAGCTTTATATTTCTCCTTGCCTTTTTTCCTTATTAATTATGGTATTTATTTTACATCTCTCTTAGCAGACTTCTTAATACAAATAACTCTTTTTTTGGGGTCTTATAAAAGTGTTTAAAAATCAAAATCATGTTAATGCATGTTGTAAAACAAGACGATAGTTTTTAGTATATTTGCATTTTTAACATTGTAAATTATGTTATTTCCACGAGTGACTGACATTTTTAAGGATTGTTAAATATTAGTCAGATATTCTATTAATATTTATAAAAACTTACAAAATAGAAATTATGATTTCTTTATTCATGTTTACATAAATATTGGGAATTCCAAGAAAGCATTGAAATACAAACAACTAAAACTTTATGTTATATTTAGTGAATAATACATATTTTCTAAACATTAGAAAAAACTAATATAGCTCAATTAAGACAATTTAAGGAATAAATTAAATCTGTGCCTATGTTATACTGGTTTTAAAACTGATTAAATAATGACATTGCTCCAAAATGAAAAATCATCGGGAAGCATAACTTACAGTTCTCTGCATGAAGACCTGCATGAAGTTATTACTGTGACTGTTTTATTACATAATCCCATTGTGGATATCATATTACATATATTAGAAGTAAAAGACTAAAAAGTACTGCGTGGAAACTTATTACTTATTTTCCATTCAAGTATCATTCAATTATTTAGCCATATCTGATTACTGCATTCAATTAACTAACACTTACTGTCCATTCACACTCACTATTTATTTCCATTTGAATTACAGTGAGTAAGGGGGCACTGATATTCATTCTGGAAAACACATCTGCTCAAGGAAAGGCAAGAGGTCAAGGCAATAGAAAGGGTGCTTAAAAATACATCACAGTAAAAATGAAGAAAAAACCTATTTTCATAAATTCTTTCATATTAAGTTATTCGTGTGAAAATATGAAATATTTTCTATGCATGGCTCCAACTATTTTCTATCTGTCAGTATATATTATCCACATTTTGCAAAGATGATTGGCTTTCAACCTTGATATCTTTTTATATGTGGACTCTTTTAATCCTTTAAAGAAGCCTAATAGGCTAGAAAAGAAAAATTGAAAGAGATTCAAGGAATTAAATAAGATATTAACAGTATGAGATACCACTTTTATATATTTATTCTTCTATTGAGTTTATTTATTCCCCACTAGCTACCACAAGTAATCAACATAATTAAAAATTGATCTTAGTCAGTTAACTTTAATTAATAAGAGCTGAGAAGTTCCCATTGTGGCCCAGAGGGTTAACATGACTAGTATCCATGAGGATGCTGGTTCAATCCCTGGTCTCATCAGTGGGTTAAGCGATCCAGCATTGCTGTGAGCTGAGGTGTAGTTTGCAGACATAGCTTGGAACTGGAGTTGCTGTGGCTGTGGCGTAGGCCAGCAGCTGCACCTCTGATTCTACCCGTAGCCCAGGAACTTCTGTATGCTGCAGGTGCAGCCCTAAAAATATAAAGTAAAATAAAAGCTAAGTTTTCCCAGTAATATTAATGTGCTCTTTTATTAAATTCCCTGAAATCGTTTTTACTGGAGGGAGGAGGCAGCAGTTGGTCAGCATCTTTGAAAATATTTTTTTGCTAGCATGCTTTTGGACAAACGGCTGTAAATATAAATAGGACAGAAAAAGTTAATTAGTTACTATGAACTCTAATTGTCAGTAGATTTCCTAGCTTCAGAATGGCCTACAGATCAAATTCATTTTAAAGTTTTGGTTTGTGAACAAAGGAGGGGTATTTATAGATTCAGATAACAGGCAGGAAGAGTAACAGTAGGGCTTGAGTTTTATCTATGCAAGGAGGACTGATTCCATGGTCTAAGTGATAGATACTAAAATTGTTGTTTTCAGCCACTTGGAGCAGTTTGTTTCACAGCAATAGATAACCAGGGAAAGGTTCATCTTGAATTTGTTTTGATTCTTTTAATGTAATGAATTGCCTTTATTAGAAAGAATGCATGTGCAAATGCTAAGATTAAGATTATAATTTTTTAATATTTTTTTTAGAACAGACAAGAAACATGTGGAACAGAAGAAACATTCAAAAGTGAAATTAGGAGTCTGCTCACAGACTTTGAAAGAATTATGGTCACAGGTGGGGTGCAGGGATGGACTGGGGGTTTGGGCTTGGCATATGCACACTGATTGGAATAGCACAGAGGACTCTACCCAATATCCTGTGATAAATTATGTGGGACTAGAATCTGAAAGAGAATGGATTTGAGTTCATGTGTAACTGAATCACTTTGTTGTACAGCAGAAAGCATTACAACATTTTAAATCAACTATCCTTCAATGAAACTTTAAAAATGAAACAAAAAACAAGCAAAAAAAAAGTGAAATTAGGAAAAGACCTCAGCATTAAGAACAAGAACAACAACAAAAACCTTACTGCTAGATGTATTAAACATATCAATTGAAACTGATTGGCTAAAGAACTCCGTTTCCATGTTATAATATTTTGTTTCTTCCAAGTGACATAATATATTTAATTACAGAATAAATATAATCATAATGGAATTTGTTTTGTCCAAATGCTTGCCTTTAAGTACAGACCACATAAGGCTTTCTAAAAGTCCGTCTCAGTTTGAATACTTTAAGAAAATAAAGGATGAGACATAAAGAACTTATTTACCCTAATCTAAGTCCCAGTTAATGAAGCTAATGATTCGTCATTAGGTACCCATAGTAGAAGATACTAAAATTTCAGCAAGAAGGTAAAGTGATCAAAATAGTCTTCATTTTCTATCAAAAACAAAAACCTACAGCAATAAAAATTTTACAGCTAAATGTTGCATATCATTTTTCAAGCTTAGGAATTTTAAAAGTTCAGATAGTTATCTTAAAACATATGCAGATATTAAAAATTCATTTATAAATTGATAAAGAACAAAATGATGAATAGGTAGTTAAAGTTTTCATGTACCATCAAAGATTTTAATTGACTGAGCCTTTATATAAAATATTCATTTGGTGACTATTTTTTAATTACTTCAAGTGAACACAGTTACAATTAAACTGAGATAACCTTTCAATTTCAGGATGGCCTATTCAGACTATTTTCAATTATGACTGAAAGGGTCACCTTTATTCACACACTAAATGAAAGATACTCATAGTTTGTCTCTGCCACTGTTTCATGGTTTTACCTTGGAAATTAATCATATGAAATTGACCCCTAAAGTCATTTCCCAGATGTAGTAGGAAAGTTTAATATCTCATGATATTGATGTAGTTAAGAGAAAACACAGACGCGGAGTTCTTGAAGAATTCTTAAGGCAAATTCACTTTGAAACTTTACTCATGAAAATCAAAGTGTTTTGGCCAGGAGGTAACCTGGAAGGGAGATGGAAGTGTGTTCCAGCAAGAACAACAAGACCAGATGCGCAAGTAGAATGGTCAGAGTGGTCAACAACACAGAATTTTATACAAACTTGCGCTCTGCGAGCTCTTGTCATGGCGCAGTGGTTAACGAATCCGACTAGGAACCATGAGGTTGCGGGTTCGATCTCTGGTCTTGGTCAGTGGGTTGACGATCTGGCGTTGCTGTGAGATGTGGTGTAGGTTGCAGACATGGCCCAGATCTGGTGTTGCTGTGGCTGTGGTGCAGGCTGGCGGCTACAGCTCTGATTAGACCCCTAGCCTGGGAACCTCCCTATGCCACGAGTGTGGCTCTAGAAAAAAAAAAGGCAAAAAGACAACAAAACAAAACAAATTGTGCTCTGTACACAGCTGAAGGTGGTGGTAAAAAGCTGTCTATGTTCTGCTTGTCAATCTGGACACAGAGGCACAGGTCTCAACAGCCCAGAGAAAGATATGCTTTTTTCCTATAGGTCTATTCACAGGAGTTGTCTTTGTCTAACTCTCACCAAAATGACCTTTGCATGGCAATGGCCTTAGGTCTAGCATTCCCAATGACTGGTCCAAAAAGGCACAATGACATATATCCACATTTTTAGTTTGATCTAGGCTGAAGCAGAGGCGGGCAGTTCATAAGGCAGAGACACTTGAAGTCAGTGGATTTGGAATTAATCCCTTGATGTTTTGTGTAGGTTAAAGAAAGTTATTCTGCTTGGCAGCTGGATATTCCTGGGTGGTGCTAAAATACATCTCTTAGTAGGGGGTGTAAAGCAGAACTTGGAGGGTTGGAAACCAAAATTGCTAAGAGGTTTAGGGCAAGATAAGGTGCCATTACAAGTAGGAACATCATCTAGACTAACTAATGAATAATGTCTTGGTCCTCAGGTGCTCAGAGATTGGATAAGGCTGAGTCAGCAAGCTTTTTTTTTTTTTTAAATAAGCGATTAAAAAGAGGATAAATATTAAAGCTAAAATAAAAATTTTTGTGCTGTGCTCCTTTAACTGATGCTCCAATACTCCTTAAGAACATGAATTTACTGTCCTTAAATATTACTACTGCTGATAATTTTTAATTAAAATATTAAAAATATTACCCAATATTGATTTATATTAGTTTTAATCTCCCAAGAACTATGTTAAGTGCATTCTATATTTTATATCATGTAATCCTTATAATAGTTCTATGAGGCGAATGATACTTTTCCTCTAATTTAGAAACCTGACTGAGGCTTAGAGAGGTTAGATCACTGCAGATACACTGAAGTGCAAACATGAGATGAAGTCAAGACTCATTTTTTTTTAGGTGTTAATAATTAAGGGAACAATAATTAAATAGAATAATAAAGAGAATAATTAAAGAAATAATAATTTGAGAAGCTACCTCTTCTCTATGATCAGAAATATTCTGGTGAAAATGTTAATACCTGATAAGCATACACAACTTCTTTAGGAGTTCCCTGGTGGCTCAGCAGGTTAAGGATCCAATTCTGTCAGTGCCGTGGCTGGGGTTACTTCTGTGGTGCGAGTTTGATCTTTGTCTGGGAAGCTTTCACACGCAGTGGGAAATGGCCAAAAAGAAAAAAAGGAAAGAAATCTTCTTCAGTGATTCTATGTTGTATAAATTATAAATATTAGATAATGTTTATGCCTTGTTTGGATTGTCTTGGAAACAGTCAAGGATTCGGTTCAGATGGCTTATTAGTGTGTTAGTCCCAAGAAACACGAGGAGGTGTCATAGGAAGAGACAGATGCCAGTTAAATCATGCATTATGAAGCAACTTACAAGTGTGCACTCCTGGATATTAATCCCACTGGATAACTTTTGGCATTATTCTTGGGAAATCACATGTATTCACAGATCTGGCTTTGTGCTTCGTTTCCTTTTTCTTTTTTTTTTCCTTTGTGGTCACACCTGGGGCATATGGAATTTCCAAGGCTAGAGATTGAATCAGAGCTGCAGCTGCCAACCTGCCAGCACATCTCATGGCAATGCTAGACACTTCACCCACTGAGCGAGGCTAGGTATTGAATCCTCATCCTCATGGATAATGGTCAGGTGCGTTACCCCTGAGCGACAACGGGAAATCCCTCATTCTGAAATAGTATCCTAGAGAGGCAGTTCTTACTTCCGATTGTATATTATAATCAAATGGAATAAATTTGTGCTTTGTGTTTACAGTGGTTTTGAATTTCTATTTTTAATTCTTTTATACAGATTTATTTTCAAGAATATTAAGGGGAAATAGATACAATGAAGTAATAGGAATAATATACTAAGCATACCTAATTCATTGATCTGGAAATATTTAACATTATAGTTTTGAAATGTCTAAAACAAAACTTTCTGAGTTATAAACAAAAAAAGACAAATCTATAACAATATATAAAGCAAAACCTTAGAGAATTACGAGCAAAACATTATATGTACCTATGAGAAAGAGATGCGTCAAGATGTTTTGTGTTTTTCCTTGTGATTTTATTGTCAGAGATTTGGATTAAATAGGTCTAAAATAGGGAGTTCTCACTGTGGCTCAGTGGAAATGAATCCGACTACTAACCATGAGGATGTGTGTTCTGTCCCTGGCCTCGCTCAGTGGGTTAAGTAACTGGCTTTGCCTTGAGCTGTGGTATAGGATGCAGATATGGCTGGGATCCCTGGTTGCTGTGACTGTGGCTAGGCTGGAAGCTGCAGCTCAGATTCAACCCCTATCCTGATAACTTCCATATGTTGCAGGTGCAGCCCTAAAAAGAAAAAAAAAAGAAAAAGAAAGGTCTAAGATATAAAAGTCCTTTGGTATACGTGTCTGTCCTGGTATGGAAATCACTATTGCTGAAGTTGGTTTATGATCTGACCTAGCCATCTCTAGGGAGCTCTGCTTGAAATGGTGTATCCTGAGCTATCATCCTCAGTTTAATTCAAATAAAATTCTTTTCTATTTTATTACAGATTGACTTGCTGATTATTTCCATCAACATGCCAACTCAAGAGCTGAGTGTTTTGCTTGTGGTTGTTGTTGATGTTGAAGTGCCAGGTGTATCAAGCAATAAAGAGGAAGCACAATAAATGTACAAAATGGCAACTTTGAGTGCTTACTAGATTGCTAGAATCAATAGAAAAGAGACCATTTTCTGGCATGACACTTTCTACTAAATTTTAACACCCCCCCCTTTTTTTTTTTTTTTGCTTTTTAGGGCTGCACCTGCGGCATATGGAAGTTCCCAGGCTAGGAGTCGAATCAGAGCTATAGATGCTGGCTTTCACCACAGCCCCAGCAATGCGGGATCCAAGCGGTGGTCTGCACCACAGCTCATGGAAACACTGGATCCCCAATCCACTGAGTGAGGCCAGGGATCCAGCCCGCATCCTCATGGATACTAGTCAGATTCGGTTCCACTATGCCACAACAGGAACTTCCATAAACCCCCCCGACCTTTTTTAAAAATGGAAATACTCATCTATTTGCAGGATCTGGGGGAGAATGTGCGCCGATTACTGACTCAAAGTAGACAAATAAAACACATCATCTGTTCTACAGAAATATGTACTCTAGTTAGGGAGCCAAGGCTCAGAAATATAAAATAGTTAATTAAAATGCAGTGTGGCCAGAGGTCAGTGAAGGATTTCTCAGTATGTGTTCAGCCAGCTTCTCCTTCCTACACCTCAGGTTTTCTCATCTACCGAGGAGAGGCAGTCAAAGGGGTTGACTTCGACAATCGGTTTTCCTGCTGTTTCCATGTCAACCCAATGAAAATAATCACAACACTTCAATCCTTAATGCAATGTAGTCAGCAACATTTGCTGAGCACCCACTGTGTGCAGAAAAAGGTGGGCTAGAAGGTTATGGCAACAAGAGATGTTACTGTCATAACTGGAAACTGCTAGGAGAAAATGACTGCCTCTACAACCATATTCTCTGAAAAGAGTTTAAGTCTGTCTCATTATTTGCACCTTAGGGCTTCTAGGCTCACTTTGAACTGTAAGTATGTCCTTGAAAACTTCTGCAGAGATAGTTATCACGGAAGGAATGGAATTTGTCTTCCATGCTGAAAATGCTTTGAGTTAGATGAGAAAATAGTTGAGCGCTATTCTAGGATACTAACAAATTTCTTTCCAGATATTTCTCTTGGGTGTATAGATACACCTATTTTTTCCCCATTAATGCAAATATAGAAAAAGGGGTTTTCTCAAAGTTTTGCCTTTTCTGGAAGATGGTTAACTAGTAGACCAGTTATGGTGACCTTTCTCATAAAAGCAAACTATGTAAGGATCACCTGCTGAATATAAATAAAGAATCTAAACAGTTTTCTTCCAAATTCTCACAGCTGTGTGTGACCAGCTCACACCGGGCTGGAAGAAATATCAGTTGTCTCCGCCTGATTTTCCCATCTATTCAAAATTCTAAAAAAATAATATTTTTGCTTTGCCTCCCGTCTGTTTAATCTGTTGTTCTCCAGAGTGACTTTCCACTGAGATTTATTTCATGCAGATTTATTTAGCACATATAATACTATGCTCCTTAACCCAGTTGCATATTGCCCAACTAACCTCAACAGGGAGAATCAGTGAAATACTGTGACATGACATACGGGTGCTTATTTGAGTTACATGTATGCTTATATTTATTCAATTTTAATAACAAATTCACTTCTCTTATTATGCAATAAGTAGAAGTTCTTTATGTTAAAAAGATAGAGAATAGGAGGAGTTCCCTTTGTGGCTCAGTGGTTAATATACCCGACTAGGATCCACGAGGATGTGGGCTGGATCCCTGGCTTCCCTCAGTGGGTTAAGAAACTGGTGTTGCCATGAGCTATGGTGTAGGTAGCAGATGTGGCTTGGATCTGATATTGCTGGGACGTAGGCCGGTGGCTTCACCTCCTGGATCCCTAGCCTGGGAACTTCCATATGCCACAGGTATGGCCCTAAAAGAGCAAAAAAAAAAAAAAAGAGAATATTATGAACAACAAAGAATTGTTTTTTTTTGGTCCTACCTTCAGCCTGTGGAAGTTCCCAGGCCAGGGGTCAAACCTCACCACAGAAGTGACTTTAACCACTGCAACAACAACGCCAGATCTTTAACGTGCTCCACCATAAGGGAATTCCCACAGAAGAATATTAAAATAATTCTTAATTTAATACCTTTGGAATTCACTTATGAACATGTAGGTGTACTTGTTTTTATTTTATTCTTAAAAATGAGATTATGCTTGTTACATATTTTATAACCTCTCTTTATATTTAGTGATGTCATTTATCATCTTTGCACACTATCATATGCTGAAATTGGCCCCTTCACTTCCCAACTGATATACTGAAGTAACAGTCCTCAGTGTTTCTATTATGGAAATAGGGTCTTTAAAGGAGGTAATAAAGGTTAAAAGAAGGAATAAGAGTGGGTCTTTAATATGATATGCTTAGCGTCCTTTTAAGAAGAGAAAGAGGCACCAAAGAATTCTCTCTTCGCTTCGCTCTCTTTCTGTACACAAAGGAAAGCTCATGTGAAACAGAACCAGAAGTGCCCTCTGCAAGCCTAGTACAGAGTTCTCAGCAGAAACTAATCCTGCCTGCGTCTTCATCTTGGACTTCTAGCCTTCAGAAATGAGAGAAAATAAATTTCTGTTATTTAAGCCACGCAACCTATGGTGTTTTATTATGGTAACCAGAGCGAAAGAATATATACACTAATAAATGTGTCCCCATAATAGCATTTTTGTCATGACATCTCATCTTCTCTATATCATAATTTATTTTTACTCTGTTATTATTGAATATTTCAATTAACTAAAGCTAATTAAATCTTAATATTGATTGGTTTTCACAGGAAACATTCCTAGAAATATTTCTAAATGAAAAATGCACATTTCTAAATACTTGTGCTTCGTATTGGTAACTGTTAACCCAGTTTATACTTCCGTAAACTGTTTGACCACTTCACAATGTCTCCACCAGGGAAGGAATTATTACTTTTAAAAAATCTATGTGTATCTAGTAACCAAAATGACGTCTGATTTATTTTTAATTGATTTGAATTCTTTGATTTACAGTGAATTGTATTTTTTAAGTTTCTGTTTTGTGACTGGCATAAGTATGTACTTGCAGGTATTTTTATTTTATTTTAGTCTTTTTAGGGCCACACCTATGGAATACAGAGGTTCCCAGACTAGGGATTATATCTGAGCTGCAGCTGCCAGCCTACTCTGCAGGCACATCAATGCAGAATCTGAGCCGTGTCTGTGCCTTACACCACAGTTCACAGCAATGCCAGATCCTTAACCCACTGAGCAAGGACAGGGATCAAACCCATGTCCTCATGGGTACTAGTCGGGTTCATTTATTGCTGAGCCACAACAAGAACTCCCTTTTTTTTTGCAGGTGTTTTTTTAATATGTGAAAATATACTGTAATTATCTATTTTCCTATTATAATAAAATTACATTCAGAACCAAGAGATTGTTATGAATGATATTAATTTCAGTGACATGAGAAATATGTGTGTCTATGTTGAGTGTGGCATTGAGCAGTATGAGAGCATAAAAAGCATGAGAAGTATTTGGTTTCCACGTCACTGTTTCCATATATTTTTTTATTCCAGATGTAGTTTTTAACAAAATTTTCATATTCTCTGTTAATCTCTTACACGGTGGTATTTCCGAGATCAAGCTCCTCATCTTACACACTCTATAGTTAATCAATATTCTGAACCTATTTGCTGATTAATATACCAAATCTGTAACTTCTTATGTCCATCTGAACCCAATTTGTCTCTTCTGATATCTTGCAAAGAGTAAACTCATCATTCACTCAGGTTCTTATACTGAGAATATGTATATCTTTATTTTCTTAAATATACAGTATCCAATGACTCAATATTTTGATTACTTCAACAAACGTATATTGATGGGATATACTATATCAAACACTGTCCTAGGCTCTTGAGTCAGGAAATAAAAACTTATTCTTTGTTTTGCACAATTTATATTTAATAGTTATATATATATTAGAGCAGTCACAACACAGAAATGAATGTAGAATTTTGAATTTAAAGAATTATTAACTTATTACTGGCAACTAAGTATGAATGGGTAAAGATAACGCTAAAGGATACAAAAATAAATAGCAGATATAGAAGACAGATACTACTTCCAGGGTTGAGAGCATAACAAAGGGAAAAACAAAGTTGTAAAAGACTTCCCTCTCCAAAAAGTTACAAGTCAGACCTTAATGGAAAGGTTATGAATATGGTCTATTGGATGGTGCAGAATTTGCCTGAGGTGCCACTGGCCAGTAAGAAACTGCTTGCTTGGGAAGGTGTGCTTGAAAGCCAACCATTGAGTCAGCAGCACAACATCCTGGGATGCTTCCCACTGGATTACCAACAAGACTTGCTGTGAAGCTTGTCCCTGGGTATCTGGTCAACCTTGTTGGCAAGCCAGCTACTGGAGTGCTATTGAAATTTACTGGGAGTCCCCCACTCTTCCCAGACTATCTGTGAAACTAACTGGAGGGTGAATGTTACCTTATATGTCCTGCATACCAATGTTGCTATGCACTGTGGGGGCAGGGACAACAAAGACCAGAGCTAGAACCATTTGCCTTGTGGTCTTCTTCTAGTGCTGTTTACTTTAAAAGTTTAACATTGTGCAAGCTGGCAAAATAGAAATCTTTGCGGGGTTCAGTTTCAGTATCACAAACAAGACACAGAAGGAAGGCTGTGCCAAGAGGCAAAAAAGTTAAGTGCCACAGTCCACTCCGTTGATTTTAATATCAAAACAGCTCTATGTTTTTACTTAACCAGAGAGAGCTATAATTAGTAAAAGGAGAATTATCAACTATTCCCCAAAATGAAGAAGTTGAGTCCCAAGTCTCAATGAATCCACTGCTAGCTCTATTAAATTATTCTTCATATTCTGTCACAGTCCTATTGAATGTTGTGTTACCTAAAAAGTAAATTGCAAGGTTAACCTGTGACAATTTCTATGTAAATTAATAATAAGTAGAAAGGGATAAAAGAAGAAAATGACTAGGATATATAAACACATGCATAGACAAGCAGGGAGAAAATTAATGAGGTTACTGTATATTCCTATCTCATAATTGGTCACGGGTCTGTGTAATTAACTATAATTGACCTATAACTATCTTCTTCCACTACGATGTTGTATTACCTTGCTCTCAATAGGAACTTCCATTAGTTGGGATTTTTCCTGTTGAAGTTACCCAAACACCAGCTACCAAAGGATCTGACTGTTTAGTTTTTGATTTGGGGGGTGTCGAAATTTTTTTTTTTTTTTAAGTACTAAAAGGCAGCTCAGAGAATAACCTAGGTTGTAGACATAGTTCTCTTTTCCCTCCATTGGATATCATTTACTCAATTTCTCCTAGCTAATTGGGATCACTCACTTCAGATGATAGGCTAACTCCTTTTTTCTGCCTGTTTCACTGGCATCAAGAGACCCCAGTAGGGAGTTCCCGTCGTGGCTCAGTGGTTAACGAATCCGCCTAGGAACCATGAGGTTGCGGGTTTGATCCCTGGCCTTGCTCAGTGGGTTAAGGATCTGGCATTGCCGTGAGCTGTGGTGTAGGTTGCAGACGTGGCTCGGATCCCGCGTTGCTGTGGCTGTGGCGAAGGCCGGCAGCTACAGCTCCTGTTAGACCCCTAGCCTGGGAACTTCCACATGCCGCGGGTGCGGCCCTAAAATAACAAAAGACAAAAAAAAAAAAAAAAGCCCCCAATGGTCAAGTGATAGATTCATTTTATAATTTAATTAAACATTGTTGTTCTCCATCATTGTTCCAATGATGCGGAAGCATTTCTCCCTTGGGGACTAAGTCCTTCAAGCTGTCAGAGATCAAAGTTTTCAGGAAATCAAGCAGAAAGTATGGAATGATTTATTTAGTAAGACAGCGAGTGGAGCCATTTCAATGATAATCTTTTTATTCCTGGACCCATGTTTTCTGGACCTAAGGGAGAGAGCACCATAATAAAATCTATATTCTCTAATAAACCATCAAGACAATTTCAATCTTCTACCATCTAGTGCCACATCTGAGTTTTTAGTAAACCATTACAGCTTCCAATTAGACAACCAGCATCTTGGTGATAGACTATATGGATTTTTCCAGGAGCTTGAGCTTTTGCTGCATGACATTTGCTGTGAAATCGGTTCCTTTATAAGGAAGGAAATGTTGTACAGAATGCCATAAAAAACTGCGTGTGATTGGATCAGTTTGGTATACAACAGAAATTGAAGAAACATTGTTAATTAACTATACTTTAGTAATTTTTTTTTTTAAATTTAAAAATTGCACAGGGAATTAATCTCTGAATTTGTGGAGAGTTGTGCTGACAGAAGAATTACTAACATGGCAAGCAATCTATATCCAGGATGCATGTCTATTCCAGGTAGGGTGCGTTTTGCCCCTTTTATTATGAACAAAATTTAATGTAGTCAATGTATCACCAGGTTACTAGGGGAATGGTGCAATACCAGGAATTTAGAGTTGGTCTCTGCTCTTGGGAGGTGAGGCTCTCAGCAGAAGCAGTGGCCAGGTCAGTGTAGCTTAGGGTGTGTATGTGCATGATGTTGAGCCCATCTATCACCTTCATCCATGCCTTCATGATCACTTTATTTTGGTGCTCACTCAAAAGGTGCTGAATTTCCTGGGAAAAGAAGATGACCAGCACTCACAGAACCTGTCATAATGACTGCCCTGCTGTTACAAGCCTCCTCAACAGTGGTTGCACTTTGGGTGACATGCACATGGAACATGACTAACCTCATAGACTATTTGCCTCATGGCAGATCCATATACATACTTCTTCCACTGACTTTCTTGAATTTAGTCTTCATTCCTGTTCCTTCCAGTCCCATGCATATCCCGCCAAGTTGTTAGCAGTTGCTTGAAGAATTAGTATAAAATTAGATTTCTGGCCATCATTCTCAGGTCAAAATGGACCACCAAATACACTTCCCCAAGTTCTGTCCACCAGCAGGATTTCTTTTACTACTCTACTCCAGGGTTATCCCTGAGTGGAGTATTAGAGTAGCTGTTCACTCAGATGACAACAGCATATTTTTCTATTCATAGTCCTTTGTAAACTAGCCTTAACTTTTTTCCTCATCAATTAAGAACTTTTAAGAAGGCCATAAATGAGTACTGAGGCTAAAGAGACAATGTAAAAATTGATTTCAAATTAATCTGTGTCACCATGGAACTTATTCATACCTTTCAGACATTTTCATAGATCTCTTACATAACATTGATGGTACTTTTCACTTGTAAGTACAAATCTTATTGCTAGATAGGCCGTATAAGACCTGGTGTATAGTAGTAAGCTCATCCTGAATGGTAAACTGATGTCCCATGGTTAGACTTTCAGTCTTACCAGCATCCAGCAGAAAGCAAGAAGCTCATTTGCCAGAAGAGAATTAGTATCTGCAAAAGAAGGCATAGATTTATTTTCATGTTCTTGATTTCTGCCCTGGGATCTCCTACTGGTGCTTTCCAGAAATTCCATGCAGCATAGCTTTTTGCCACAGACACATCAAGTATCACTGAATCTGCTGCATTATAAAGCTTGGTGGCTGAGCTATCTGCTCCGTAACCTGGACTTGCTGCAGAGTCTTGTCTTGCTTTGGTCCCACACAAAGCTGGTAATCTTATGGATGATTTGGTAGGTATGTCTAAATACCACACTCAATATAGTTTCATTCTCATCTAAAATACAAGAATGCTGCCAAGTGTGGGGCCTCTTCCCCTGCCTCTCCTACCCTCCGTGGTAAATAGTACAAAGTTCAGAAATTTGTAATTAATCTTGTAGGGAAAATCTTGACTTGCCCTAGATCACTAAACCCCAGAAACATCACTGAAGTGGTAGGTTTTAAACTTGTGAGGGTTCTCCTACATTCTCTCTCTCTTTTTTTTTTTCTTAATAGATGCACCTGTGGCATATGGAAGTTCCTGGGCTAGGGGTTGAATCATAGCTGCAGCTGAGAATCAGAGAAGAGAAAACACAGCTCTCCATGTTTTAAATTGTGATTTTAGCTAAGAATTAAAGGATGTCGGCTTGGTGTTTTCTTTCTGTCACCTTTCTGTAAATGTTCCATTGAAGATCCTATATATTTGGGGTCACTTACAACTGCCATAACAGTCATGTGCAGTAGCCACTTGAGTCCCAAGACACTGCTTCAATTGGCCCATTATCACAGTCAGTGATAGGAAGACATTTTGTCATTTATAATTCCACTGCATGCCATGGATTACAAGAATCTGATATTCTACTGAAAAGGATTTGAGACCTGAGCTCAAAACAAGACCACAAACAAGGCAGCACCAAAATCCCATCTTTGAGAGTCTATCTCCTGTAACCACAGCCATTGCCAGTTCTATCTAGTCAGGAGACGGGAATCAAACTACCAATTTGAATGAATAGGAATTTAATTTTCATATAAAGGATACAAAATTTTTAATTTAATACAAAGATTTATTAATTACAAAAAAGAAATCACAACAGAACAGTAGAGAATGCTATATTAGTATTTTGTTGTTTTGTAACAAATTACCACAAACTTAGTGGCTTAAAACAACAAAATTTTTTCCTGTTATAATTCTCTTTGTCGGAAGTCTGACCTGTGTTTTACTGAACTAAAATCAAGACATGGAGAGAGGGTTGTATTTCCTAGAGTAGATCCCATTTCCTTGCCTCCTCCAACTTCTAGAAGCCACTTACACTCTGCTTCATGATCTCCTTCCTTCCTCTTCAAAGCTAACTGTGGTTTAATCCTTCTCATGTGCATATTTTTTTGCATTGTGTCTCTTCCTGACTACAGCTTCTCCATTTTTAAGGACTCAAGTTATTAGATTGGACACACAGAGACAGAGATAGTCCAGGATAACTCTCCCCATTTCAAGATCAATAACCTTAATCACATCTGTAAATTTCCTTTTATAATTTAAGGCAACATATTTACTGGTTCCAGGGATTAGGGTGAACATCTTTTTTTTTTTTTTTCAGCCTCACCTGCAGCATATGGAAGTTTCCAGGCTAGGGGTTGAACTGGAACTGCAGCTGCAAGCCTACACCACAGATGCAACAATGTCAGATCCAAGCCGTGTGTGTGACCTACACCACAGCTCACGGCAATGCCAGATCCTTCAACCCACTGAGCATGGTGAGGGATCGAACCCACATCATCATAGATAGTAGTCAGATTCTTAACACCCTGAGCCACAACTGGAGCATTTTTATTTTGGTAGGGGCATTTTTCCTCTTGCTACAAGATCTCTAAAGAACCCAAGGATAGCATATATAGTGAGCAGCTGCTACTTCCATGGCCAAGGTGGAATGCTCAAGGAAGGAAGAAACTTGGGAAAGGGTATACCCTAAGGTTGAGACCTTATTAGCAAAGGTAATATTAGCCACAGTAATTAGACTTCATTAGCAAAGGTAAGACTGTGTCTGTGAAGATGGGAGAAATAGTTCCAAACTTAACAGTTTTCTGTCTAGTGAGCAAGATGATAAACAAATAGCTTCAAATATTATTGCATATACTAAAGAAAATATAAAAGTAACAAATGATAGGGTGTTGTTGGGAGAGATGTCTAATCTAGATTTGCTGGCCAAGAAGTAATCTCTTAAGAAAGTTACTTTAGCAGATACTTCATTGGTATAAAGCAGCTAGCCTTGTAAGCATCGGTAGACAGAGAAATTCAATGGTCCCCTCTTCCCTAAGTAGGAGTAAATACTACACCTTTGTGAAGCACTGAGAAGGTTGATAAGACTGGAGCTTGGTGAGTTGGGCCAAGAGTGAAGGATATTATGTTGAAGAGGTAGACAGTGGTCAGGTACCACAGGGCTCTGTAACTCAGGGGACGGTGATTAAAATTTTGAGCTTTCATCAAAGCAGAATGCAATTAACAAGCTTTGGCAAGGTAGTAACATGACCTGATTAATATTTTTTAAACAAATGATTCTTGTTAGTATATGGAACATAGATCATGCCATTTATTTTCTGTCTCCCCTTTGATGTGTGAGCTTTTTTTCAGGCAGAAACTATGCCGCCACTATTGTCCTTTTCTTTGGCATCTGACATATTACTTAAAACTTAATTGATGCTTCATAAACTCTTTTGACAAAAATAAAATAAAATGTTTTGAATAAATGAATGAATAAATACATTAAATAGATAGCACAAAATTGTTCCTTAATAGAGAGTCGTCAATAGTTAGAGAGGAGTGGTAAATGTGGCAAAAATATGTAGGTCCTTCTTGTAGACAGGGCCGGAATTCCATGGTGATGACAGGGGCAGAGAGATGAATCTAATTAGAAGGTTGCCTGTACCCTGAATGCCCTCTTGGAGTAACTAAAAGAGCAATCACCTATTTGCCTTTTCTCAATTTTAAGTTTCCTCCTGGTCATCAGTGTAGGTAGACATAAGTTAAATACAATGGATGTATCATTCCATAATGTCAACTTTAATAACCCTGGCTTTAACCAAAGAGAATCCAATAAGCAATCAAACAGCTGCACTGGGAGATTCTATTTCTGGAGAGCAGGTTGAAGTTAGCTCACTAATGTGTAAATCATATTCTCAGCCTTCATGACCTCTTTTCTTTTTATGGCTTTTTAGGGCTGCAGCATATGGAATTTCCCGGCTAGGGGTCAAATCAGAGCTGCACCTGCCGGCCTATGCCACAGCCACAGCCACACCAATTCCATGTTTCAAACTACACCACAGGGTTCATGGCAATGCCAGATCCTTAACCCACTGTGTGAGGCCAAGGGTAAAATCCTCATCCTCATTGATGCTAGTCAAGTTCCTAACCTGCTGAGCCAAAATGGGAACTCCCTCATTTTTTTCCTATAGAATAAATTCTTCTTGAACTGCTTCCAAAACTTTTTCTTGAGGTAGAGGTATTATGATCACATACAGTTCTGCACCTAATTACACCTAATTATTATAACTGAATTTACATTTTATTAAAACATTAGGTATGTGGGGAGTTCCCTTCATGGCTCAGTGGTTAACGAATCCGACTAAGAACCATGAGGTTGTGGGTTCTATCCCTGGCCTTGCTCAGTGGGTTAAGGATCCGGCGTTGCCGTGAGCTGTGGTGTAGGTTGCAGATGCGGCTTGGATCCCGCGTTGCTGTTGCTGTGGTGAAGGCTGGCAGCTACGGCTCCTGTTAGACCCCTAGCCTGGGAACCTCCATATGCCACGGGTGCAGCTCTAGATAAAGGTAAAAAGACAATAAATAAATAAATAAATAAATAAAACATTAGGTATGTGCCATATATATATAAGAGCCAAGAGATGAATATGAGCAGACCACTTCTGATATAGGTCCAAATATTATATCTAGTAGGTTTGATCTTGGCTTTTCTTATCCTAGGGGTTGAGAACTGAAACGTTCTTTAATTTTGCCTGTTTTCTCCTTTTGTTTCTTTTGCTGGTTTAATGTCTCTCCATTCTTATATTTTCATATTCTGGCTTATCTATTCTATTATTCCCAAATTTGTTAATTAAATTCTTACTTCTACTAGTGAACCTAGAGATTTTCCTCCTCTAGCGAGACAGCTTCTCTCTCTCATCACAATTGTTCCTCAGGAAAACCAATCATCATAGTCTCTACACCTCCTTCTAACATTGTTCTGGACTCTAGAATAAGAATGAAAGAATACTGTGAAAAGGGCAGTATAAACGTGGAGTCCAGTTAAAAAAAAAAAAAAAGATGGTCGGGATAAAAGAATAAAAAACCGATATCACACATCCTTAATTAGATGTACTAGGTTATCCTGTAACTCCACTTATATTATTCACTGACTATTAAACAGCATAGCCATGTCATCATTCTAACTCTCTGTATCAAGATTAAAATTTAAAATTCTGCTTTCTGGCTACCCTTTTGTCTTCCGTCTTTGGGTTCAAAGTCTGTAAAACCCATTTTCACAGCCAACATGGCTTCCAGTCTTGTAATTCTTTCTTGGTTGCTCATCCATCACTCTTTTTGCTACACACAAAGTTCTTTTAACAAGGTCGGGAGTTCTTCTGGCATTTCAGCAAATTTACAGTATTAGAGGGCCATGGAGGTATTGTATATTCTTCGTTAAACTAATTCTGAGGTTTAAAACAGATTTCTTGGCTATTAAATTGTATTTTTTGTCATTTTTAACATTATTGTATTTTGTATTGTTTAATGCAAATGATAAATAAATCTAAGTGTAGATAAGTCTTAAAGTTTTAAGGAAGCTGGTTTTTCTAAAATATATTGTCAGTAATGTATACAGAGAAAGGTAAAGTAATGATAGAGAGAAAGATAGACATTGGATTTAGTTAAGTTACTTTATATCTCTGTGTCTCCGTTTCCACATCTATAAATCTACTTCCTAGGACATCAGCGCTAACTCCATAAAGTATACATAGTAAGTTCTCTGAACTGTGATGGGCACTTTGAAACTGCATAATAAATATTAACTGTTCTTACTATGATTACTTTACTGTTATTGCTCAATATTAACGATTTAGACAGAAATAAATTCTGTTGCTGCTGTAGAAAACAACTTTATAGAATTTAAAAGTTTCGCAAGCTGTATTTAAAGGAGAGAAAATCACTGTATCCCAGTTCACAATTTGCACCATCGAGGACTGCTGTGTTATTTCAAGTGCCAATTTAACCGAGAAATGTGATTCTCAATTCTACATTTATTTTTGTGATAATGTGAGTTGTAGAAGTTATGTGAGTTAAAGTTCTCTTTCTTTTCATCAGAAAAAAATGGTTAAAAGGATGGAAATCCAGAGTTCCCATCGTGGCACAGCAGAAACAAATCTGACCAGGAACCATGAGGTTGTGAGTTTGATCCATGGGCTAGCTCAGTGGGTTAAGGATCCAGCATTGCTGTGAGCTGTGGTGTAAGTTGCAGACATGGCTTGGATCTGGCATTGCTGTGGCTGTGGTGTAGGCCTTCAGCTATAGCTCTGGGAACTAGACCGCTAGCCTGGGAAACTCCATATGCCCGGTGGGTGTGGCCCTAAAAAAGAAAAAGAAACAAAAAGGGATTGAAATCCTCTTATTATTTGCGAACTCATGACTTGTAAATTTGGCACATTTATTATGTTTTGCAAAAGTTTACCATGTCTCTCACCCTCCCAATCTAACTCTCTACAAACCTATGTATAATTACTTTACTAATTTTGAACTTACATTAATAATTTTTAAATACAATTAAGCCAAGGTATATATACTACTTACTATTGACAAGAGAATGATTTTTTTTCTTCTTTAAAATTAGTATCCTTTCACAATAGTTCCCTGTGTCAGGCAGTCCTGAAAAAACAATCCATCATATTTTAAAATGCCTACTGAAAAATGTATTCAACTGTGAGGATTTTTAAAAACAACTTTACACATTTTCTTTCTTAAACGTTTTCATGTCAGTGACTAGCACTCAAAACCTAGGAAAAATTGAGTATGATACAAAAGTGTCAAAGAGTTGGGAGCTAAAGTCTTCATTATCTATATTTAAAGAGTATAGATCTCTAAGAGTATGGAAATGAACAAAACTAGGGGATTCTGGTCATGTTTTTCTACCTGAGATATTGCATAGAGCCTCTGTTAAAGGCATGATAGAACATGCATTAACCCCAGCATGATCACAATCTTTATGCACTTTTCTGAGCCTCTGTAATCGTGAAAAGTTGTTTAGAGATGCTGAGAATTAAGGCTGAAAAATTGGATAAAACTGTAGGCAATATTGACAATGAGAAGGACTTTTGTGTATTTAGCATTTACAACATACAGTCATTCATCTTCAAACTCATGAACTCAAATATTTGATGCAATACTTACAATTATTCAAACAAAACCCAGAAAGAAAAAAAATGTTAAAGGACAGGAAGATAAGAACATAAGCATGCTTAGGAAGGACATACTTTCGGGAAACATAGTGAGTCCCTAATCAATTTAATAATAGAATTTGACTTTTGTGTTATACTCTACTGTGTTATGATTGTTAAATACTGTATATATGTTGTGGCTACCAAAAACAAATATTATATGCAGTTCAATCAAAAGAACTATTTATGGTGTGACTACTTGCTATTCCAATATTAAAATATATTACATGTACACTTGTATTCTCTCATAGTGTTTTCCTTTTAGCTAATAAGTATATGTCTGGACTTTATCATAGGGTTTATCCAAAGCTTAATATATTGAAATACTCAACAATATAATCTACCAATCACAGTAGCAGGTATTTAAGGAAATCAAAATGCCTGTTCCTTAATTTGAATTGAACTGTATCTAATAAGTACATTCACAGGCAGTGTTTTCCCTGTGATGACAATAAAAGTAAAGGACATACAGACACCTAAGCATGCTAAAATAATCTTCCCTCTATTTCAAATACCTATATATTTATTAATTGAAAATATAGCCAGACACATACTTTTCCAGAGCAAGTTTAATAGTGCTCTCAGAAACTATAGGTTATCCACAGCAGAGACTTTCCTAGCCCTTTACTAGAACAAATATTAATGGAATACAATAGTTGCTAATGGGTTATTGAACAACAGGCTAGAAAGGAAACCAGACAGGGGTGATATGTGCCAATTAGCAAGTTCTTAAAGTAGCCACGGGGTGAAGTACTGGTTGTTCCAGGCATTAATCTAAGCAGCAGTAAAAGAGGACTCAACTCTGAAATAGGCCACAATTGAATTTCTGCCTTGTAGGAGATTTCTTGTTGCTTGATCAACTTATAATTAGTATGATATATGGCAGGAAACTTTTTTCATTAAAAAAACAAAACTAAAGAGATGATGAACATAATTATAAATTATGACAAAAAAAACTAAACAGATTTCTCAACTGAGAAATAAAACACAACCCTTTTGGGAGGATGAAAGGTGTTTCAGAGTCCCTTAAACCCTAAATTTTCTGAAACAATAAAAAATTCTCAGAGAAGAGCCAACTAACTTCGTATTTACATGTGAACTATGACCAGTGATATACTAGGAAAACAATGGAAGGGTGAATTTACAGTTTAGCTCAGGGTCTGCGTAGCATGATGTAGATGAATCAAATAATATACAATACATTTCAGGGACAGTTAAGTTTTAGTTCTGGTGGTGTAAATCACAGATGGGCTCCCATTACAGGCAGATATATTGTTGGGATGATAAAAGCAGTGAAGTAAAAAAAAAAAAAATCTCATCCTGCTTTAAGTATCTGAGCTTCAGAAGAAAAAGAAACTCAGTGGGGGAGATAACGAGTGGTGATAAGAACAGAAAAGAACTAATCCCAGTGCCAAAAATAAAAGGAAGAATCAAAGTGAAGCCACCTGGGTGACCCATTTTAACAATCCCAGAGTGAAATGAATCAATCCCACTTCCAATTTGTGGCCAGAATGTAGAAATGGATCTAGAAAAATCAAAGAGGATTGGTTGGGGGGGGGGAGGGAGAGCCCGCTGGGGAGTTGTTTGATCAAGCTCAGCTTTGCTCCAACAGATGAGAAAAATCAAATAGTTTTACTGCGTGGTGGTGGAACATTTATGGATTTTAATTCTGCTGGAATGCATATGTTAATTTCAGCTAGGAGTGGAGTGGGACACACCATGTCACTTATGCATCTTGTCTGTACTTATCATTCAGCTTCATCCCTTCTGTTGACCTGAAGAGACAGAAGTTCAGAATTCATAAATAAAGTTTAGTAAGTAAGATCAAATAATTAGAATCACAGATAGCCTTGGTATGTTTGAAGACTCAGGTACATTTTTAAAACCTAAAATGCCTGCATAAAGCCATTTAACAGAAAAACAGAATAAAACTCTTTTAATACTACATTTTATTACCATTTACAGTCTCCCTTGTTCTTTCCTCGGGGAAAAGAATATTTCCACAGAAAATTTGCATGTCTATAAATCTTCTGAATCCCAGAAAAAAAATAACTTTTAGTAAATCTGCAAGTAAACAATAAAACACATTTCCCAAGCTGATAGATAAGTAAGTCAAGACAATTCCATGCATCATTCTCAGGGTTATTAAAAATTACAGTGATGTATTGTTAAGAAATTTCTTTTCATTATTTTCAGTAAGATTTTTATTCAAGGGGCACATTCATGAAACAAACACTTCTCTTTCACTCTTTCCTCAAGATACATGGGGTGCTAATGTGTAGACAGCATATAGACTGAATGGTTAAAACATTTAAATCAAATTTTATGGTCATTTAAAATAAAAAGTTAAAAGGAAATAAATAGGAATTGGAGTTATTTTTGAACAAAAGTATTCATCCTGATCACGTGTTCATAGAAGAAATTAAGGATTCAGGCTCCCTGAGAATAACTATTTCATTTTATCAGAGGGTCTCTTCTTATGTGCTTAATGTGAAAACAGCTTATATTTCTTCAGTTACACTTAATTATTCCAGACGGGACATGATCAGGGAAAATATCAAGACAATGAAAAAATTGTACATGTATATTATAATTGAATTGTGTTATTTAATTAATTTGATGGGAAAATAACACTAATGATGGTTATATTGCCACTAGATAGTGTTTGGGTAAAAATGAATAAAAGGAATAAATGAATCTGCGGCAAAATCCCAGATATGCCACAGTCTAGTTGCATAATCTTGAGAAAGTCACTTCACGGATGAGCTTCAGCTGCCTCATCTACCAAAAGAAGATGTAAAGTGTAAATGCAAAACAAAACACAATGCTTTAGACATCCCCACACATGCTAGTATTAATACTTACAACATTATTTTATTAACAACAGTATATACATAAATTATATACTGATTAGCAATATATTAGTTAGCAATATATTTATTAATTCATATTTTAATCAATTAATTGAAATACAATGCATGTTATTGGGTACCATGGAGAGGCATTCACCCTCTTTTCAGCTTTTTACAGGACAAATGGCAATAGCTAATATTAGAGGGAAGAAAAAGGTTAATTCATTGACTTGGACTTGTTTTTACACAATTTTGTGGCTAGATGAAGTGTGCGGTGTGCATATCAATCTATGGAAAGTGGTGGAGCTTTATTTAATTGATGAATGCCTTACTAATTTGAAGTGCTTCATTAGAAGAACTTTTGTGAATTATTTGCAAGAACAGCAGGATTGCTCATGCATAAACTTAATGAACTAACCAACAAACAAATTGATAAGATTATTAATGAGGTGCTTATCCAAGAATTCTTTAGTGGCTTGTCTACAGGACCCTTAGAAGACTTTTGTGAATTTTTTCAGATTCTTGTTAGTTTGTCTTTACCTGTCAAGAGTGGCACATGAAAGATGTACAGAAAATGTGAATATCATGAGTAATGTTTATATTAGCTCCCATTAAAATTAATACAGTCAAAAAGCATGACAGAACCAGCACTAGTTAGAAAGACTATTTTGGTACTCAGACTAGAATTATGTCAACCATGTTTAACTTGGCTTAGCTAATGCGATTTTTTGAATTATCAGCATATAATTTCAAAAAACTTAAAACTTGGTGAAGAATTTGCCAGGTGAATGTCATGACACAAAAAATTTTATTCAAGAATGCATAATAAGCCTGTACTCTGAATCTGGCACTTTGCCAAAACTTTGTAACACAACAATGAGTAAGACACATTCCTTTATTCCCTGTCAAGTAGAGAGGACAGACAAGGAATCACTTATTGTAATACAGACCCTTCTAACATCTTGGAAGAGTGGTTTTTGACAGTGTGTGCATTGTCTAATGATTTGCTCATCAAAACTAATTTCCATGTAAGGAAAAAGAAGTAGTTAAAATATGAGATATTTTCCACCACAAGCACACTGAATCTTACCCTCCTTTCTTCTATAAAACACCCTTCTTTAAGATCAGATTTCATCTTTATAATTTTTATAAGCCTAACTGGGTAGAAGTCATAACCCATTCATGGGAATTTACATGACATATGAAACAGCTTTGCTGTCCTGGACTGAGTTCCATTCACAGGATGAACACAGATGGTGCAGTTCATATGTGTTTTCTTTTTTAATAAATTTAATTGGAAGTATAACGTAGTTATAGAAGAGTGCACAGAGCATATGACTTTATTTAGCTCATTTCAAAATGAGCACCAAGTAACCATTTTCCTGGGTAAGGTACAGAATATTATCAATTCAGAAGCCCCTATCATGTCCTTCCCAAGTTACCACTCCCATCAATCTTCTTGGAGATAACGATACTCTTCTAACATCAATTGCTTTTTTTCAATATCATATTTTTGAGGTTTATCATTATTGTGTATAGCAGTAAATTGTTCATATCCATTGCTATAGAATAATTTATTCTATTAATATATCAAAATGTATTTATTCATTCCACTGTTGTTTAAAATTTGAATTATCCACTTTGTACTTATTATGAATAACTCACCTTGGAATATTGCTGCATATGACCTTTCAAAGGGTACATACATGCATTATTTTGTATATACACTCAAAAGTGTAGTTGTTCTATAGTATTTATATATTTCAAGTATATACAATAAAATATTTTCTTGATTTGTCTTTCACTATCTAAATGTTACTCTTTGATAAACGCAGTCTACCTTTTTATATTAAACTTTATGTTAAATCAATAGACTTCTTTAAAGAGTATTTTTAGGTTTATAGAAAAGGTGAGATGGAAGAACAGAGAATTCCCATTCATCGTCTAATATAATGTCCAATTTAGCAATGTTTTTCTTCAAACTTAATAGGTTGTGTACGTTGTTTAAGAAGTCCTGGAGTTCCTGTTGTGACTCAGAGGGTTAAGAACCCAACATAGTGGCTGTAAGCATGCAGGTTCAATCCTTGGCCTCTCTCAGTGGATTAAGGATCCGGTGTTGCTGCAAGCAGTAGGGTAGGTTGCAGACGCAGCTCGGATCTGGTACTGTCCTGGCTGTGGACTCAGGCGCAGCTGTGATTCAACCCCTAGCCTGGGAAATTCCATATACCACAGCCAGGGCCTTAAAAAAAAATAAAAAATCTCTTTGCAAAGGCTACTGCTTAAAATGAGTGTCTATGTGGGCTTTCAGATATAATGGCAGTTTTCACCTATATTTGTTTATAGAATAAGCTTCAAACGTAGGTCGAAGATGTGGCTTGGATAGGTGTGGCTGTGGCTGTGGTGTAGGCTTCAGCCGAAGCTCTGATTTAACCCCTACCCTGGGAACTTCCATAGCCATAAGAAAAAATAAAAAAAGTCTTCGCTTACTCCCAAATCAAGAAATATTTGCACCCTCCAAATTTGAATTATGTTTAGCTACATCACAGTACATTTTGTTTTATCTTTTACAGATAGATCTACAAACCATAAAATTTTTTCAGCACTATACATTTTCCATTGATCTGAAAGGTCAAATATCCATATATGTATACCTATTTCTGATTTCTATTCTCATTCATTTAACAATTCATCAACCTCTGCACTATTGCAACATTGTTTTAATTACCTGTATTTTAGTAACCTTGGTGCACAATTACTTATTGTAATTGAATCCTATTCTTATTTTATTTAGTTGGTTCCTAATTCTTAAGACTTCACCACCTTGTTTTCTTTCCAGTGCCTTTCAGGATTTTTTTGTCTTGCTTTTCCAGTTGTTCTGCATTTTTTTTAGCTTGTCGATAGTGGAAATAATATTAACATTTTCTAAGTAATTTTTAATAATAATGTGAGGTGATAGCCTCCTTGCTCTCTCTTGGCCTTTTCTGAAATTTATAAAAACAGGGAAATATAGATAACGATTCATTAAGCATAATGACGTACATTTATAGCATCATCTTCCTTACATTGTTTCTTTCCTTGCTGAGAGTTACTTATATTTGTTTACTTATTAAATCTCTCATTTATTAAATGCTTTCTTCTTATTTATGAATATTCTCTTTACTGTAGTTACTGCCATCATCATTGTCGAAAACCATCTATGTTATAGGCTGAGCTGTTTCTCCACAAATTCGTATGTTAAAGTTTATCCCCCAAATCAAGAAATATTTGCCCCCTCCAGAATGTGATCTTGTTTGGAAATGATGTCACTGCAAGTGTAAAGAGTTCAAATGGAATCCTACTGGGGCAGATCCCTACACAAGTGAATGCCTGTGAACATGAAGGCAGAGATGAAACTGATGTGTATATAAACCAAGGGTTTCCAAAACTTACTAGCAAACCACCAGAAGATGGGTGACAGGCATGGTGCAGATTCTTCTTCAGAGCCTCCAAAGAAACCAATACTGCCAACAATTCGTCTCGGACTTCCAGCCTCCAGAACTGTGAAAAAATAAAGTTCTGTTGTTTAAATTACCTGGTCTATAGCACTTTGTTGTCATAGCTCTAACAAACTGAAATAATCTGCAAGGTTGACATGTCCAAAACTGGACTCTCAGCTCATCAGTCTCCTTATTAACCGTCAACATCTTTGTTTTTAATTATTAATTCACATTGTTGCCTATGAAAGCATTTCATCATCTTTACCTCCAGAATGATTAATTCAAAGATCTCACTTTTGCTAAAATTCCCTTTTGTGATTTGTGTTTGATTTCCAAACTAAATCTTAAATATTATCCACTAACTATAATTTTTCTCATCTTTTCACTTCTTTCCTTAGAGACACAATTTATAAATATGGCAATTTATCGTTCCAATAAAAATGTTATCAATATTCTAACTGTTCTTGGCCACCTCACTGTGTTGTACCTGTCTGGCAAACACCCATTCCAGGAAAATATCAAAAACGTGTTTTATTTCTTCTAGTATAAGAGCATCCATGTGCTGCAAATCTAAGTACAACACAGGGGATCAACAGTCTATTAAAATTTAAGTGCAACAAAACAGAAACACAAATAGAACATGAAACCCCCAAAGTGGTTCCCCAAAAAACTATCAATCCAAGAAAAGGAAAGACACAAACAAAAATGTAGTAAAGAAAGAGCAGAGAAAACAAATGTTATTAAAAAATGCATACGGGAGTTCCCATCGTGGCTCAGTGGAAACGAATCCAGCTAGGAACCATGAGGTTGCAGGTTTAATCCCTGGCCTCGCTTGGTGGGTTAAGGATCTGGCATTGCTGTGAGCTGTGGCATAGGTCACAGACACGGCTCGGATCCCACGTGGTTGTGGCGTAGGCAGGGTGCTACAGCTCCAATTCAACCCCTAGCCTGGGAACCCCCATATACCGTGGGTGCGGCTCTAAAATATGACTAAAGACAAAATAAAATAAAATAAAATAAAATAAAATAAAATAAAAAAATAAAAAATCCATATGTACTAGTAATTTTTACGAAATGAAATTGAATTTATTTGTTTAAACACAGAGAACCTATATTAGAATTTTTTAATGAAGCAAATTCACTTCCACTGTCTATGAATAATATCCCTACACCATGATGAAACACCTTAAGTATAAGTAATGGAAAAAGAAAATACCATGCAAATAATAACTAAAATAAAACCAAGTGCATAAATATTAATATCAAATGAAATTAATGACCCCTAGGGCTCAGTGTTGAAGGAGACAAAAACACTTAACTCCCTTTGAGAGCATGCCTTTCAAGCTTCTCCCTAAGGGTCTCTCTTTTAATTAGCAGGCATTCTCCCTAGAGTTTGGGAGCCAGGAATAATCCCTGGAGCTAAGTACTTCCTAGCTAGGTTGAGGGCTGGCTGTGATATTCCGCACTTTCTCCCTCCAGCTCACTTCAACAGTAAAATGAAGCTGCGGGCATCTCTCTGAAAGAAGCTTATATAAAATCTGAATACTTTAAAGTCTGAAAAAATGAATAAAATTAACTGCATTTACAAAACTTTTAATAGATAAATATATTAAAATATGTAAATTGTGCCATCTAAAACATAAAATATGAAGGGAGCTTGTAATACTGTAGAACTTTGTATATGTTTAAATTCAATTATTATCAGCTTAAAATAGACTGTTATAAGACACTTTATGTGAACCGCATGGTAAACACAAAGCAAAATTCTATAGTATGTACACAAAAGATAAAGAGAAAGAAATCAAAACAGAGCACTATAGAAAATGATCAAAATACCAAAAAAGAGAGCAAGAAAGGTAGAAAGAGCAAAGGAATTATAAAAAGAACCCTAAAAAAATAACAAAAGGGCAATATTTGGTCCATACTTATTGGTAATTACTTTAAAAGTAAAGAGACTACATTGTCCAATCAAAAGACATAGAATAGCTGAATGGATAAAAAATAGAAAGATTAAAGTAAATGTTGCCTACAAGAGACTCATTTTAGCTTTTAGGACTCACGTAGACTGAAAGTGAAGGGATGGAAAAGCATCATTCCTGCAAATGGAAATCCATGCAAAAAAGCAGGGCTACTGTAATTACATAAAATAGATCTCAAGCCAAAAACCGTAATCAGAGACCAATAAAGTCATTCTATAATGATAAAGAGGTCAGTTTATTTAGAGGACGTAACAACTGTAAGTATCTATGTAACCAACATCAGAATATCTAACTATAGAGAGCAAATAATGACACATGAGAAGGAAGAAACAGACAGCAGTACAGTAAGAGTAGAGGACTTTCATGTCCCACAAGGAAACAGTATAGAGGTTCGTCAAGAAATTAAAAACGTAACTACCATATGGATCTAGCAATGTCACTTCTAGATATATATACTTAGAAAGGAAATTACTGTCTCAAAGAGATATCTACACTCTCATGTTCACTGAAGAATTATTCACAATAGCCAACAGTTATATTGAAACAAGTGAAGTGTTTATCCATGGAAAATTGATGATGAAAATGTAGTCTATACACATACACACATTGGAATATTACTCAGCTTTAAGAAAGAAGGAAATGTTGACATCATGGATTAACCTGAAAGGCCTTATGTTAAGGGAAACAATCCAGCCAGAGAAAGACAAATGCTGCATGCTATCACTTATATATGGAATCTTAAAAAAAGTTGAGTGAATAAATACAGAGATCAGTGAGGAAGTTGGCAGGGACTGAGGGATGGAAGAAATAAGGATATGTTGGCCAAACATTGGCCAACTATCTTATAGTTTAACTGTAAGAGGATCATAGTATGAGGATCTAATGTTTAACGTGATGACTATAGTTAATAATACTGTTCTGTATAATTGAAATTTGGTAATAGAATACAATTTAAGTGTTATTACCAAAAACAGGAAAAAAAAGTTTAATATACAAGATGATGGAAACATTAATCAAATCAATGGTGGGAATCCTTTTACAAGGTATATGTATATCAAATCACCATGTTGTTTTTATTAAACGTATTAGGGAAAACTCAAAGAAAAAAGTGTTATATAATGAAAAAAATAATGTATCAAATCACACAGATTTGCTTTCCTATGTGCATAAAACTGCTGTTATTTGCATTTTATATACACATGTGTTTACATGTATGCATATTTATATATGTACAATAACAACATACATTAAACTTTTAAGCAGCACCTATTATATTCCAGGCATTATTTATCCCCATTATGTTTGTGTAATCCACTTAAACTCTTCTCTAGGTAAACTTATTACCCAGCTTTTATCCCCTAGGAAATTCAGGAATAGGAAATTTAAGCAAACCCGTCCAAGATCACGCAACTGGCAGGTGTTGGAGCTACTCTGTGAACCCAGGCAGTCTAACGCCAGCGTCCTTAGGTATTATTCTAAGTTAACTTAGCGTGTATCCATAATATCAACATATATAAAGGAAAAAAATTGAAATAATTACAGGAAGAAATTTAGGAGCATATTTTGAAAAAAAATGTTTTGAAATCTATAGCTCACACAGGCAAGAATATTAAAGAGATAAATTTAGGAACAACACCCTTAATAAGACTGTCCTAATAGAATTATGCACAGACATGAATCCAATCAGTAGTAAAGAGCTATAATTTTCAAATATATTTGAATATTGCAAAACATGGTTATTCCATGAACGCAGTACAAAACAAATCCTATTTTCTGAAGAGGATACTGAGAATTAGAAATGAGAGAATAAATTTCACCCAAGTATTTCACAGATGGGCAAAAAAAAAAATCACACTTGTTTGACATTTTAGGGCCTTGTTTAATTTTTTAAATTAAAATATAGTTGATTTACAATGTGCCAATTGCTATTGTACAACAAAGTGACCCAGTCATACACATATATTCTTTTTCTAATATAATCCTTCATCATGATCTAGCCCCAGAAAAAACAATCACGCTTTAAATTATAAATAGAGTTTTAAAATTACAATGAAATTATGAAGTATCTACAAGTAAATTTTAAAATATCACAGCATGTGAGATGCAGCTAGACTGGCAGTTAGATGAATATTTATATCACAATGACATTTATTGGAATAAAAAACTTAAAAATAGGTTAAAAAGTCACTTAACCCAAGAATGTTGGAAAAGAGCAAAGAAAAATGCTCAAAGGATGTGGACGTTTGAAAACTCAAGACAGTTTATTAAAAAAAAAACAGGAGGAGGAGTTGCCATTGTGGCTCAGCGAGTTGAGAACCTGAAATAGTATCTGTCAAGTTGCGAATTCGATCCTTAGCCTTGCTCAGTAGGTTAAGGATCCGGCATTGCTTCAGGCTGCAGCTTAGTTCGCAGATGTGGCTTGGGTCCAGCGTTGCTGTGGCTGTGGTGTATGCCTCAGCTGCAGCTCTGATTTAACCCCTAGCCTGGGAACTTCCGTATGCCACAGGGGCAGCAGTAAAAAGAAAAATAAAAAGAAAACAAAACAGTGGGAATACTAATAAAAAGACAACTTCATGTCTCAATGATCAAGATGAAAAATGAGGAGTTCCCATTGTGGCTCAGCGGAAACAAATCCGACTAGAAACCATGAGGTTGCTGGTTCCATCCCTGGCCACGCTCAGCGGGTTAAGGATCCGGTGTTGCAGTGAGCTGTGGTGTAGGTTGCAGACCCAGCCCGGATCCAGCGTTGCTGTGGCTGTGGTGTAGGCTGGCAGCTGTAGCTCCGATTGGACCCCTAGCCTGGGAACCTCCACATGCCACGGGGTGCGGCCCTAAAACCACAAAAAAGACACACACACAAAAAGAAATGAAAAATGAGGAATGAAAATAAGTATTATAAATGTTTTAAAATATTTTTCTGTAGATGAATAGAGTTATAAATATCATAAGATATCAGGAATAATTAATGTAATACATTTTAAAACTTAAAGGAAATATATATCCTAGGAAATTACATTAAAATTACTTCCGATGTAACTAGAATCCTGAGCATACCAATAGACATTATATTTACTGATAAGTCAATAAAAATTAAAACGTTAAACAATGATGGTTCAGCTTTTGAAAATCTTAATGATGAAATGTTGGTAAGTAATAACACTGTGACTTAACTCAGGACGCTGGATTCTTCCCCTAAATTTAATCCTAAAAATATACAGAAGAGTAAAGTATAGATTTTGGGATTGTCATACCCAGTATGAGAAATCCTTAGAGGAACTTAGGCTCTTTTGAACTGAAATGAATGGATGTCAGTGAAGCCTTTGTAGAAGGATAGTTTGGGGAAAAAATTTGTTTTTCTCTTGATACTTTTCTCTCGTTCTCTTACATTAAGGGTGCCCATTCTCCAATTGTTTAGTTGAAGTAGTACAGTTACATAGAATTGACTGAGTTGTATACAATTTTAAATCCTGAAAACTGAGACCTTTTTCAAGTAAAATGAATATATAGTTAAATATAAAATACTTTAAAAATTTAAATAGTTTCCTACATGCATTCAGACAAGTGCAAATACTTGTGTGTATATACATAGCATACACACATTTTAGGTATACATAACATTCTAGAATGTTAATTACATTTTATTTATAGCTGGTGGAAGTAAAAATGCTGCATGTGAATGCTAATCAATAAAAGTACTAATAGAGATTTTTATGCAGAAAAAAGGGGATACACTAGATTTGGCTGTAACGTATTTTACTCTATTGATGATGTTTTATGTCTTAAGCTAGATGGTGTCTACACAGGTGAGATTTTTTTTACTATTCTTTATATTTTTTTAAATATCCTGAATACCAAAAACTTAAAGGCATCCGAATAAATGTTATAAGAGCGTTTGGTTTTGAGTTAATTTGATCTTTTTTCTAGATTAAGATTTTGCATTCTGAGATGCAAAGCACATCTGGTCAATCAATCTTTTCAGTAGCTAAGAAAATTTTATCATGTCCTAGAACTGGGAAAGAGAACGGTCCTATTTGACTAATTTGAGGCCACTTATGCCCTCTCTCTGGTTTAATTTATGTGATACATCATTTACTATCACATAAATAAACTACCTACCAATAATTCTGTGCATTTTATTTCAGGACAGATGACTTTAGTGTCAGTAAATTTAATAGAAATAGACAATGTAACAAACACTTTTGCTCAGCAGTTCTTAATGTGCTTTCACACACACTGTGAAACAATGGATGAAAGATAGCATGAGCAGCCCAAAATATAAGATCATGTTACCTTGAATGGTTGTTGTAAACATTAATGCCCGTATCAAATTGATTAGGCCTTAAATACATATAGTGGGAATTATATATAATATATATTAGGCGTTTATATATGTAATATACATAAAATACATAATCATATATAAGTAATATACTATATTACAAATAGTACATAAAATATTCTACATTGCATTTAAAACCACATATTATAAAATATTTTATAATTATAATGCATAAGTATATTAAAATAAATACTATAAATACAAATATTTTCTCTCAGTTTGCGGCTTGCTTTTTCATTGCCTTAATGGTGTCCTCTGATGAGCAAAGTTTTTTTATTCTAAAAGTGTCCAATCTACTGATCACTTATTTCATTAGTACAAATTATAACCTGTTTGAGAATTCTTTGCTTGTCCTCAGTTCATGAAAATATTTTTCTGTGTTTCTTCTAAAATCTTGAAGGTTTTTCTTTCGTGTATTGTGTATTGTATCATTGAATGTTTCCTGATGTTGAATTCAGGGCTGGTTGGCTGGGATGTTCTCAGCCAGGATAGCTTGGCTTTGCTGAGCGGACTCGCTTCTTTGAGGAGTCTAGCTCCCTCCAACAGATTGCCTGACTGTATACACACAACAAATATTGAAACACAGGGGAAAATTTGGAGAATGATGAGTCTTAGAGGACAAGGACAGGATGTGCTCTGAAGCCATTAATGTATTCATTCTACCATAGTCAACTCTTTGACCATAATTACTCATTTTTTCTTCAAAATTCAAGACAAAAGAAATTTAAAAATTCATTATCTTCAAAGGTACTCAAATGACTCATCTAATCATAGTATTAGGCTCAAAGACCTGACTATCTTAACAGGTCCATACTCTTCTCCTTGGAAGTTACTCTTCCTGATCTGTAAAATTAAAAGTTAAGTTATCTGCTTTCCACACAACTAATGTACCGTGGTTTTATGACTTACCTCCTATAGATGCTACTATTCACAAAGTCAAAGAATGAGAATTACATAGCACTAGTCTGAGTAACTATGAGTCTTGCTGCATTAAGTTTGCCTGGTTCTACTACTAGAGGTTTGAGGAATGTTTATTTTTATAATTTTTAATTATTTAAATTGAAGCATAGTTTATTTACAATATTGTGTTAGTTTTAGGTTTATAGCAATGTGATTCTTTTTCAGATTCTTTTCCCTTATAGATTATTACAAAAAGGAGAATAATTCCCTGTGCCTGGTTGGTTATCAATTTTTATTGTAGTAATGTTTATACATTAAACTTCTAATTTATCCCACCCCACCTCTTTCCCCTTTGGTACCTTTAAGTTTGTTTCTATGTCTGTAGGTCTATTTCTGTTTAATATGTAAGTTCATTCGTATAAGTTTTTTTGTTTTTTTTGATTCCACATATAAGCAACATCGTATGACATTTGTTTTCGTCTTTCTGGCTTACTTCCTTAGTATGACAATCTATAGGTCCATTCATGTTGCTGTGAATGGCATTATTTCTTTCTTTGTTATGGCTTATCAATATTCATGTACATATACATGAATATATATATATACATATATATGTAATACATACACATACATATATACCACATCTTCTTTATCCATTCATCTCTCAGTGGATATTTATTTTCCTTCCATGTCTTGGCTATTGTAAATAGTGCTGCAGTGAACAGTTTGGTACATGTATCTTTTCAAATTATGGTTTTCTCAGGATATATACTCAGGAGTGGGTTTGCAGCATTGATTTAACCTCCAGTTCTGCTCCAAAGAATCACTCTCCAGTCCATTGTCCTCCATGGTTCTTAGGTCAGCCCTCTGAGAGTCATTCCTGTTCTACCACGATTAGGTCATTGTCTCAAGAGTGTAATCATATGTCAAAGCTTATTGAATTGTACATAAGTGTATCCAGTATATGTCAATATATATCAAAAAAAATAATTATTTGTGAAAAATAAGTAAGCTAGCACAATAACATGTATGAATCCTGGAAATACGATGATGTCTGTAAAGACATAAGCCCCAAAGCATGGCATACTCAAAGCAAAATTATTGTAAAACTTAAAAAAGAAGCAAAACTAAAAAGATTGTTATTGGTAATGTAATGTTTTGTTTGTGATTTAAGTAATGTGTTCACAGGTGTTCATATTTTTTAAAATTTTTAACAATTACTTACATAATGCATACATTTTTGCATATTTCCAATATAGTTTTCAAAGGTAATTAGGTGAATAAAATATGCAAGTGAATCAGTAATATAGAGCAAATAATAATAATAATTGCCATTCAGCAATGGGCTGTTCTTGGATGTCAGGATAGTAAGAGGTATGCCTCAAAGCATTAATGATGATGGTAGTGATGTAATAAATAAATCTAATTCCTAAGGAGCTGTATACTTTTTTGAAAATTGTATCTCAACATATCATACTGATATCTTATTGGTTTGTTTATATTATGATCTATTAATCAAATATGTGATACTGTAAACGCTAAACTTTTTTTTTTTTTTGTATTTGAAGTGATTGAATTTGCTGTCAGAAATGTCTGTAACCTACCTATTTTTACTCTCAGGGATCCTTCTGTTATCTCACAGAAGCACATTGAATATAAGATATATTAAAGATATAATAATAATATATAAGTAAGAATTAAGTGTTAATAGTCTCTTCAGGATTTAATGGTGTAAAACAGTGAACTAATATGTTCATTTTAATTCAAAAATGCTGCCATTATGGCAGGAATTTTCTTTATCTTTACTATAAAGATGTAATCAACAGGCTGAATTCTTTAGGTCTATTTGGATTTTGAGTATTTCAATAAAGAACATTATTTGTATGGTATACAGCAGTGTAGAAACATCTGGTGTTTATGCATTTTCTCCTAAATCACAGATGACTAATTATTTTCCATGTGTCAGGACAAAAATTGATTAATCATGCATCCTTGTTAGCCTAATGTTCTGCAACTGAGATCTGTTCTTCTAAGTCTTCAGTCTCTTTTGTACATTTTGAGGCCAATCCTTCTGTAAGATACTTATTTCCATATTTTGCAGTTTTTTTCAAATATTCTTGCAGATAGATGCTTCTAGAATTTTAGTTTCGAGGTGAGTTTTAAAATATAGTTAAACAAACTTTTAGAAATTCTCTTGGGACTTTAACACGGATTAATGTGGAGAATTTTGATATCTCCACTGTGGTTTCCCTGCAATAAAAATATGCCAAATTATTTATGGCTTCATATGTATTTCAGTAAGGTTTTGTAGCTTTCACTGGGGTAGCTTTCTTACATTTTTTCTATTTGTGTAGGTTCTTTATGTAATTTTTAGCTCAATTATTTTTCTTATTATGTGTTATTAAGTATTATATACTGATTATTGTATGATCTCTAGTTGGGGTTGATAATATCTGAATCAGGGTGAGAGATAGAGCTGGAAATTTAAATACAGAAACAAATTTGGGGTAACTGTACTATAAGAAACTGGCTTTTAAAGCCGTTTTATTTCCATTCTGTTTTAGAGTGCTTTTCAAATAATTTGGAAGAAGCGGTGTTTCCCTAAAGACCTCCCCCCCCCATTTAGAATAACTCATACTGCATTCCACATTTCGATGATACTTCTATTATGGGAGGGTTTTGTTTTGGGTTTTTTTTTTCAATCTGTTTTATAAAATTAATGTTCAGAGAGCAAAGGCAAGTGGGTTGGAATGAGTAAAGGCATTTCTTGCAAAAAGCTGGACCAAATTATGGCAGATGTGTTCACTAAGGAATTTCTTCCACTCTCAGAGCAGGCGGTTTTTATAATTCCTGTCTGGAAATATTTTATAACTGCTTGCTGCCATTACCTCTTGGCAATAATCGTTGGCAATAATAATAATAATCATTGGCAATAACCGTTGTGGTCATCTTTTTTTTTTCCCTCCCTTCCTCCCTTCCTTCCTTCCTTCCCTCCTTCCTTCCTCTTTTCTTTTCTTTTCAGTGCCACACCTGCAGTATATGGAAGTTCCCAGGCTAGGAGTCAAATCGGAGCTACAGCTGCTGGCCTACACCACAGCCACAGCAATGCAGGATCCTTAACCCACTGAGCAGGGCCAGGGCTCAAACCCGCAACCTTGTTTGTGGTCACTAGTTGGATTCTTGTTCACTGTGCCACAATGAGAACTTCTTATTCTTCTTCTTCTTCTTTTTTTTGGTAAGTAATCAGACCACAAGAAGCCACATCCAGACCAGAGAGAAGACCTAGAGACACATGACGCTGAACTGGACACTGTTACTGGGTAGGATGGGATGGACTCTCCAGGGGAAGCCTATGTGAACATGAGTAATGATGGAGTCTGTGAACATTTATTCCCTTTGCAATAATTCCATTTTCTTCTACTATTAAAAGGACAAATTGTGCCCTTTTGTGATGCAGTGGGCTAAAGATCCTAACATTGTCATTGCAGTGGTTTGGGCCACTGCTGTGGCACTGGTTCAATTCCTGACCCAGGAACTGCTACATGCTGTGGAGGTGGCCAGGAAAAAGGACTAATATACTTTAGCTGGGCACTTCTCTCAGCTAAATACTGCATTTTTCTTTCATACATATTTAGAGGTATATAAATAAGTTATTTGATATAGTCTTAAATAATCATCACGATCAAGCTAATTAGGATACCATTACCTCACATACTTACCTTTGTGTGTGTCCATGTGTGTGTGGCAAGAACACACAGGTTATCCTTTCTATCAGATTTCCTTTTTTCTTTTTAATGTTTTTGGTTTTGTTTTTTAGGGCACACCAGCAGCATATGGAGATTCCCAGGCTAGGGGTCTAATCGGAGCTACACCTGCCAGCCTATGCCTACACCACGGCTCATGGCAACGCCAGCACTGCGTGAGGCCAGGGATCAAACTCACAATCTCATGGTTCCTAGTCAGATTCGTTTCTGCTGCACCATGAAGGGAACTCCCTCTATCAAATTTCAAGTGCAAGGTACAGTCATGTCACCTATAGTCACCATACTATATGCATTAAGTCTCCTGAACGTATTCATCTTACATAATTGAAATGTGTAGCCTTTGACTAATATCACTCCATTTCTTTAGTACCTGGATCCTGGTACCCACAATTCTACCCCTTGCTTCTGTAACTATCACCATTTTAGATTCCACATGCAAGTGAGATCATATAATGTTTGTCATTCTGTCTGGCTTATTTCAGTTAGTATAATGTCCTCGAGGACCATCCATGTTGTCAGGTGGCAAAATTTCCTTCTTTTTTATGCTAAATAATATTCCATTTCATGTGTATACTACTTTTTCTTTATTCATCCCCTGATGGGCATTTAAGTTATTTCCAATCTTCACTACTGTGAATAATGTTGCAATGAATATAGGAGTGCAGATAGATAGCTCTTCAGGATCTTGATTTCAATTCCTCTGAATAAATATCTAGGAATATAATTGCTAGATTATACAGCAGTTGTGTATTTAAAACAAACAAACAAGCAAACAAAAACTCCCTACTGTTTTCCACAGTGGCTGAATAATATTTCATTACATGTAAACATACCACAATTTTTTTAAATTAATTCATCTGTTGATGGGCACTCAGGTTGCTTCCATATCTGGCCTACTGTATAAAATGCTGCATCGACATAGAGGAACATACTTTCATGAGGTCTTACATTCTTCAGATAAATTCCCAGAAGTGGAATTGCTGGATCATATGGTAAACATGTTATAAATTTTTTGAGGAAACTTCATACTGTTTTCCATATTGGCTGCATCAATTTACATTCCCACTAACAGTGCATGAGAATTCCCTTTTCTCCATATCCTCACAACACTTGTTATCTTTTGTTTTTTTTTTTAATTTTAAATTTTGTTGCTTAAAACAAGAGACCTATGATACATTCTGAATAAAACACCAGCAAAGCATAATGGCAGCAGTTAAATGTGAATAATACTCAAACATATACCCTAGACTCTTTTTACTAAACAAGCCCCTGAAGATAATTGCTCTCTTCAATTTCCAAAAATAAAACTAATTTCTCATTGCACACGCATACATATATACAACTGCTATTGCCATCTAATAGAGAAAATGACCAACTTTTCCCCCGCATTATTTATACCAGAGAATTAGTTCTTTGTAACCTGTCACTCTCATCCCAAGGAAAGCCCATCCCCTTGGTGTCCTTCCTTCTCTGTCCAAGGTCATTTGGTAGAGGATTCTGTCCTAAAATGCAGAGCAGCCTATTACAGACAAGTACCCTAAACATAATGATTATGACTTTTAATAGGTGTCCTAATAGGTGTGAAGTGACATCTCATTAGTTTGATTTGTAGTTCACTGATGATTAATGAAACTGAGCAGTTTTTCATATACCTGTTAGCCATTTGTTTGGCCACTCTTTGGGAAAAAAGTGTTTATTCAGGGAGTTCCCATTGTGGCTCAGGGGCAACAAACCTGACTGGTACCCATGAATATCATGTTTGATCCCTGGCCTCACTCGATAGGTTAGGGATCCAGTGTTGCCATGAGTTGTGGTGTAGGTTGCAGACATGGCTCAGATCTGGCATCGCTGTGGCTATGGTGTAGGCCAGCAGCTATAGTTCTGATTTGACCCCTAGCCTGGGAACTTCCATATTCCACAGGTGTGGCCCTAAAAAGAAAAAAAAAAGTTTATTCAGATACATTGCTCATTTTTACTCCAGTTATTTAGTTTTTGGTATTGAGTTTTATGAATTCCTTATATATTTTGTCTTTTTTTTTTTTTTGCCTTTATGTAGAGCCACACCTGCGGCATATGGAGGTTGCCAGGCTAGGGTTCTATCAGGAGCTGTAGCCGCCGGCCTTCGCCACAGCCACAGCGACGTGGGATCCGAGCCGTTTCTGCGACCTACACCACAGCTCACCACAGTGCCAGATACTTAACCCACTGAGCAAGGCCAGGGATGGAACCCGCAACCTCATGGTTCCTAGTCGGATTTGTTAACCACTGAGCCACGACAGGAACTCCCTCCTTACAATTTTAAAACCATCTATAAGTACATGTTGAACATGTATTATATACAAGTTTGGTTCCTTAAGTCCCAGATTCAAAACAATTAAGGCAAGGTATTTTTTATTTAGTAGCATATTGTTTAGTCTCTATGTAGTGTGTTTTTTTCTCATTTATTTTCCTGTAGTGGATTTCTAGTTTCATGCCTTTGTGGTCAGAGAAGTTACTTGAAATAATTTCTGTACTCTTCAATTTGTTGAGGTTAGCTTTGTGCCCCAGTACGTGATATATCCTTGAGAATGTTCCATGTGCACTTGAGAAGAATGTACATTATGATTTTTTTGTATATAAGGTCCTGAATATGTCAGCTAGGTCTAACTTTTCTATTGTGTCATTTAGGCTCTCTGCTGCCTTACTGATTTTCTGTCTACAGGATCTGTTCATTGATGTGAGTGGAGTGTTAAAATCTCCTACTATTACTGTATTCCCATCTAATTCTCCTTTTATGTCTGATAGCACTTGTTGTAGGTACTTGGGTGCTCCTATATTAGGTGCATATATACTGATGATTGTAATATCCTTTTCTTGAATGAATCCTTTAACCATTAATTAGTGTCTTTCTTTATGGCCTTGATCTTAAAAGTCTATTTTGTCTGATATGAGTATTGCAACTCCTGCTTTCCTTTCTTGTCCATTGGCATGAAACATTTTTTCCTATTCCCGCACTTTCAATCTATTTGTGTCCTTTGCCTTGAGGTGAGTTTCTTGTGGACAGATTGTAGGATTTTGTTTTTTTATCCAGTCTGCCACTCTGTGTATTTTGATTGGGCACTCAGTCCATTGACATTTAAGGTGATCATTGATAGATATGTATTTATTGCCATTTTAGACCTTGTTTTCCAATTGATTCTATGTTTCTCTTTTCTTCTTTTCTTTGTTTGGTTGGATGGTTTCCATTTATTTTATGCTTAAGTGCTTTTCTTTTCAGTATTTTTGAACGTGGCGTTCTGTTTTGATTTGTGGTTGCCCTGTTTTTTAAGTATGTTAACGCCTTCTATATCTGCTTCCTTTAGCCTGGTAGCCAAACACATCATTAAAAATTTTTTTTGAAGTTAAAAAAGTCTCTGTTTCCTTATTTTCCCTCCCCATAATGTGTGACTTTTTTTGTCTTTTTTCAAAAATTTTTTTGACATCTTCAGGTTTAGATCTGTATGCTGGTTTATTTGAATAATTGCTTTTCATTTGTGGTTTCCTTCATTCTATTTCTTACTTTTTACTTTTTTTATAGGAGCCCTTTCAGTATTTTTTTAGAAAGGGTTTAGTATTGCTGTACACTTAGTTTTGTTTGCTGGAGAAATTCTTTATTCCCCCTTCTATTTTAAATGATATTCTTGCTGGGTAGAGTATTCTAGGTTGCAATTTTTTTCCTTTCATCACTTTAAATAAATCTTGTCACTCCCTTCTGGCCTGTATTGTCTCTGTAGAGAAATCAGCTGATAGCTTTATGGGGGATCCCTTATAATTAACACTTTGCTTTTCTCTTGCTGCCTTTAGGATCCTCTCTTTATCTTTAATTTTTCCATATTTAATATAATATGCCTCGGTGTGGGTCTGTTTGGGTTCAACTTGTTTGGGGCCCTCTGAGCTTACTGTATCTTGATGTCAGGTTCCTTTACATATAGAAAGTTTTCAGACACAATTTCTTCAAATATATTCTCAATCCCCTTTTCTGTTTTTTTCCTCCTCCTGGAATTCCTATTATACATAGATTGGCTCACTTTATATTATCCCGTAGATATCTCATATTGCTTTCATGTTTTTTCATTTGGTTTTCTGTCTGCTGTCCTGACTGTGTGATTTCCATTATTCTGTCTATGATGTTGCTAATTCATTCTTTGTATTATTTAGTCTGCTCTTTTTTGCCTTTAGCTCAGTTTGCATCTCTGCAAATGGGTTTATAGCTTTTCTTGACTCTTCCTTATATTTTCTAGTTCCTTTCTAAGGGAATCTGCATTGCTGTTTCTGTCTTCTCTTAATTCCTTGATATTCAGCCTTAATTCTTCAAGTATTTTCACTACCTCCCTTCTGAACTCATCTCTGTCAGACTGCAGAGGTCTGTTTCATTGTCGACTGTTAGAGATGGCATCTCCTGTTCCTTTAACTGGGAATAGTTCCTAAGCTTCTTCATCTTGCTTATGCTTTTGTTTTTCTGTGAGTTTGGGGAAGCCACACTGTAGTCTTGTAAGGCTACTTCTAGGCAACAGCACACCTTTGCATTTTTTGGTGGGGTTACTATTTATTTTTTGTGTTGTTCCTAGTTGCAGGGTCCTGGGAAATGATAGAGATCAGGCATATGGGTACTGCCCAGAGCACTTAGCAGTGGGAGCAGCAAGGCCGATGCATTCCCAGGAGTGCAAGAGCACCCACAAGTGGTGTTCGGTCCCAATGCCCTCCTCCGTAGTGTCCTTGAGGTGACTAGGGCTGCAGGTGGTGCCATTCACAGACCCCTAGTGGTAATGTGCCATACCCATCTCTGGAGCCAGAGATAACTGTGGTGGTTTGCCTCTGGCTCCTGCAGACCATGCAGGAAGTACCTCATCCTGCTTAGCCTCTATAGGATGTGCTGCAGAAGGTGCTCTTAGTTATAGTTTCCTGGGAAGGGACAAGCGTCTGGACACTGCCCAGAATGTTTGGCAGTGGCAGCTGTAGGGCAGGTGTGCTCCCGGGGAAGCGAGAGCAACAACAGGTGATATTCCATCATAATGTCCTTCTCTGTGGTGCCCTCTGAGGTGGTTGGGGCTGCATGTGATTTTTGTTCGGGTATGCTCTGGGGCAGTGGGCTACACCCACCTCTGGAGTCAGGGATAACGGAGGTGGTTTGCTCCCATCCCCTGCAGTCCACCAGGAAACAACCTGTCCCACTTTACCACACAGGATATGCTGTACCAGCTGCATCTAGTTGTATGGACTTGGGAGGGGACAACAAACAAGTGTCTGTGTGTTGCCCTGGCCATTTGACAGTGGCAGGTGTAGGGCAGGTGTGTTCCCTGAGGAGTGATAGCAAGGTGTCTGGTGCTTGATAGGCCTCATGTCTCACTTAGCCCCCTGATGCCTTTTGCCCACACTAAAGGTGCCTGGCCACTGGTAGCCTGCTCAAGAAGTATCCAATCTCTGGTATAGGAGCAAAAGTCTTACAGATGGCTGCACTGGAGATGCTGGACCACCACGGGCAAGCAAGCAGCCTCCATGTTGCAAGCAATCTGTGCCCCAAGAAGCCTGGTCTGCCACGGTCTAGCAAGCTGCTACCTATCACGTGTGAGCTCTGCCCAGATATGCCTGATCCACTGCAGCTAGCTGGCAAGTGGCTTCTTGTCTCTGGCAGCACAGGAGGGCTGTGTCCAGAAGATGCTGGGACCACAGGGGTCTAGCAAGTGGCCTCTGACTGTTGCAATTTACACTTGAGTCACCCCACCCTCTGCAAGGCCACCCTCTGTGCACGCTCTGGTGCAAGGTGTTTCCTACGGTGGTCAGTCCCTCCTCCTCTTGTCCTCCCTAACAATGGAGGCTTGCCTCTCCTGAGGGCCCAGACCTTCTCCCAGGTTCCCTCTGTTCTGGAGTTCTACTCCCCAGCCCATAGAGTATTTCTCCCCACCCATGGCGCACTGCTCCTTATCCCCTTGGGCTGTCTCCACACTGCCAACCGCAGTCCTCTCCCAGGGACTGACCTCCAGAGACTAAGTCTCAGCTCCCAGCCCCTGCCCAAGCATGGTGTGTGTGCCCTTATTCAGATGATCTTTGAGGCTCTCACTGCACTTTGCTGTTCTCAGTCCAGCTGCTGCACTTTTCTAGGGCTTTGAGGTCTCTCCAGCTCAGCTGACCTTTCAGTTGCTTAGGTGGCTTCCCAGGGTGTGCAATGCTGTTCTTCACAGCTTCCTCCCTGGAGTCCTGGTGTCATCCTAATTCCTTTTCTCTCTCTCTTTTTCTTTTTTTTTCTGTTTTACCCAGTTATGTCAAGAGTTTCTTGCCCTTCTTGGAGGTGTAAGTTCTTCTGCCAGCATTCAGCTGTTATTCTGTGGAAGTCGTTTTGCATGTAGATGTGTTTTTTTGATGTGTTTGTGGGAGAGGCTGAGCACGGTTCTCTTACTCCTCCACCATCTTGACACAACCTCCTAGTCTCTTAACAAGGATCAGTCTTCCTCTGTCCTAAAGCATTGGCATTCATTTGCTTCTTTTTCCTGAAAAATCTATATATAATAAATAAATTCATAGGTTATAATTTGGGATTAATTTTAGAGATATTTGATAAGTTTAACTAAAGCTATGTGGCATTTTAGTAAAATCATGCGGAGTCATGATTTAATTAAATTAAATTAACAATTTCAATATGTTGAAGAAAATTAAGACTGAACCTTTTAGTATTCAAATGAGTTTTAGGCTTCTTTAATTGTTTGATTTTTTTTTCTCTTTTGCTTGATTATTTTCAAGCATAATATTTTTGAAAATTTAAGATGACTTTAAAACAACCTTTTTATAGTATCCCAGAGGAATTTATATAAACGTTAATAAGTATTAGCAGTGAAGAAAAAACATCCAATATCAGCTTTATACATCTGTGGTTCTATAGAATACAGCATAGTGATTAAACAGTATTTCATGATCTGGTAATTTATGTCCATATTTACAACAAAGCTTATATAAATTAGCCAAGACTAATTGAGATACATAAGAATAAAACATCATCTCACTAGTTCTCTGGAGATATCATTCATATAATACAGCTATATATAGTTGGAATCACTCTGTGAATGCAGAATAATGGCCTTTGATGTTTAATACTTTTGGTTAAAATCCAATTTTTGTGGTTCAAGAAATGCATTTTGACCCATGCACGCTATGTGCCAATTTATCTACTTCATATCTAGTGAACCAAAATGGTTTTGAAAGAGTTTTGAAGATACCAGTGAACATCTGAAAGTATTTTATGATACCTACATTAAAAAAAATCCCAATTACAGAGGAGTTTAAATTTCCCAGATCATAAAAGGATTATTTTTATAGCAAGAGAATTTAATTCTACTCTTTATGTCCTTGCCATATTCTTTAGACTCTTGGAGTAATCCAAAATCCATGATCAATTCTGACATTGCCCAAATAATTAACTCTTTCACTGCAATTCATCTGCTAACTCTTGTTAGATGCTGGGACTTGCTTTCACCAAGCCTCCATAGGTCTTTTATTTTATTTTATTTTTTACATTTTTAAGGTTGCATCCTAGGCATCTGGAAATTTCCAGGCTATCTAGGGGTTGAATCAGAGCTGTAGCTACTAGCCTGTGCCACAGCCACAACAACGGGGGATCTGAGACCCACATGTGACCTGCACCACAGCTCAAGGCAATGCCTGAGCCTTAACCTACTGAGTGAGGCCAGGGATCAAACTCGAGTTCTCATGGATACTAGCTGGGTTCATTGCTGATGAGCCACACTGGGGACTCCTGAGGCTCCATAGGTCTCTGAGCTCAGTGCATTACTGTTATATGAACTAGATTTTATCTAATTTAAAATTGCTCAGTGACACACACACATGGAGAAAGGCAAGGGGTTCTTCAACAATAAGTTGAAGTAAGCAATCACTTTTTGGGCCCATTCTTTGTGGAATAAGGAAGTGGGTTCTCATCAGATACTAAATCTGCCCTTGAAAATAATTTATATTATAATTACTAGTGCTTAATCAAAGAAGATTTTCCTTCAAGAAATGCTGGGTTTTTATTAAAACGTTATTCTAGATTGAATATTTGTGGCCCCTCAAAATTAATATGTTAAGTCCTAACTCCCAGTGTGATTTGGAGCTGGCAATTTTGGGAGCTGGCAATTCTGGGAGGTGATTATGTCATAGGGTGTAGCCTGTATGAGTTAAATTGATGCCTTTATGAGTTAAATTGATACCTTTATAAAAGAGACCTCAGCGATCTCTCTTGCATCTTCTGCTAAGTGAATATACAGAGAAAAGACAGTCATCTAAGAACAAGGAAGTGGATTCTCACCAGAAACTAAATCTGCCTTGACCTTGAACTTCTCAGCCTCTGGAATGGTGGCCAATAACTTTCTGTTCTTTATAAAACCAGCCAGTTTGTGATATTTTTGTGATAGCAAAATAAATACACTAAGACAAATATATTACTAATAGGCTTAGGGATTGAGGCTTATGGAACACTCATTTTCCTCAAGAATATTGAGGAAGTAACTGTTTATACCTTTTTCATAATATACTGGGATTCCTCTTTTTTCTAATATGATGCAGAGTTATGGAGAAGGTTAAAAAAAAGTGTTTATTATCTGTTTCTCCAAACACAGAGTATATTTGGTGAAATGCAAATAAAACTGACCCTTGACCACCCCCCAAAGCCATTCTGTTATTACTATCCTCAGAGAGAATAAGGTTCCTCAGACAGAAAAATCCTCCTTCTAGTGGTAAACACACTTAGAATCCCACCTGATGATATTAAATGATAAATCCTGAAGTGCAGTCATTGTTCTCATCTGTCCAAGAAGGCAAACATTAAGAGAAGAATATTTAGTAGACAGTATGCAGAATATGTAAATACTGTCTTTCCTTTTAATCTGGGACATTACTAAATGGTAATATAGAAAGGAATGTGTGTTTGGTTTTGAAGTAGTGGTGAACAAAATAAAATTAGATTTGATTTGATTTGATTTTTTGCTTTTTAGTGCCACACCCTTGGCATATAGAAATTCCCAGCCTAGAGGTCCAATCAGAGTTGTAGCTGCCAGCCTATGCCACACCCACAGCAATGGCAGATACAAGCCATGTCTGTGACCTAAACCACAGCTCACAGCAATGGCAACGTTGGATCTTTAACCCACTGAGCTAGGCCAGGGATCAAACCTACATCCTCATGGATACAAGTCAGTTTTATTACCAGTGAGCCACAATGGGAACACACTAAAACTAGATTTTAAATACACAGTATTTTAAGATTAAAAAAAATTCTTGGTATTTAATAGTCATATAAAAAGCAATATCTTTGTGAAGACTATTCAAAATCAACTTACTGTTTTCAACATGTGTAAATTCTGCAGGTAAGGGCACTAATTTTGGCATCAAGAAACAGAATTAGGGAGTTCCCTGTTGGCCTAGTGGTTAAGGATCCAGAATTGTCACTACTGTGATACGGGGTCAGTTCCTGGCCTTGGAACTTCTGTATGTGGCAGATGTGGCAAAAGAAAAAAAAAAAAAAGAAAAAAAAAGAAAAGAAAAAAACAGTATTGAAAGTTCTTCTAGATTATCTATGAAATTGAGTTGCATTAAAACCAATTGAGCTATTTACAATTTACTTTTAATTCTGATGTGTGTATATATATATATATAAAACATTTGAATATGCATACTCCTTTCACACAGTTTGATCAAATTCATGTATTCACAATTTTCTTACCAACATTTTAACTTCAGCAAAAGCCAACAATATAATATATACTAAATATGTAAATATATAGTCCATAAAATGACCACGAACCTATAAAATATTACCTCAAATGCATATATTTGAATTATGATATTTTGAATTATGTTCATCAAAATATATTAACTTTATACTATCAAGAAAACATTTTACAAATATTCAGTTCCATTCTAATTTTGGATTTCTTAATTTTATAACTAAAAAAACTCATCTCCTTAAATCAAATTCTGTGATTTACCTGCATTTTTCAGAATTATATGCTGGTTGGGTTGGGGTTATCATCAGTGTCATCTTATTTAAAACCCACCATTCTCTCTCTCTCTCTCAAACTATGTACCACTAGGTAAGTTCTATTTTGCCAAGTAAGGCGATGTTACTTGAACATGAAAATATTCCAAACATCATAAATTTGATATCTTTGTGCCATGGTGATGTTCACTCTTTTAGTAACATGATTTTTCATTTTAACGATTTCTGGAGTGCCCCCTTTTTGCAAAACAAGTGTTCAGTATTGGGTCAGAGAAAGATAACTGAGTTGGGGGCATCTCATAAGGAACCTTCCACCATAAAAGAGAGTCAGACATGCTTTGTGAAGAGCTGTAATTCTAAGTTTAGCATAGACACTGCCGAAACGGAAGCAGGGATCCACTGTGACAGATGTCAAAGAAAAATGATCAATGATAATTCAAGATGTGAATGGAAACTTTAATATCTGGGTACGTTTCAACCAATCCTTATTTTTATCAGTAGGAATTTAATCATGTGTTGCCACACTCAGAACTCTACAATCTGTGAAATAAAATACAAACAGCAAACAGGAAAATTGCAATATAGGAAGTGGTGGTTATTTTTATGAATTCCACTGGACGCATACATTTCTTAAGTTTTAGAATACCTAATTCTTCTCTATGATTAAGAGGCTCATTGATTACATATGACGCTTATAATTTATATTCAGATACTACTTTCCCCACAGGAGGTTATTTTTGATTCTCTCCTTCCCTCTGCTTCCTTTATCTGACTTTAGAACTAAGTCGATTTGTCCTTAGTTCTTTTAAAATAAAATAGCATTACTCACATAATTGTCAACAATGTAATCTTATACCTTATTTCATATAGTTTTAACATGATTATCTCAAGTTATTTTTCAAATATTTTATCATTTCTTCAAATATGATTTTAAACCTGCCAAGTGTACCCTGAAATTGGATCTCAAATTCTAATTATACTAACATAAACTTATGTGACCTTAAAAACCCCAATGCAGGAATAATTATGTTTCTTTTTATTTTAATTTAGAAGCAGTATTCGGCATGTCTAAATTTATATTTGTCTCATAGACTTTCATTATTGCTCAAAATACCATAGCATCACTTGTTTCTTCAGGTATTTCTGAATGCTATTCAACTAGAAAAATGCAATTATTTCATTAATTTGATTTTGCTTTTAATATGCTGGAAGTGTACAGTATATCTTGTTAAATCAGCAAATATGGTTATGGGTAATATAATTACACTGTAGCTATAAATATAAATGTTTAATTAGACACATTTGCATTTAGAGAGACAGAGAGGATATACAGTCATGGTGAGGTTCTGAATGTGTTTTATCATTTTATTACTAAACAATTTTATATGGCTGTCCTAAAAGGAAGACTGGATATTTATCTTTTTGATGTCTTTATTCCTAGAGCTATCTTTGTGGATAATTAAAATATTAAGTTTCAAAGACTTGTATTTAGTACGTTTATCAGTTAAAGTCCCGGCTGGAAATAGACAGCAAGTGAAAATTAGGATAATTGAAGGAGAGTTTTATAAAGGACTAGATATAAGGTAGGCAAGATGTAAGGAAACTCATGAGACAGTCAGGGCTCCAAGACTTGTAAGAATGGTTATTATCAGCCTTAGCCTGCCCCCGTTTTTAATTTTTTTGTCTTTTGTTGTTTTTAGGGCCACACACGTAGCATGTGGAGGTTCCCAGGCTAGGGGTCTAATCAGAACTACAGCTCCAGCCTATACCATAGCCACAGCAACGCTGGATCTGAGCCGTGTCTGAAACCTACACCACAGCTCACGGCAACGCCAGATCCTTAACCCACTGAGAGAGGTTAGGGCTCGAACCCGCAACTTCATGGTTCACAGTCGAATTCAGTTCTGCTGCGCCACAATGGGAACTCCAGCCCTTTTGAATGAGTGTGAGAAGAGAGCATTTCTGGAAACTCAAAAGGAAATTTCTTACGGAGAGGGCACCTTGAAATGAGAAGTTTCACTTGGTTGAGGGACATCAGCAACCCCAAAATCAGGGAGCAAGGAAATAAATATTCTAATGTATGGTCCTGTGGGTCCGTGGAAGAATTTTCCTATTAACTAAATCTGTCCAGGAGCCTGGGCACACAGTTGTCCTTTAGTATGGTTTATATAAGTTAATCTTCAGGGATTCAAGGGCAGGGTAGATCTGAGAGGCAAACAGAAGATACTGAACATAGTGGATGTCTGGAAACCATCAAATGACTGGGTCAAATAAATCACAGTTTTTGGCTCATTGACATAATCCAAATAAATGAAAGAATTTATCACTAAGGCATAATTTATACCAGGCTAATTTACTCAGAGAAGTGAACAATCAGAAAAATTATGAGTAAAATACAGTATACTCAGAATTTTTTTTTTTTAACTTTCTAAGACACTAGCTGGGATTGGATTTGTTGTTAATTTCTTTGTAGCAAAATTTGACTACTCCCGGTACAGGGAAATACACAGAAGTCCGATTAGGTCTAAAGGACACATTTGAACGAGTCACTGTGCTATACTGTCACTAAGCCTTCTGACTGGAACTACCTTCTGATGGTGTACTCACCCATGTTCTCTTTCTGCTCAGCTTTTCCTCGCAAAATAAAGTATGACGTCAGCAAATTGATAGACTAGGTAGCTATAAGTTCTCATTCCCTTCACAAAAGCATCAAAAAGCAAATATAGAGATGATCAAGGAAACTAACAGATGGTGCTACAACATTCTTTCGGATTTATTGCATATCTTCTGAACAGTGATTTTAGTAATTAAATTTAGTTTACTAACATTAATGTATGTTTCTTTTTTGAAAGAGGAAGTAACAAGAAGAACTTTAAAGATGTAGCATAGCAAAGTTCCTAATAAGCTGTCACTAGATTAATCTCAAATAATCATAGCTAAAACTTAGAAATTCATCTAAAGTAAGAGTCTTCACGCAATTTAAGAGGAAGAATGTTCCTTAAATATTTTATTCTTTAACGACATGAAACACATTTTTGATAATTGGTATCTAACATAAATCACCATCCATTGACAAAATAAAGAGTAAGTTTTAAAAAGCGTAGCATAAATCAGATTTTGGAATTCATCTCTACTTTTGTTTTAGACTCTATCAAAAATTGAATAGATATCCTATGTCTTATTTAAACAGAATCATATTTTCAGCCTTAGAACTGAATATCTGCTCAGCATCATCAATTAATTTATTCATTGCAGTGCTAACAAAAAATGCTGAACTATCCTCCAGTACACAAAGAACCAAATCTAATTCCAAATCGGAGGGTCTATATGAAGAAGATTAACATGTAACTAAGAATTACTGGGGCAGGGAGCAGAAATAGATTATTTCCTATACTTGCACCTTACTTATTCTGTATAAAAATTTTATGAACTAAATGTTAGTATTATTCCTAATAGAATGAAAGAATCATTTTGGTTTTGCTTATTGTTTGTTTTCCTTCAGATACAGCAAAATTCTAGAACAGTGACTAGCATCTCATAACTATTCAGATATTTTTAAATGAGAGAAAGAATGAAGGAAAACTGAAAGAAGAAATAGAAGGATAAACAGAAGAATAAGTCAATTTTCATTAAAATGAGATAGCTGAAGCTCAGAGAGTTAACCACTAGCTGAAGTCAGCACAGGAGTTTATGTTTTGGGCTAAGAATATATATTTTGAAAATTTATCTGAAATCAGATATAGTAACAAGGTCAAGATAGCTTTATGAAAAATTAAAATAAAACAATTATCAATAGTATGTTTTACCTCATGTATTTTTTTCCTTACTATGGACAATAGTCTTTATTATAAAGGATAATGAAACTCTCATTTCAAGGTCAGGATCCTTTTTAAACCATATATCTTAAATCTAGTACCAGCTGGTACCACTTCATATTCCCACCATTCTTCAACACAGTGATTCTGATGATTAATAGCATAACTTCTAAACAAGGCGAATTTCAAAGAATGTGCACTGAACTCCATCTAAATTTGGGTACTACCATATGCATCAAAGTTCATATGAATTATATTACTGTTGACAGAATGCTCAATAAATATAGAAACTTTTGTTAAGCTTTTATTTTAGGGCCATAAACTTTTATTTTAGGGCCACACCCATAGCATATACACGTTCCCAGGCTAGGTGTCGGGAGCTATAATTGCAAGCCTATGTATGCCACAGCCACAGCAAAACAGGATCCCAGCCATGTCTTCGACCTACACCATAGTACATGGTAACACTGGATCCTTGACCCACTGAGCAAGGCTGAGGATCGAACTTGCATCCTCATGGATACTAGTCAGATTCATGTTAAACTTATTTTAAACCATACCCTAACAATGTATGATGATGTTTGAACAGTATCTATGTTGCAGGGTTCCCATCGTGGCTCAGTGGTTAATGAACCTGACTAGTACCCATGAGAAGGCAGAGTCAATCCCTGGCGTTTCTCAGTGGGTTAAATATCTAGCATTGCCCTGAGCTGTTGCATAGGTCGCAGACGTGGCTTGGATCCCGCTTTGCTGTGGCTGAGGCGTAGGCTTGTAGCTACAGCTCTGATTGGACCCATAGCCTGGGAGCCTCCATAGGCCACGTGTGCAGCCCTGAAAAAAAGAATTCAAAAAATCCTCCAAACAGTATCTATGTTGCTTTTACATGATTCCATTTAATGAAATTGAAGATATTTCAACCCAGTCTTGAAACGATGCCAATTCAAGTCTTAAAAAAATGCTTTTCACCAGAACATTAAATATACAGATTCCTAGATCAGATACTTAGGGTTTTTTTAAGTGCATATTTTTTTTACATCTGGCTATATTTTCCCTTATGTCCATACTAATAGTAATCCTTCGTTAGTGGTCAGTTTACATGCTGTAGGTCTGAACTAAGATGTTCAGAGTGTACACTAATATTTAGAGCAAATACTTACCATAAATAAATCCCTAAGATGTTACTAGATTTCAATTAATGTTAAAAGGACCCATATTAGTTTTAGTGATATTACTTTAATAAATGGACGTGGATACTCCATTTGTTTTGGATATGCCATAAGAGACTTGCCTAATTCACTACCCAGTTTGCAGACAAGGAAACAGAATATTAAAATAACTTGATCAATTTACAAAGGGGTAAGCAGCAGGTGTAGATTCTATGGAATTAAGTATCATGCAATTTAGTGCGTATCATCTGATATTATCACATATGCAGGTAATTTTAGGTAGTATAGACTTTGAAGTCAGAAAATCATAAGTTCTAATTGAAGCTCCTTGTGTGTGAGACTTGGGAAATTTGATCAATCTGTCTCTAAATTTCCTCATCTATAAATATAAAGATAATGCCAACTACATATTTTTTGCTAAAATAAATTAAGAAAATAGAATCTAAAGCATTTATTTAGGGCACAACTTCAAAATATGGAAGTTCCCAGGCTAGGGGTCAAATCAGAGCTGCAGCTGACAGCCTACACCACAGACATAGCAACACCAGATCCGATCACTATCTGTGACCTAGGCCACAGTTTGAGGCAACTCTGAATACTTTACCCACTGAGCAGGGCCAGGGATCAAACCTGCATCCTCAGGGACACTATGTCTAGCTCTTAATTCACTGAGCCACAATAGGAACTCCTAGAATAAAAAGCATTTATCCCAAATTGGTATAGAGAATAAATTTATTTAAAAAGATAACATTATCAGTAAGTTTTCTCTATGATATTATTTATATTATACTTAATGATGACTCTGAAAACCAAGGTCAGGTTAGAAACTCAGACTGTTATTTTAAACCCATCCTGAATATAAATGATGAAACCTAGCTGCCAATGATTCACTTTCCACATTTCCCACTGAAACGCTCAAGAAAATATTTCAAGTAAAGTAAATGAAGTATAATATTTGAAAATAGTGTTATTAGTGAGCAACCTGCTAGAATCCACAAAGAATAAAAAAGAAAGAACCTCCATTAATTCAAGCACTGAGGCAGAATGCCAGTCCACCCAGGTTGAAAAGGCTAATTCTACCTACTTCCGCAATTCAGGAGTTGAAATTTAAAAATCTAGTTATTTCAATGTATCTTCCCCCACCCACCCTTAAACTCTCCATCAGGCTTTTCGGTTTTTCCAAAAATTTTTTTCCTGGCATATTTCGTGGGGATATTAAGATGAGCGTTTGGAGAAAAAAAAAATGACCCAGGGAAATAAGATTCCACAATTCAATATGCAGGTCCCAAATACCTTAACTAAAACTTTGGGGAGCGATATGAGTAAATTGGATTTAAGATTTTTTCCTTTGATTCTTCATAGGGAATGCAGTTCTTATGCTATATCTAAAACAATGCCTTACACACTGTCTATGAAAATACCCACTAAATGCAAAGCAAATAAAGACCACAGATCACTTCACAGCAGTTTTGGCTAAATCTTAACTATCAAATCATTTATGGCAAAGCAATTTTGATTTTAAGGTTTTGCTTTTGGAATTGTATTTAATGGAAGGTGGACATGTACTTTATCTCTTGCCCTTGAAAGCCAAAATGTAATTTTGCATATTAACTCTCTAACATTCTTGTACTCTAGGAAGCTCGGAATCTGATTTGATATTCTGTTGCATAGCATTGAATTTTCTTTCATTTATTCCACTGAATAGTGACCATGTATCAGGCTTCATGTTAGCAAGAGCGATTCAAGGATGAAAACGACAGAAGATGTCCCCCACCTTTGGAAGAAATGAAAGTCTTTAAAAGATAGTTACATGGTTTAGTAGGCAATCCCACCTGGGATGAAGGAAGCAAAGGCTTAGAAGAGAGTGCTCTAAGAAAGAACAATGAACTACCTAAAACGTGGCTTAGAGCTGAGAGAAATGTTCTTTGCATTTAATTTGGGACCTAGAAAGGGTGTTGGACAAGCAGATCTGAGGACAGGAGAGCAAGCGGTAAACCAGCGAGTAAAAGAAAAAAATTCCATGAGGAGAAGTTAGAGTTTCTATGGGTACCAGATTGAGTCAGGGCTTATGTACAGTAATGAGTGTGGATTTGGGACCAAAAACAATGAAAAGCCAGTGAGGGATTTTAAATTTTAAAAATAAATCATCGTGCTCAGACTTGCATTAAAAATATTACTGTGTTTTTCAGCAAGGGAAATATATCAGAGCGTGGGAGATGAGTTAAGGGCCTATTTTGAGAAATACTGCTTTATCAGCAACTCTTTGGGGAAGCTAATTCTGGGACTGTAATTCACAGCGAGGGAGCACAATTAGTGGTTCTTACGCCTAGGCATTAAAATTAGAAAAGGATGAATGTTGTGTCTGGCAAAAGATATAAACATAGGCGTATGTTAGAGATGGATCTGGAAACAGTCAAAAGGGAAAGGGAAAGGACTGACTACAGTTATAGATGCAAAATCTTATAATAAAACTTTTTGATAAAAAAGATAAGTAGCATATTTAATAAAAGTCCAATATATCTATTTTTGCCAGAAAATATATATTAAATGGTGCTCAAATTCAGCAGTAGTCAAGAAAATGTAATTTCCTAAGACTCAATTAAGTTCAGGAGTGTTGTCATATCTATCTATCAATATATATAGAGATATCCATATCTACATATTTTTCCTTAATAAGATAGCAATGGTCAACTCTTACTTTCCAATGGAAATTAACTTAGTGAGACTATATATATATATATATGCACACGTACATATATGTATATACAGTCATAAATGCTGCAATCATGATTGATGATATCTTAAAATTGTGTTACATAAATATTGCAGACCTGAAGTTTAAGAGGTAAGTTTTGAATTTATGGGTCCTTTGCTCTGGGAGAAGTCTGAGAAAAATAGTAATGGTGAATTGGAGAAAAAAAAGAAAATACTTCCTGAAATAAATATTCCAGGAAAGTTCTATTTAATGTAAATAGTTCACCAGGAAACACATATTCTTGCTAGAAACCAGAATGTTAAATTATTAATACACAGTTTTGATTATCACAAAAATCAATAGGACTTACTAACAGCAATTGATGAAGTAGATGCAAATTATTGCATTTGGAGTGGTTAAGGAATAAGATCCTACTATATAGCACAGGAAGCTATATGTAATCACTTGTGATGGAACATGGTGCAGGGTTGTGTGAGAAAAAGAATATATATATTTCCTTTTTTCATGCAGAAAGTTCTTTTATATTTTTTCCCATTTCTTAATGAATTTTATTACAATTATATATATTTCTGTATAGCAGAAATTGACATACATTTTAAATCAACTATAATAAATATTTAAAATATCTATGTAGATGCAAACTATTATATATAGAATGGATAAGCAACAAGGTGCTACTAATATAGCACAAGGAACTGTATTCAATATCCTGTGCTAAACTATAATGAAAAAGAATATGAAAAAATGTATATACATACATATAATTGAATCTCTGTGCTGTACAGCAGAAATTAACATAACATGGTAAATCAACTATACTTCAGTATGTTTAAAAATGTAACACAAAAATAAAACATGTAAGAAGAGACCTCTGTGGTCCCCCATTTTAGTGAAATCACAATGCAGAGAGGCAGGGCAACAGGAAAAAAAGAGTCAATTAAAAATCTAAGTGGCCTGTGATGACGTAAGCTTCAACATTAATATCAATATTGCGATGAAATATTTTGAAATCAATTTTTGAGTATTTCTATTTGTTTTGTATTATGTTTTAAGAGCAGCAAAGTTCGTTTTTATTCCTTAGTTCAAGAACATCAATATAAACAGCACATTAATCTGAACCTTCAGAAACCTGATCAAGAAATATAAAAAACCTGATGAATTTTGTTTACCTGTCACATAGGTATATCTATACAAGTTCTTTCATAGTATTTTATGTCAAGGACTTTATAGTGTTGTGGAGACTTGAACTGATAAATGACTCAAAAAGTGTACTTACACTACACATGCCTTTATTTCAGTCTAAAAAATTGTAAGATTGAATGCTCTCTTAAATATGCGCTGCCCTTAGGCAATAGCCATGTTATTTGTGCCTTTCTTTAAAGCCTTTAAAGTCGTAAAATATTCTACAGCTGTGACCCAAGAAAGCCTGAAACCAAGGCCAATTTTAATTCATTTAATTTTTATTTCATATAATGCACAAGTTAAAGATCCTCCTCCTTATTTATAGCTGCTGAATAAACAAAACAAGAGTTTCCATGGCCAATGCTACTGATTTCCATTATTACTTAATTGTGATATTAGAATGATAACTTGTACATTCAAAAATAAAATCAAACTCAAATCAACTATGACCAAAGTATTGTGTATATAATCCATCTTTTAAATCTGTATTTACAGAGAGTAAAAATTTCATCCACAATACATAAAAATAAAGTTTATTGTGTAGCTTTATTTTTATTTTTTGAGATCACTTGGGGAGGCAAAAAATACTAAAAACACTTGTACCAAAATTATGAATCAATAATCAAAATTACATATTGGCAGGAAAGTGTCAGAATACATGGATTCAAAAAACAAACAAAATGGAAGTCAATGAGATTTCTTAATTCTGACTCTGATTTTCAGTCTGAAGAAGGACCCCTCATTTGTAGTTTTCGTGACTGGATTTTTTTCACATTAAAAGAAACATCACCATAATATCTATCATCTTTCACACAATAATATAGTGTTTAATGAGAGTACTTGTACAAAGTATTTTGAGTGTTTAGAGGGAACATATTTTATTTTTTTATTGCCTAATGATTTTTATTACAATCATAGGTGTACAAAAATCATCACAACTCGATTTGATAGCATTTCCATCCCAAACCCTCAGTGCATCCCCCCACCCCCCAGATGGTCTTATTTGGAAACCAAAGGTTTTCCAAAATCTGTGAGTCATTGTCTGTTCTGCAAAGAAGTTCATTGTGTCTTTTTAGTTTCCACAAGTAATCGGTAGCATTGGATGTTGCTGTCTAATTGTCTGACTGGTTTCACTTTGCATGATAATTTCTAGGTCCATCCATGTTGCCATAAATGTTGTTATTTTGTTCCTTTTAATGGCTGAGTAACATATTTTATTAACCCAAAAACGTTTACTTAAGAATAGAACATGCAAGTCATAATCAGTTTGGTTTTCAAATTTATTATCGGAGTTTCCGTAGTGGCACAGAGGAAACAAATCCCACAAGGAACCGTGAGGTTGTGGGTTCCATCCCTGGCCTTGCTCAGTGGGTTAAGGATCTGGTGTTGCCATGAGCTGTGGTGTAGGTTACAGACGTGGCTCGGATCCCGCGTTGCTGTGGCTCTGGTGTGGGACAGCAGCTATAGCTCAGATTGGACCCCTAGCCTGGGAACCTCCATATGCCGTGGATGCAGTTCTAAAAAAGGACAAAAGACAAGAAAAAAAAATCAAATTTATTATTTCTATTTTAAGGTGGTATATTGTTTTTCAAAAAAATTATTGGAGAATAGTTGATTTGAAATGTTACATTAGTTTCAGGTGTACAGTAAAGTGATTTATATATATATCTATTCTATTTCAGATTCTTTTCCCATATAGGGTATTACAGGATATTGAGTAGAGTTCCCTGTTCTCATGCCCTTCCAAAAAGCTAAATTTCATTCCAAAAAGGATTTTGGAAGGAATGTTTTATAAATATCAATTAAATTCATCTGGTTCAATGTAGCATTTAAGGCCTGTGTTTCCTTATTGATTTTCTGTTGGGAAGATCTGTTCATCAAGGGAAATGGGGCATTAAAATTCCCCACTATTGTGTTAATGTTGATTTCTCCTTTTATGGCTTTTAGAATTTGCCTTATGTATTGTGGTGCTCCTATTTTTGGTGTAAATATATTTCTAATTGTTATTTCTTATTCTTGTTTTGTGTTTTCTTTTTGCCTTTGTCATTTTAGGGCTGCACCCGTGGCATATGGAGGTTCCCAGGCTAGGGGTCTAACAGGAGCTTAGCTGTCGGCCTACACCACAGCCACAGCAATGCTGGATCCGAGCCACATCTGCAACCTACAACACAGCTCAGGACAATGCCGGATCCTTAACCCACTGAGCAAAGCCAGGGATCGAACTCGCAACCTCATGGTTCCAAGTCGGATTCGTTAACCACTGAGCCACGATGGGAACTCTTCAGCTTTGTTTTTACTTATAGTGGATTTACAATGTTCCATCAAATTCCTGCTATACACAAAGTGACCCAGTTGTACATATATATGTTTTTTTCTCACATCATCCTCCATCATTTTCCATCACAAGTGGGTATAATCTTTTAAAATATTTTCAGGTCATTTCTCTCTCTCCTGCTTCTGGGACCTCTAGAATGCCAATGTTGGTGTGTTTATCACTGATTTGTTTTTCTGTTCTCATGTATTCTTTTATATTCATTTCTTCTAGTGTATTCATGTATTTTTCATTTCAGGTATAGTATTATTCATCCCTGTTTACTTGTTCTATAAATATTCTAGCCTTTTGTTAAACATTTCCTATATCTTCTCGGCGTGCCTCCATCATTTTCTCAAGATCTTGGGTCACTTTTACTATCTCTACTCTGAACTGTTTTTCAGGCAGATCACCTATCTCCACTTCACTTCATTGTTGACCATGGTGTTGAAACTATATTTTAGTGAATGCAAATAATAAAGCCAAGTTTTTGTATAAAGAATTATTAAAATAATGTATCTGGGGAAAGTAGAGCCTCCCATGCTGGTACTGGTATCATCAAGTTAAAGCTTTCTCCTCTTCTAATGGCATTTTTAGTACTTTATGCATAATAATGGCCAGCTTCTTATTAATAACTCTAAGGTAAAATGTGCCTATTTTCAGTGAGTTTTGCTTCCATATAGCATATAGGTATATTTCCTTTTCTTCTACTCTCAGATATAAGTAGTGTCTTAGTTAGTTCGAGCAGTTATAGTAGAATATCATCGACTGGGTGGCCTAAACAGCAAACATTTATTTCTCACAGTTCTGGAGAATCCCCAGACCGAGGCACTGGTAGATCCAGTATCTACTGAGAACACCCTTCTTGGTTTGTAAGTGGTTATCTTCCTGATGTATCCTCACGTGATGGGGATCAGAAAGAGAGATGAGGCTTTTCCATCCCTTTTCGTTAAAGCATTAATCACGTTCATAAGGAGTCCACCTTCATGATCTAATTACCTCCCCAAAGTTCCACTTCTTAATACTGTCACATTAAGAGTTAGATTTCAATATATAAATTGCGAATTTTGGGGGGACACACTCAGTCCATAGCACATGAAAACTGAAGACTACAAATTTCTGAAGAAAACATTGCATAAGATTAAAAAAAAAAAGGAAGTTCTGGTTCTGATGGAAATAAGACCACCTAATTGTGCAAAATACAGTCTTAAAAATTGATTACAATCCTGGGTGAGATTAGATTAAGATTCTAACCACCTGTACAGAGAATGCCACAAAAAGTAACAGCAAGAAAATCTTGAAAAGCTCTTTAGAAGTTAAGAAGAGTTAAAATTGTTGGGGAAATCTTCCAGAGTAAAAGCCAATAGTCTTGGAACATATTAAAGGAAAGATAAAAAACTTAAAAATTTAATTTGAGGCATCAAAAATCCAAATAGCAAGCATTCCAAAGGAGAAAAGAAAAAGGAAAGTAATGATCAAGTTAATATAAGAGAAAAATATTCTAAAGACAGCAGCTTTTAATTGAAGTAGAAGATGGCAAACAAGATGAGTGCATAGAGACTCACACCTAACAAATCATTGTAAGAATTTAAAATACCAGTGGGAGATGATTCTAAGTGATTTCTAGGCAACATACACGGAGATCTCAGTGACAAAAAGAATGACATAGACATCAAGACACTTCTTATATAAAACTTCTGTGTCATCTGAAATTTCACTTGCAAGCTAAATTTCTATGCAAGCTAGACTGTTATTTATTGGTGTTTTCTCTTTAAGAACATTTTTTTCATAGATTTGCTTTAAGTGAAATAGTAGACATTTTTTCACAAGGCTGTGATTGTATCAACACAGAACTAGTGTGTGTGTGTGTGTGTGTGTGTGTGTGTGTGTGTGTATAAGACAGAAAACCTATTTGGGAATGAGAATTTTTTCTTGCATAAATTTGGGCTTGGTCAAGGAACTAGAACCACCATAAATGATTTTAAATATGGAATTTATCAGAGAGTATCAAATTTCAAAGTTGATTAGGAAACTTTACGTGAAATTTTTACTCCAGTGTCTGGTGCAGGGCCTGGAATTGCTATAGACAGCAGGCTGGGTGTTAATAAAAAAATAATCAAGTGAAGCAGAGAAGAGTAAGAATAAACTGGAGTTCATGAAGATAAAACAAATGCTGTATCTTTCACTCACCACTCCCAACCTCCATGATGAAGGTGTCCTGCAAATGGAGCAGCCACTCTTTGTCTCCGTGCTTGTTGTCAACCTGGGATGTTGTTGGAGGAAGCAATCCAAAAGAATCTGGAGGAATTTGACCTGCTTGCTTCCCAGTGCCCCAAGTTGAGGCAGCAGCAAAGGGTTAACAGAGTGAGTTTCAATAGTCCCTGATGCCCTTCACTGACCTCATTCTGTGAGGATGCTGCATAATTGTCCTCCCAATTTCATCAAACATGGGACAAGGTCAGATTCCATCCAGGGAGTGAGATTTGGAAGACAGTTCAATTTAGCTAAGTTGAACCAGTACCAAAACAAAAATTGGGGCTCTATAAAGTCATGGTACTAGGCCTAACAAATTGAACTCAGTAGAGGGGACGAGGCACAGATCGTAACAATTATAGTATTGACTAGATTGCTGTATGTTACACACTATCAGAATCTCACATCCATAGTGTCATATGACATTAAAGATCATCAGCATTTTTCTGAGTTCTGAAGAGAGAAAATTTTCTTAGAGACCAGACTTATTTATAGTCTATCTTTTTCAGTGTTGACTTGTGGTCTTTTCATCAAACAGTCCCTCACTTTTTTAATTTTTAATTTTTTTGTTTGTTATCATTACTGGCTACAGATAAAACTAGAGAAAGGTAAATTAAAATCTCTTTCTGAAACCTGATGTGTGAAACATTTTTGAGTAATTTGCTTTAATATGTGTTCATGATTCTCTGATTTCTGGAAGTCACTGCAAGCTCATCCATGAAGGGCAAGGACTAGGACCCAGCCTCACAGCATGTCAGTCGTGAAGTTCTGCTGATTATAAAGAGTAAGAAAGTTCACTTCTTTTAAGGTACTACTGCTAATCGAGACAACTATTACTCAGCCTTGAAATCAAGAACAATGGGAATCAAAGAAATGCCTTGATATCAATAATCAAGATTCCTTTGGAAATCTGGAATGTTAATTACCAGAGCTGAACTATTCTTAATGATATTTAAGCACTTTTAAATTCTTGTGATATCACTATAAATTTGTTTATCTATAACCATAATTTCGAAATTGCTTTTTTTAACTTAGCAGATTCCAAATAAAATTTAGTAACTTGTTTTTCTTGTTCTTTTCTTTTCCTTTTTTTTTTTTTTTTATCTTTTTAGGCCCACAGTTGTGGCATATGGCAGTTCCCAGGCTAGGGGTTCTAACTGGAGCTGTTGCTGCTGGTCTACACCAGAGCCACAGCAACGCCAGATCCGAGCTGCCTCTGCATCCTACACCACAACTCACGGCAACATGGGATCATTAACCCAGTGAGCAATGCCAGGGATCGAACCCACAACCTCATGGTTCCTAGTCAGATTCAGTTCTGCTGCACCAGGACAGGAACTCCAAAATTTAGTAACTCGTTTATGGAACACTTTGAACTCAGCAGGGCACAAACATGAAAATCAATTAGCATTTTCTAAGTGACTATATTTTGTAGTAGGTGATGTTAGTTACATGAAAATGAATTAAGCATGACCTCAGCCCCAGAGAATTTAGCTTAATAGAGAAAATTAAGAATGAGTTGCAACAAACAGAGGAGTGATTATGATCACCATTTAAAAATTTATTATTTAACCTAATAAATGGATAAATAACATTTTACAGAGAAAATATGTATATGTTTAAGGAACTTGCTTAATATTACACTTTTTCAAATAGAGATCAGGTTCACTGGTTATCTACAAATGATTAATTAATGGGAACACAGTTTTAAAACTGAAAAGAAATTAAACTTTAAAGAAAGTATCACATATAAATTTACACAGTTAGTCGGTACAAGAATCAAGAATTAAATCCAGTGATCCTGACACCCAGATTGATACCATTTTCATTAAAACATTTTCAAAATATGTCTTCAAGCTATGCAATGATACAGCTTTATTTACATGAAATAAAATACATATCCAAAATATGTGAACCCATAAATATTTAAATCAAATTCATGGTACCAGTAAATGGAGGGGAAGGGGAAAATGGAGAATTTAATGATAATGAGTACAAGGTTTAATTTGAAGGGGTGATTAAAATGTTTTGGATCTATATAGTGGGTATTGATTAAAAATTGAATGTACTAAATAACATCAAATTGTTCACATTAAAATAGTCATGCATATGTTATGTGAAGTTTAACCCTTTAAAAAAACCCTGGAAAATGACAACATGTATGTAACATAAAGTGGAACTATAAATTGGTGTAGCCATTGTAGAAAAGAGTATGGGGGTTCCTCAAAGAATTAAAAATTGAACTACCATATGATCTAGTAATTCCACTTCTGGGCGTATATACAAAGAAAACTAAGTTTCCTGAAGACATGGATGCACTCCTATGTTTATTGCAGCATTATTCACAACACCCATGATATGGAAACAACCTAAGTGTTCATCAACAGAAGAATGGACGAAGAAAATGTGGCAAATATATAGCATGGGATATCACTGTTTACCATATATTATTCGGCCTTAAAAACAAAGGAAATCCTGCTGTTTGCAACAAATGGATGTACCTGGGGGACATTACGCTAATTGAAATCATCCAGACAGAGGAAGACAAATACTGTATCATATTACTTACATGTCGAATTAAAAAAAAAGTTTTTAAATGTTGATTTCTTGGGGAAAAAAAGGTGATTACCAGGGCTGGAGTAAATGGGAAATGGGAAGATAAGGGCCAAAGGGTACAAACTTTCATTTATAAGAAAAATAAGTTCTGAGAACTTGTTATAACTATAAATAGAAGACATATATGTTGCTAAGGAGAAGATAAAAATTATGTCCAATGATTTTTGGAACATTTTTAAAATGTTTAACGAAGCAATCATAGCAAGATGGGAAGCATAATTATAGAAACTCAGGGGAAAGATAGAAAGGTACAAAAAGATAAAAGGTGAGCTAGAAGAGTTCGGACAGTAAGACTAAAATACAATACAGCTGACCCTTGAACAACTTGGCAGGGTGAGGGGTGGCTGGGTGGGGCTAGTTAGAAGAGAAGACCTTCTGAGCAGTTGACAATCTGAGTATAATTTATAGTTGATTCTGTGTATCCTCAGTTCCTCCATATCTGCAATTCTGAATCCACGAACTCAACCAACCTCAGATTATGTTGTTCTGTAGTATTTACTTTGGAGAACAGTTGCATATAAGTGAACCCACAAAGTTCAAACCTGTGTTGTTCAAGGCTCAACTGTACATCACCACTCTGTCTATTAGTCTGTCTTGAGATAGACTAAATCCTGTAAATGATGTGGGGTGTTGCTCTTTGGTGGAAGACATACACAGAGGAGAGGATGCTAATGAGTCCTGCCTTTCCATTGCTTTTTTAGGGTGCTCCAAGTGGGGGTGGAGCAAGTTGAAATCATTCTAGACATCCATACTTGGGCCCTGTTTAAACCCTTTAGTGACCTCATCTTTATTTTAGGCATACATCATTTAGAACGAGGACTTTAATCTACCTGACAAGTCATCACAGGGAGAGGAATATAAATATGTCACTGAGAGTCACTCAATTATAGAGGCATTTTGGAGAGAAAGGTATAATTTGTTGCCTGGCTTTTTGAAGGTTTTGACTAAAATGTTTGTCTTTTAAAAGCAACCAGGTGGGCACAAGGCATTTAGAATGAGGTTTTGAGGACATTTTCAGTCTGCCTATAGGATATAAAATTGGAAGCCACAGCGATACTTTCTGTGCTACACATTTGGAACACAGATGTTTATTGTGTTTTCTACTTATCCAAATCTATGTAGCAAAGAAATGGTCCCAGGTGTTTTGAACACAGCAGCATTTTTTTTTTTTTTGCGAGCATTCTAAATGTACAAAGAGCATTCACAGAAAACTAGATCACTTTCACAAACTGATGTTATAACGTAGTGAGTGGTGTATCCAAGGATAAGATATTTCTACAAAAGTTAATGTTTCTTTGTTGCAGTGAATTTTTAATACTTATTGAAAAATAAGAGAAAATATCTTTAACACTTCTCCCATTAATATAAATGAGAAAAATTATCTTATCAAATGGAACTTATTTGAGACCAATAGAAACTAAGACAATAATAGCATTAATCAACAGAAATAAAGCCTCAGAAATATACTATTGTTTTCCTTTATATTAGAAAAATAAAAGAATTAAAAAGGCATGTATGCTATTAAAGTCTAATCTCGTTATTTTTCTCTCTTTCTCACCACACTTGCTAGGCTTTTCCCTGTGGAAAGATTGGGAAAAAATGCAAAAGAGCAGTTTTCTAGGTTGACAGAATTAAATTGATAGATTCTAAGAATGAAAGAGACAAATCAATGCAGTGCATCATTTCAAACTCTGACTGCTTTGTTTCGAACTCAACTCTTCTTTGTTCCTCACCACAGTTCACAGCTTTCCTAGTATTTTCCACTGGGAGAATGCTGTTTTATTAATAAAATTTAACTTGCATATAAACAGGGAATGAACATAAATTCAATAATTCTCCTCTACGAAGCTGCAGTTGAAAACCCTTCTGGGATAGCAGCCTCTTAATCTGATAGCACAAACTTATTTTATGGATGTGAAAACCACCTCTGGACGTGTTAATTATTCACACCATTATAGTTATACTTTTCCACAATGGCTGCATTCATTCAATTATTTATTGGATAATAAAGAATCAAAATATTTCAGAAAAAGGATAAAACTTCTGAGTTTATAGAATAGTGGGAAAATGTTTAGTTGAATCAGAGTGTGATATGAGTTTGACTAGTACAGGGATCATTAAACTATCAGTCACAAGTCAAATCCTGTCCACTGCGTTTCCTCAGGACCCCAAAGATTAAAATTATTTTTGTAGTTCTCAATAGTTGAAAAATGAAAGTTGTATTTCATGACATGTAAAAAGTGCATGGAATTCATGAGTTCCTGCTGTGGCAGAGCATATCAAGAATCTGGCTTTGTCTCTGTGGTGGTGCAGGTTTTATCCCAGTCCTGGTGCTCTAGGTTAAGGATCCAATGTTGCCACAGCTCGGGCATAGGTTGCAGATGCAGATCATATTTGATCCCTGGCCAGAAACTTCCTTATGCCATGGGTGTGCACCCCCCCCCAAGAAAAAGTACTAATCTCACTCTTAATAAACTCGTTTTATTTATTAAACATAACCATGGCTTATTTATTAATGTATTGTATGTGACTGTTTTGGTGCTATGATATATTGACTGCTTGTAATAGGGACCATAGGACTGGTAAAGCCTGGAATATTTACTATCTTGTCCTTTACAGAAAATTCTACTGATCCCTGGACTAGAGGAACATAGATTAGCAAAGAGTTAGTATACATAAGTCTGCTGGAGTACTCAAACAAGCGGTGTCCTTATGGACAACCTTTAACAAAATAATCATTCATGTTCTATCAAGGGAAACCAAAAAATTGTCCTGGGCATTCTTAGTTCTGAACATAGCCCACAAGAATTTCTGATGGTTCTTCATTGATAATGATAGCTTGCAATTTTATTATGTTGCACCTTGCTCTGAAATCCTTAGAATTTGGAGGTGTTTTTGCCATTAACTTAGAAGCAAAATTATAAGCAAGTAACTATGATGTAAAATGGAATCTCCCTCCACCCTCTTTCAACAAAGGACACATAACTTTGGAAAAGCAGAGTGTCTTCCCAAAGTTGGTGGCCGAGATCCCCTGCCTAGGATTCTCTGCTATCATATTTCCTAAGAAAACCTCTATATGTATCAAGATAAGCCCAAAAATAGGAATGTGATAAAGAGACTCTCACTAGGGATCCTTACAGGAAAAGTGAAAATTAAAATGAAAAAGCAAAAAAAAAATCCCCAAATACTGTCTTTACCATTTTTTCCTTCTTCCATCTCATATATTTTTATTGCGCAATCATCCCAAGTAAAAAAAAGCACAGCTATAAAAAGATTTCAGTTGTGAGTATAAACTAAAAATACCTTTATAAGAACACAGCACTATGCTCATTATTTTACCAGTTACACAAAGCATGCCTTTTTAATAAATAAAAGATTATCTTTGATTCAATCACTATTACTGTAGCCTTCTGTTGTTCTTATTTTATTCATTTTAATTACTTAATAAATTTTATTACATTTATAGGTGTACAACAATCATCACAACCAAATTTTATAGCATTTCCACCCCAAACCCTCAGTGCATCCCCCCACCTTGCAACTTGTCACATTTGGAGACCATAAAGTTTTCAGTCTGTGAGTCAGCATCTGTTCTGCAAAGAAGTTCATTGTGTCCTTTTTTTAGATCTCACATGTAAGTGATAGCATTTGATGTTAGTGTCTCATTGTCTGACTGATTTCACTTAGCATGATAATTTCTAGGTCCATCCATGTTGCTGCAAATGCCCGTATTTCTTTCCTTTGAATGGATAAGTAATATTCCACTGTGTATGTGTACCACATCTTCTTTATCCACTCCTCTGTCGATGGACATTTAGGTTGTTTCCATGCCTTGACTATTGTATAGAGTGCTGTGATGAACACTGGAGTGTACGTGTCTTTTCAAATCATGGTTTTCTCTGGATAGATACCCGGGAATGAGAGTGATGGATCAAATGGTAATTCTGTTTTTAGTTTTCTGAGATATCTCCATACTATTTTCCAGAGTGATTGGACCAATTTACATTTCCACCAAGAGTGCAATAAGGTTCCTTTTTCTCCACACCCTCTCCAGCACTTATTGTTTGTAGACTTCTTGATGATGGCCATTCTGACCAGTGTAAGGTGGTACCTCATAGAAGTTTTGATTTGCATTTCTCTAATAATTAGTGATGTTGAACATGTTTTCATGTGTTTTTTGGCCATCTGTATGTCTTCTTTGGAGAACTGTCTCTTAGATCTTCTTCCCATTTTTGACGGGGTTGTTTGTTTTTTTAGTGCTGAGTTGTAGGAGGTGTTTATAATTTTGGAGATTAATCCCTTGTCAGTCAATTCACTTGCAAATATTTTCTGCCATTCTTGGATTGTCTTTTCATTTTGTTTAGGCTTTGCTGTGCAGAAACTTTTAAGTTTAATTAAGCCCCATTTGTTTATTTCTATTTTTATTGTCATTACTCTAACAGGTGGATCTGAGACAATGCTGCTGTTGTTTATGTCAGAGAGTGTATGCCCTATGTTTTCCTCCAAGAGTTTTATAGCATATGGTCTTATATCTAGGCCTTCAATACATTTTGAGTTTATTTTTGTGTATGGTGTTAGGAACTGCTCTAATTTCTTTTTCTTTTCTTTTTTTTTTTATTTTTGCATGTGCCTGTCCAGTTTTACCAGCACCACTTATTGAAGAGACTGTCTTTTCTCCACTGTATATTCTTGCCTCCTTTGTCATAGATTAGTTGACTGTGGGTGTGTGAGTTTAATGCTGTTCTCTCTATCCTGTTCCACTGATCTATATTTCTGTATTTGTGCCAGTAACATACAGTTTTGATGACTGTAGCTTTGTCATATAGTTTGAAGTCAGGGAGCCCAATTCCTCCAGTTCCATTTTTCTTTTTCAGGATTTCTTTGGCTAATATGGGTCTTTTGTTCTTCCAAACAAACTTTAAAATATTTTGTTCTAGCTCTGTGAAAAATGTCCTTGGTAATTTGAAAGGGATTGCATTGAATCTGTAGATTGCCTTGGGGAGTATAGTCATTTTGATAATATTGATTCTTCCAATCCAAGAGCATGGTATGTTTTCCATTTTTTTGTGTGTCATCCCTGAATTCATTCATCAGCATCTTATAGTTTTCAGAGTACAGGTCTTTTGTCTCTTTAGGTAGGTTTATTCCTAAATATTTTATTCTTTTTGATATGATGGTAAATGTGATTGATTCCCTAATTTCTCTTTCTGATGTTTCATTGTTAGTATATAGAAGTGCAGTTGATTTCTGTGTATTAATTTTGTATTCTACAACTTTGCCAGATTCATTGATGAGCTCTAACAGATTTCTGATAGAGTCTTTAGGATTCTCTAGGTTTAGTATCATGTCATCTGCAAATAGTGAGAGTTTTACTTCCTTTCCAATTTGGATTCCTTTAATTTCTTTACTTCTCTGATTGCCGTGGCTAGGACTTCCAATACTATGTTGAATAGTAGTGGTGAGAGAAGAATCCTTCTCTTGTTCCTGATCTCAGCAGGAATTCTTTCAGGTTCACATTGAGAATGAAGTTAGCTCTGGGTTTATCATAGATGGCCTTTATTATGTTGAGGTAGGTTCCCTCTATGCCCATTTTCTGAAGGATTTTTATCAGAAATGGGTGTTGGATTTTGTCAAAGGCCTTTTCTGCATCTGTCAGGAGGACCATATGGTTTTTATTCTTCAGTTTGTTAATGAGGTGTATCACACTGATTGATTTGTGGATATTGAAGAATTCTTGCATCCCCGGGATAAATCCCACTTGAACATGATGCACCATCCTTTTAATGTATTGTTGGATTTGGTTTGTTAGTATATTGTTGAGGATTTTTGCCTCTATGTTCATCAGTGAAACTGGCCTGTAATTTACTTATTTTGTGGTATCTCTCTGGTTTTGGTGTGAGCGTGATTGTGGACTCATTGAATGAGTTTGGGAGTGTCCTATCTTCTGCAATTTTTTGGAATAGTTTCAGAAGTATAGATGTTAGCTCTTCTCTAAATGTTTGACAGAATTCAACATTGAAGCCAACCGGTCTTGGGCTTTCATTTGTTGGAAGTTTTTAAATCACAGTTTCAATTACAGAACTTGTGATTGGTCTCTTCATCTTTTCTGTTTCATCTTGGTTTACTCTTGGAAGATTGTACTATTCTAAGAATTTGTCCATTTCTTCTAAGTTTTCTGTTTTATTAGCATATGGTTCAATATAGTAGTCTCTTATGATCCTTTGTATTTTTGTGATGTCCTTGTTACTTCTCCTTTTTCTTTTTAATTTGATTGATTAGTGTCCTCTCACTTTTTTTCTTGATAAGTCTGGCTAGGGGTTTATCAATTTTGTTGATCTTTTTAAAGAATCAGCTTTTTGTTTCACTGATCTTTTCTATGGTTTTCTTCATTTCTATTTCAATTAATTCTGCTCCGAACTTTATGATTTCTTTCCTTTTACTAACTTAAGGTCTTGTCTGTTCTTCTCTCTCTAGCTGCTTTAGATGTAAAGTTAGGTTGTTTATAACGTCGGCTTATCCTACTAAAAACTCTCCTCTTAGAACTGCCTTTGCTACATCTCATAGGTTTGGAGAGTCATATCTTTGTTGTAATTTGCTTCTAAGTATTTTTTAATTTCCTCTTTGATTATACATGGGTCTTGCTTTTGGATCCATTCAGCCAGTCTATGTCTTTGGGTTGGGGCATTTAGTCCATTATCATTTAAGGTAATTACTGATATGTATGTTCTTATTGTTATTTTATTAACTGTTTTGGAATTGTTTCTGTTGCTCTTTTTTATTCCCTTCTTCCCTTGTTCTCTCCTATTGTGGTTTGATGACTATAATATTGTATTTGAGTTGTTTAAGTTCCTTTAGCATTTGTTGTAAATCTGGTTTAGTGTTGCTGAATTCTCTTAGCTTTTGTTTATTTGTAAAGGCTTTTATTTCTCCTTCAAATCTGAATGAGAGCCTTGCTGGGTAAAGTAATCTTGGTTGGAGGTTTTTTCCTTTCATCACATTCAGTGTATCATGACACTTCATTCTGGCCTGCAGAGTTTCTGCTGAAAAATCTGCCTATAAACTTATCAGGGTTCCCAAGTATGATGTTTGTTTCTTTTGCCTGGCTGCTTTCAATATTTTGTCTTTGTCTTTAATTTTGGTCAGTTTCATCACTACATGTCTTGGGGTGTTCCTCCTTGGGTATATTTTATATGGTACTCATTGCACTTCCTGGATTTGAGTGAGTTCTTTCTTTCACATGTTAGGGAAGTTTTTGGCTATTATCTCTTCAAATATTTTTTCTGTCCCTTTATCTCTTCTCCATCTGTTACCCCAATAATATAGATGTTGTGTTTAACATTATCCCAGAGTTCTCTGAGACTTTCCATTTCTTTTCAATCTTTTTTCTCTTTTCTGTTCTGCATCAGTGATTTCCACTAGTCTGTCTCCCAAATTGCTTATTCATTCTTCTCCCTCCTGTATTCTGCTGTTGGCTGCTTCTAATGAATTTTTTATTTAAGTTACTGTATTTTGCATCTCTTCTTGCTTAAGTTTTAAATCCTGTATTTCTTTGCTCAGTGTTTCCTGTAAATTATCAACCTTTGCCTTTCATTTATTTCCAATGCCTTGTATCATCTTAAGCATCAACAGTCTAAAGTCTTTTTTTCTGGAGACTGATAATCTCCTGATCACTTAACTGTTTTTCTGTGTTTTTTTTTTCTTTTTTCCTTATCTGAGTTATAGTTCTCTGTCTTTTCATTTTATAGGTTTTTGGTGTGGTGACCTTTATTGCTGACAGTAGAGTTATAGCCTCTCTTACTTCTGGTGTCTGCCTCTCTTCTGGCTGAACTTGGTACTGGGGCTTGCTGTAGGCTTCCTGATAGGAGGGACTCATGCCTGCCCACTGGTGAGTGGGGCTGATTTCTATCCCTCTGGTGGGTTGGGCTTTGTCTCTGGGTGAGATTAGATGTGGCTGTGTGCCTGGGGGGGTTTAAGCAGCCTGTTGACTCATGGGTGCAGCTGTGATTGCACCTTGATTATTGTTTGGCCTGGGGCTTCTCAATGCTAATGGGTGGGGACAGATTTTCCTAAAGGGGCCACCTCCAGAGAAAAACAGGCTGATGGATATTCCCAAGAGCTTTGCCTCCAATGCCCTTCCCCCACAACAAATCACATTTACTCTTTGTTTTTCCAGGAGATCCTCCAAGAACGGCAGTCAGGTCTGACTTTGATTCCTATGGGTCCTTTGATTTGCCCTGGGACCCAGTGCACATGAAAGTCTGTGTGCACCTTTCAAGAATGGGGTCTCTGATTCCCCCAGTCCCATGTAGCTCCTGAGCACAAGCATCACTGGCCTTCAATGCCAGTTGCTCTGAGGGCTCTTTATCCCATTACCAGTTCCCCAGGTGTGGGGATTTGATGCAGGGCTCAGAACTCTCACTCCTGTAGGTGAGTCTCTGTGATACAGTTACTTTCTAGTCTGTGGGCTTCCCACCTGGGAGGTATGGGGTTGCTTATATCACATAATCCTGCCTCTTGATGTGGCTTCCTCTTTGTCTTCTGGAGTAGGATATCTTTTTGAAAGTTTCCAGTCCATTTGGTTGAATGTTGCTCAGAATTCAGCTGTAATTTTGCTGTTTTTATGAGAGAAGTTGAGTTCTAGTCCTTCTATTCCACCATCTTAATCTCATCTCTCCTTGTTCTTCTTATTTTTGAGGTCTAATTATTTCATAAATAGAGAATTTACATGCTATGGATATTAGAGAATATATTGTCTTAAAACATAGCTTCTAAAATGTAATTGTTTTACAAGTTTTAGAAAAACTCTTTCCATTCTCTTATACTTTTGTGGTCCATCTAAACATAGTGACATCAATTCATGAAAGAGCTCTCCAAGATTGGAAGAGATAACATTGAATCCAGGTGTATAAAATATGAACTGAGTTCAGTTAGTTTGATCATTTCAGCAAACAAAATAACAAGCATGGTGAGATGTACAGGATACCCATCTGGCCAATCTATCATTGCTCCTGTCAGTACAGAAATACATAATACATTGGGAGGAGAGACAAGCAAAAACAAATGCAAAACATTTGCTGAGAAACAAGTATTCCCATGTTGCTTGTGTTAGTTTTCTATTTGATGAGATAAAAACACCATCAGAGGCTGTATAAAATAGATCAGTATCATGTGAACATTGGCCACTACTGAAGCATAACTATGTATCACAAAAATCATAAATCACCAAAATTAATTAAACATAAAAGGAAAAAAAAAGTAAAAAAGCCGCACCTTTAGAAAAATTTAAAAATAGGATGGTAATCTATCTCACCTTGCCAATGAAGCCTTTTATCTCTGAGTAATCACAGCAACTCTTTCACTTTCAAAACTATTGTTTTAATTTAAAGGTACCTCTCTCTGCTTCCAAGACATTGGAATATAAGATACACGTTCAGTCTGCAAATATAAAAAGAATGATATTCCCTTTTATGTGGGTGAGACAGGTTTTTGAGGCATTCCTCTGGAACTGTGATTCTCATCGCCTGGCATAATATCTGACACCTACTAGAAATTCCAGTGTTTGAACAACAGATAAGTTAAAAAATATCAAATATCACAAGAACATACATACATCACCACTGTCCCAGAAGTAATAGAGGCCCCCAACTACAAGCAATAATGTGATGAATTAGCAAGGTTTTGAAGAAAAGGATTATTGTAAACCTGTGTAAGAATGATTAGCAGTGGCATAAGGAGGTTCCAAGGCTAGGGGCGGAATTGGAACTGTAGCGGCTGGCCTACACCACAGGCACAGCAACGTGGGATCAAAGCTGCATCTGTGACCTACAACACAGCTCAGGGCAACGCTGGATCCTTAACCCATTTAGCAAGGCCAGGAATTGAACCTGCATCCTCACAGGTGCTAGTCAGATTCATTTCTGCTGAGCCAAGACAGGAACTCCAGAAGCCTAATTCATTACAAATATTTTCACTGTCTTTTACTTGTTTTCTGATTGCTTATGTGATACTATTAGGAAAAAAGATCTTGAAGGATGTCATGAATTTTCAGGATCCCCAATGAACCCTTTTCAACATCATTACTGGGCTATATGCCTTCAAGTGATCGTTAAAATTTTATTTTTATCTCTACATGAATTCTAACTAGCAAATGAAACGAACAAGCAATAGGCAAATAATGCCTTTGCATTATTTTTAAATGAATCTTTAAAGAAAAACTCTAAAGGTACAAGGCTTTGATTTTCAGAGGAAAACAATTTTTTTGTCATTATTAAATCATATAAAAAGTTTTGTCAATTGTAACAACTGTTGATTTTTGGGAGGCTGTGCTAAATGTGGGGCAGAGGAACTATGGGCACTCTCTCTACTTTCTGCTCAGTTTTTCTGTGAAGCTAAAACTTCTCTTTAAATGGCTATTAGGCATTCCTGTTGTGGCTCAGCAGTTCAGAACCTGACACAGTATCCATGAGGATGCAAGTTCTATCCCTAGCCTGGCTCAGTGGATTAGGGATCTAACTTTGCAGCAAGCTGTGGTATAGGTCACAGATGCAGCTCCAACTCAGTGTTGCTGTGGCTGTGGCCTTAACCTGAAGCTCCAATTCGACCCCTAGCCTGGGAATGTCCATATGATACAGGTGGGGCCCTAAAAAAAAAAAAAAAGTAAAAGTCTTTTGAAGCAAAACCAAACGGTATTTACATAGATCCTCAAACTTTATTGTGCAACAGAATCTCCTGGAGGGCTCGTTAAAACATAGATTGCTGGGCCCGTCCCTAGACTTTCTTATTCAGTAGGTTTGGATGAGGAACAGTAGTTCACATTTCTAAACAGTTTCCAGGTGATGCTGTTGTTTCTTGTCCTTAGACCACAATCTGAGAACAACTGACATGGAGAAACCTGGAGCAGTGTTGTCTTAAGAGTTGATTAATTTTTGAAAATATTCCTTCTTTAACATAAAAGAAATAATGGGTTCATATGGGATATCAACGAGATAAAAATCTTTTCCAGGTTTTCTATTTAAACTGCAGTGTAGCACAGGGAACTCTACCAAAAATTCTCTGATAATATGTATGCGAAAAGAAAAAGAATGGATATGCGTATATGTATAAATGAATCTCTTTGTAGTATAGCAGAAATTACCACAACATTGTACATCAACTATACTTCAATAAAACTTAACAAATATATTTTCCAAAGTTATTTCTAAATGATGATTGGTCTCTTTTGCTTTTCTGAAATGGGTAACTCTATACCAAGCTATACTTGTGGATGTTTCTGGAAATGTAGTATAGTTTTTTTTTTCTTTTTTACTGTTAAGGTTGTTTATATGTACATGAAACCTGTAACAAAAAGGAATCAGTAAGTAGATAATGCGATAAATTATTTTATATTTTTTTCTCAATAACAATTTTCTGACCTTTTTAAATCTTACAATAATTGTACTTTTAGTAAAATGATACAGAATTCATAGCTTTTATTTGTGATAAATTGTGGCTGAGGAAATATATACTCCATGTTACAGGGTTATAAAATGTGATTAAATATTCTATCAATATCATTGAATTAAAAGGAAAAATAATTCCTTTTGCTGACATTTGAAGTCTAAAAGTGGCAATTACACAGACATATTGTGTTACTAAAGTTATGAGATTATTAAATGATTTTATCATGTTAATGCCACTTGGACTTGTCTTGAAAGTCCAGAGAGTATAATGAGAATACCCTGAGAGAATCATTCATTATAAACATTCTTATTATTGCTAACTTCATTCTCCAGAATGCATTAACCATCAGGTTTACACAAAGCTTGAATGCAAAATACCCCACAACTTGTTTAGGAATATTCCCTTTAATATTTTAGATTATCTGCCTTACACAATGATTCAAATTCATAATATTGTTTAAATACCCAGTGTTTATAATAGTTGATCAGAGTTTTGTGAATGTCAAATGACATCTCTCAGAGTCACTATTATACACAATATTTCCTAGAAAAGGCCTTCCATTTTGTGCCCAGAGATATCTTCGTATGCAGAGCTGGTGCTGAAATCCAGGTCCGTGGCTCACTTTTCAGTGTTACCCTTATACTTAAATCATGGGTCTTTTAGAGTGATTAGAAAGAATCCAAGAATTTTAGTTCACAAATGAACAGAGGCTCAGAGAGTTTCTCTGGCTTTTCCAGCTTTACACAGTTGCTGACAGGATCAAAGGTAGAGCTTAGACTTGAGTACCTGCTCAGTGCTCTGCTCCAGTACCTGTCTTTAAAAAAATAAACATTTTTTATTAGGTATAGTTGATTTACAGTGCTGAGTCAATTTCTGCTGTACAGCATAGTGACTATGTCATATATATATGTATATGTATGTATGTATGTATGTATATATATATATATATATATATATATATATGTGTATGTATTCTTTATCTATTATCTTCCAGCGTGGTCCATCTCAAGGGACTGGGTATAGTTCCCTATGCTATACAGCAGGACTTTATTTCTTATCCATTCTGAATTTAATATCTTGCATCTAAAAACCCCAAACACCCCATCTATCCCACTTCCTGCTCCCTCCCCCATGGTACGTTTCTGCTTTTCCAATTTGCAGCTGGATGAAGCAGATGAAAAGAAAACTACCTTCTCTTTATTATAAAGAACAAAAACATACCTGTATCGTAACAGACATCGGAAAGCACACTAACAAGAACCAGCTTGTGGATGCTTCGCTACCTGAAATTCCCCTTAGACACGCAAGTCTAGCAAAGTTGATTCTGCCAAGAGTGAGAGGATGGAAAATTTTCACTTCTGCCCAGGGCAAAGTGTTTCAGAGAAATGCCATTGATCTGGAATTTCCTCCTCATTTATGAACTGACGGAGCATGGTCCCATCTGTCTTCAGGATGCTGCTAAAGGCACCTGACTTTTATGTTATAAGTTTAGACCTGCACTTATTCACAGTTTTTCAGAATTATATTTTCATTCTCAATTCTTCTGCATCTCCTATATTTAATGGTGTTTTGGATTTCAAAAGGTGAAAATCCAAATATGAAAGGGAAATCTGGAAGCATAGTTGGTAAAGATTTAAATAGCATTAAATATTTGGGAAATCATATTTTACTTTTCATTTTTAATTAAAAAAATTTGTGGCCTCACACGTGACATATGGAAGTTCCCAGGCCAGGGATTCAATCTGAACTGCAGCTGCAACCCACACCACCAGATCCTTTAACCCACTGCATGGGGCTGAGGATCAAAACTCTCCTCCCTCCATGGCGATCTAAGGAGCTACAGTCAGATTCTTTTTTCCTTTTTTTTTTTTTCGGTCTTTTTAGTGTCTCATCTGTGACATATGGACGTTCCCAGACTAGATGTCGAACTGGAGCTGCAGCTGCCGGTCTGCTCCACAGCCACAGAAACAGAGGATCCAAGCCGCATCTGCAACATACAACATAGCTCATGGCAATGCTGGATTCTTAACCCACCGATCAAGGCCAGGAATCGAACCCCCACACTCATGGATCCTAATTGGTTTCATTACTGCTGAGCCACAACTGGAACTCTTGCAGTGGTTTCTTAACCCACTGCTCCAGAGCTGGAACTCCAAGGAAATCATATATATTTTTTTTCTTTTTATCTTTTTGCCTTTATGTAGGGCCGCACCCGCAGCATATGGAGGTTCCCAGGCTAGGGGTCTAACAGGAGCTGTAGCCGCCGGCCTTCGCCACAGCCACAGCAACGCGGGATCCGAGCCGCATCTGCAAATTTCACCACAGCTCACGGCAACGCCGGATCCTTAACCCACTGAGCAAGGCCAGGGATCGAACCCGCAACCTCATGGTTCTTAGTCGGATTCGTTAACCACTGAGCCACGAAGGGAACTCCGAAATCATATTTTAAAATGTGGTTACTTTATATATTCTAAGAGGTGCCTATTATGCTGTGTATGAAATTTAGAGCCTCTGGGTAGGTGAGTGATATTTCTTTGAGTCAGGAATTTCATTTTTATGACCAGAAGGATAAATTGCTCAGCTCCATAGGTACTACACAGAACCAGACATTAGGAAACAGAGCGTAGCCTGGAGAATCAAAAACGACATGGCTCAAATTCTAGACCTTCCCTTTAATTAAACTTGGAATAGCATAAAGGAAACCTAAGGTCTCCAAAAGAGAAGCTGTGTGGTATTTGGCTATGATATTTTCCTTTCTGAGTCTGAAATTCCTCTTCTGTAAATCACGATTAAGAATACACTAAAACACTGCACAAATGAACATCTCAACAGAAAAGAAAATCACGAACCTGGGGAACAGACTTGTGGTTGCCAAGGGGGCGGGGGAGAGGTGGGGGAGAGGTGGGAGGGAATGGGGATAACTAGTGCTTTAGTGATGGAAAAGCAAGGAGATACAACTGTATTGCACGGGGAACTATATCTAATTACATGTGACAAATCCATATATGTACAT